>SSNS01000073.1:751977-1115382 GCA_006937985.1 Aphyosemion australe
CCCCCGGGGGGGGGGGGGGGGGGGGTCGCGAAAAAATCTATGTACCCTAGGGGGGGCTTCACCAAAAGTAATTGAGAACCACTGCTCTAAGCGCACTTCACAGAAGGGTGTAGGGCGCAGTGCGAGTATTGAAATAGGGCCACAGTCACTTCAGACAACAGGATTTGCAGGTTCCTGATATTTCTCGCCTCTGATTGGCTAACATACGTACATATTAGGGCTGTAACAATATTGGCAATATCGTGATATCGTCGTAGTAAAATGGCCACAATACCGTCGTGGTCTTGTCACGATATCGTACAGAACGTCTGCTCCACCGGAGCAAAGCAAAGTAAACTACATAGACCATGATCCTTTGCTTCTGCGTCATCGGCCAGTTCGCCAATGGGAGTGCGTGCAGCCCACACAGCAAAGATAAACAAACATGGAGGATGGAGGCTACAGCGGTGAACGCAGCACGGAGGATTCCAGTCAAAGTATTTTAAGTTGTGAGCCTTATTATCGTGAGCCTCCCCACAATATCGCAATAAATATTCTATCGTGAGATTTGGATACTGTTACACCCCTAGTATATACATATATATATATATATAAATATATATATATATATATATATATATATATATATATATATATATATATATATATATATATATATATACATATATTAGAAGTGTAATGTAAATAAAAATCGATTTTCACACCTATTTTGAGTTCTACTCAAATACATATACACATACAAATACTATATAATTATATATATATATATATACATACACACACAAATGTAATATTTATTTACGAGACATTGTTAATAGAAGTTAATACTACCTCATACTACTACTACTAATGATAATATTTTACATATTCACAGTTAAAAATTTTAAAGGAAAGAAAAAAAAGGCAAAACTGTCAGAACAGCTGACAGACACTGATGGGGCCGTGGCCTCATGGTGATCTGACACAGACTGACTACATTTCCCATGACACTCAAGTAATTCTGTCAAGAAATCTTGTTCACTCTGCCCCGTGGCCGCTCACTCTGATCGGGTCACCACCCTGAGTGGTGGTGGGGTGGGTGGGGGGGTGCTGAGGGGCGGTGGGCCCACCATGCTTTGCTGACAAGTTATGCTGTTTGTGTTTTCGTGCTGTATACATCCTACAGCTCCTCACATTATCACACACACACACTAAAAGTGCAGATCCTAATCGAGTTTGCTATTCTGGAGCAATAAAGCAACAGCTGGCTTACAGCAGAGCCGTCGCTGACGACAGTTTTAATATTTACCGCCGAGAGCTCTGTGGATGTGACCGCACAACATTCTGCCAAGATACAATTTCATTCTGTGACCACTGCACAACTCAGGGCAAGACAGCATGTTCTCCAAAAGCTCACCTGGACGCACCACGGCGGCACAACAAAAAGAATAAACGAATACCTGACATTACCTAGCCTACGTCCTCTGAGGACATCGACGGCTGCTTTCACAAACTAAGACGTCACACTGTTTAGCTCACAGCCAAACGCTCCAAACAGAGTAAATAGAAAAAGGCATGTGGTTGTTGCCATGGAGACCAACAGAAAAGCAGAGTTTATTACAGACATCACTCAGTCTCCAAAGGGGTGAGAAGAAAAAAACAATCCTGCATCGAGCAATCAGTCAGAGCAGCTCTCCAGCCTGTCAGACGCTATCTGCATGAATGTTGCTTTTTCTTATTTTCCACAAATTAAAAAATATCACAAAGCACTGATCCACCTTACAAAGCACATTAAGATGCTCTGCTAGCGCTAGATGAAAACATTTTTCATATTTGACGCTTTCACGTTCTGCAAACATGTCAAGTATTAGGGAATGTTTGACTTATTTAGAAAAACACTGGTAGGAATGTGTTTATGCATCATTTAAATTTTCCAAACTGCTTGTGTGACTGAGGCGCTCACCGATGAGCTCCTTGTTCCTAATGTCTAGAGCCATGTTCCTCAAGGCGGTAGCCACGGCACAAACCACCCGGTCGTTGTCTATCCTCAGCAACTCCACCAGGATGGGCAGACCTTTCTCTTTCCGGACTGCAGCTCGGATGTAGACGGACCACTGGGAGAGAGGAGGTGGACAGAGACAATGACAATATCATCTCTAAATCTTTTAATCCTGCTATTCGTTGTCTTTTTTTTTTGACCCAAATCTTTCAGGGGTCATCACATAAAGACTTAAACCACAACGTCCATCCAGCATATTTTTATTATTAACATTTTGTCACCGAACGAGCTTCATTTTTGAATTTATGCCTCTGGAGCCACTTTTTTTTGGTGAATATTAGAATGTTGAGCCCCTGTTGCAGATGCTCTTTAGCATGACAATAACACCCAGCTCTTACCTTCCAGCTGCCAGCAGCCAGGTTCTGCAGAGCCCCAGCTGCTCCCTCCAGGGTGTCTGGATTGGAGCACTCAGACAGCAGTGTGAGGTAGGGCTTGACGATGGTGGGGTGCCATAACATCTGGATGCCTTTCGGGGGCTCGGCCAAGTCTGGAAATGGGCCGACGCCGTCCCACTGCGGAGAGATAAGACGTAATTCAGAACGGAGAAGCATTCTGAATTCTGCATGAGGTGACAGCTGAGGGCCAGCAGAGTCCCCACGGGCAGAAGCAGGAGAGGAGAGGAAGAGCAGTTGCTATTCATGAGCAGCGTATAAATAGGGTCACATTCATATGTGCTGCCATTTTTGTTTCCCAGTCCCTTCTGTAAACAATATCTGTATTGTTGAGGCACCTTAGTAAACATAAATACTATAAATTAGTTATAAGTGTGAAAACGGCGACTCGAGGGACTTCTCTGACTCAGAATGAGGATTTGCAACACAGCCAACCTGTAGTGACAGTCATAAGGTATCATATAATGAAGTAGAAATACTCTAAAAGGAGCCAACATTTACTAAATAAACATTTTTCTGAGTATGCTAACCATTAGAGGTGGGGGTGTTAATAAAGGGGGCTGTGATGTGATTATATACTGTTATCAGTGCATCTGTCTCACCTCCTTCTCTGTTTTACTGCTTGGTATTTTTAAAGCAATGCATTTTAATGACCAAGAGAAGTGGGTCTCCCTATAACCACAATAACCCACTACTGTCTGTCTTTGAGCAGCATGCATGGCAATGAGTACCACACTGCTGCATTGAGTATTTTAGCCCCTTTCATGCACCAAAAGGGAAAACATCGGCCTGTGTTTATGTATGTTAGCAAAATACCTCATGTGGATGTCAACAGAACAAGTCAAGATGGAGACAACAGCGTATAGCAGCCACTCAGCAGCATTCCGGAGTTTTCCACCCTTTCAGGAATTATGTATGATTTTTTTTAGGAATTTGTAAGTGATAATCTTACACGTTACTGTGATATAATGTTTATTTGAACACAAGGCATCATTTCAAAAAATAAACAGTAAAAAAGAAAAGATACAAATAAAAGAAAAAGAAAAAACAAAGAAAAGAAAAAAGAAAAAAGGAAAAAGAAGAAAGAAAAAAAAGAAAAAAAAAAGAAAAGGAAAAAGGAAAAAGAAGAAAGAAAATAAAAGAAAAAGAAAAAAAAAGAAAAAGAAAAAACAAAGAAAGGAAAAAAGAAAAAAGGAAAAAGAAGAAAGAAAATAAAAGAAAAAGAAAAAAAAAGAAAAAGAAAAAAGAAAGAGAAAAAGAAAAAAGAAAAAAGAAAAAGAAAAAATGTAGGTAATAAGTCCCATGAAATTTAAAGTGAGTGCCGTTCTCAGCATTATCCAATAGCATTAGACATCTGTTTACGTACAGATCAGTCACAGAGTGGGCATGAGTGTTTGCAGAAGTAGCTAGATTGATGCATTTCTCATGCACAAGTCTTTAAAATATATATTTAGCGTAACGTGAGATTCATTACTGTAAAACAATGTGATTTATCTCTGTTGGCCAGCTAGAAGTGTGTGCTCACAGACAAGAGGCCTTGGTGCTCAAAGGTGCAATACATGTTTCCACCTCTAGATGGTGCCCTCTGAGAAAAAACTCCAGATTTATGCTCAAACCAACACAAAATCTGTCAAACATGCAAATACTGAGAACAAACTTGGTGTATCTTCACATACTTTGCAAATTTTGATCAAACTCTCAGAAATGAATCACTGAGGGTACATCTAATCAATCCTGCTGTGACAGCTAATCAACGTTAACAAACAGAGAAAACACTACAGCTCAGTCTGGAAAATGAGCTAAAATCCTCTGAGTGCTAACATCACACTACATTTGGGACTCTTATGTGTGACGTTGTGCCTATCAATATTTCAAATATTTGAGTGAAACAGCTGCAGCTCTATCATTCCTCACCA
The DNA here is from genome assembly GCA_006937985.1 of Aphyosemion australe. NCBI lineage: Eukaryota > Metazoa > Chordata > Actinopteri > Cyprinodontiformes > Nothobranchiidae > Aphyosemion > Aphyosemion australe. The sequence continues at coordinate 756,324 of SSNS01000073.1, forward strand.
TGAGACGATCTTAGTGTAAAACTGTAATAGAAGGCTGCAATATGCATTCCTTCAGACAACTGCAGGCTTTTCATTTCTGACCTATTACATGATCATACGGTTAAAGTGTCACATGAGTCAGCCTCATGCTTGATGTCTCAGATGTGTTTTATGTAATGCTGTAAATGTTCTGTTGTCTGTCATTTAGATGACTTCTGCTGTTAGTGATTGCTGTGTTTATTTTTGTGTTTAGCTATAATCTCAGCTAGCTGCTGTTAAGGCCAACTCGTCTTAAGCTGCTGAGTCTTTGGATTGATTTTGCTCCTGCATCTTCTTCCCCATCTCGCTCTGTATTTCCTCTCTTCTCTCCTCCTCTAATTGCGTCAACAGCTGATGGAGTTTTGTCCTCTTCAACATAGTCCCTAATGGCTGCTTCACGGTAATCGTCCACAGCTGCACTGGAGTGGAGACGCACAGAGAGGGACGAGGCAGCGAGGGCCTTTTATTCTTACTTGGAGAGGTTTTGATTTGTTCTTTTGCAATCTGATCTAAGGGTTAGTTTGAAGGTCTTTCATCTTCCTCAGAAGAAATAACTAAATAAATAAAGTTAAGATAAAAAAGAAGAGTTTACGTAAAGGTCTGGATTGATCATGCTGTTTTTTTTGTACTCCTTTTCTGCTTTTGCTAGAAATATCAGCTTGTAAAAAATAAAAACACAAATATTAAATATGTTGGGCTGATGAGCAATTCACACATTCTGATCCACCGGAAGTGCTGGGTTTTCAATCCATCCAGCTTCAGTAAAAGTGGTAAAAGACGTCCTCCACTCAGCCAGAATGTGACGCTGATTGCTTATTAGCATGACAAAAGGTTAGCGCCGTCTCCGAGGCAGTAGTTTAGTTTCTGCCAATTCATAAACCCGAAGAACTCTCGTCCGGTTCTTCAGCTTCCTGGAGGACGAGACTCAAAAAATCCAGACGGAATCGCAGAATCAGCTAAGATCTGTGCGCCGCATCACTCTGACACGCACCTGTGATGTCACTTTTAGATGAGGGTCATTCCAAAAGGGAACAGTTCCAAATAAACCCATTTGTGTTCCCAAAACAGAACAAATATTTCTGAACTAGACAATAAAACGAGATTTAATCTGGGTTGAAATTGTCAGAGAACAAAACTGTAAGAGGAATAAACGCCTCTGGGTCCTAACGCATAAAATAAATCCATAACATGAAACGAGTCCCAGTTTGGAACATAATAAAAACAATTATGTCTTTATGTTCCTGGTGAGTAAAATAAGTGTTTATGTCTTCAAAAACTTCTATAATATATCAAATGAATGTGGAAGACACGATAAGCATGGAGTGGGACATAAAATAGGAGGTGAGGAGAAACAAATAAAGAAAAGTCAGAAATATGATGGTATTTTCTTTAAATTGCATCAGACAACTGAACCATAAAAACAAAACCTGTTTTATGTTGATCCCTGAGAGAAAAACCTAAGAAACTGGTGCAGGAGGGACAGAACAGCTCATTTTAACAAAATCCTGGATTATAATTAAAATGCACTTTGATTATTTTTGTATTATTTTTTTTAGATGACTACCTCCACTAACTGGTTTTGCATAAATTAATTTAACTGAATTAAATGGACCTTTTTGAAATTCAATATTAGAAAAAAATATTCCTTTTGGCTTATTTTTTTTCTATCGCCTCATTTTCATCTGCTGCTCACATTCCTGATTTAACGGTTAAACTGGAACTTTTAAATCTAAAACAAGCATCAAAGAACAAGAATTGAGCCTAACTCAAGCTAAACCTTTTTAAAATAATCATAAATAAGACCAACAACTTTAGATGAACATCCTAAATAGAAACGCAAACCGCCCAATGGGCTTCAATTCAGCTCTTCAGAAACATACGAGAGGTTCCCTCTGTTATGGTGGCAGGTCATAGTTTATGTAGGAGGCTTCCCTGGTGACATAATCCATATTTGAACAACCTCATCGTTAAGTGATTTAAATTTGTTTTCATTGCATCATCAAATTTTTTTAAGCTTCTTATGTTGCAAAAAAATACATGTAATAACTTTTGATTTGTAGTTTGCTCTTAGAGCAAACACGTACTGAATTATACAGACGATGCAAAATAAGAAACATCATGTTTTGATAGGTTGCTGGAGGAGTCGTTTAGTTTAGATCTAATGTTTTAAGTCCAGGCTGATATTTACTTCTTTCATCTGAAGCTTTGGAGAACACGTCAGCGTCACTGAATAAAAGTTTTACAACCTGGATATGTCTGGAGGCTCTGAGGAAGCGTTCATGAATAAATAAAGGCTTGTTTGCAGAGAAAATGAGCAGAGATCAGACCAAACGTGGGCTGTTTTATTAGAGTTCTGCTCACAAACAGGATGATGAAAAAACAAAAACTTATTGCTCTTAGTAAAAAAAGATAAAGATCCCCCAAAACGCATGAGAAGTTCAGATATATCTCTGGTCAGGTGAAGCGATCGCTCACCTGATCATGCCCCTTCTTTTTCTTCTTCTTCTTGCCCCAGCATCCAGAACTCTCAGCGTCTTTGCCTCCGGTGTCACACAACAGACCGTCCAGCTCCTCGGACCCGCCCTGCTGGCTGTGAGACGTCTCTGCCGCCAGGCGGTACGACAGGTTCCTCAGGATGCACACGCTGTTCTCCACCGTCTGAACGAGAGAAGGTCAGGGAGGAAATAAGGACGAGGCAGAGACGAAGGAAGCAAAGACAGAAACACACACAGATGATGACGGATGCCTGTGTCTGTAACTAGAACATAAACACACACATGCATGCAAACTAATCCTATTATTATGAAAGGCTGTTCAATCAACAGTCACACACTTTGATCTTGTAGAAGATTTTTTTGCAGATTGGATGAAGAGCACCACTCACAACATGGAAATTTACTCGTGTTTCTATATTTATCTATGTTTGTGTCAACTGTTTAGGTGTGTGTGTGTGTGTGTTAGTTACCTTGCTGTCAATCTCACTGCTCCCTAGAGCGGTCTGAATGATGTAGAGCAGAGCGTCTGTTAGGCCTTCACACTCTCTCATCCTCCTCCGAGCTTCCTCCCCAGCAGAACTCACATTCCTGTTACACACACACACACACACACACACACACACGTACACACACAACCAGCTCATCAATACACAAACCAACTAAACTTCGTGTGTTTTCCTCACCCCTAGTGCCCAGACGTATCACACAGCTCTTGAGCCCGTGTTTAATAAAACAGGCCGTGTTTCAGGTGTTTGCCTTTAAGACAGAGCTCTACCGTCCCCTCTGCCTCTCCCTAACCGTAGCATCCTTCAAAGCAATAAAAAGACTCTAGAATGAGGAGGCTAAAAAAAAAGAAATCATTGCTCACTTCTCATCAAAATTCTTCCTACAGGATGATCGACGGCTTTAAAAGCAGCAAAACCGTGCAGATTTTTGATTTCACACTTTTTTCGCTCCACACAGAATTCCACTAAGGTCATCACATGTGCAGCACAGATTGCAAATTTGGACACACTCATTTCAAACCGACTGCATCCAAACAGATTTAAGAGGTCGTGTCTGCGGTGGGCCAAATTCAGTACAAAGAATTCAATTATTTAATGCTTAAAGGGATTTTCTGGGCCATTTTGAAGTCTGTGTTTGTGCAAAAGCTATACATAATTACTAGCATTGTAGACAGCTTCCTGACTGGCCTCAGTTTGGAGAAGTAGCATTTACATCCTTCAGGACTGATCAGTTTAAGGCTAGTATGAGTCAAGCCAAGATCAAAGTGTCTGCCCAAAACTTTTATTTAAATACTTCAAGTAAAACGTGACAAAAATAATAATAATAAAAAAACCTGAATCGTACATAATTCCTGAAAGGAGGAAATCTCCGGATTGCAGCTTTAATACCTGAAAAATGAGACAATAATACTTTTTAAAATGTAATTTATTGTCTAATGTGAGTCTAACCCTAACCTCCTGAGATTTGTATGGTGAGAATTTTTTTTTTAATTTTTAGATTAAAAAAGCAATTCATGGCTTTGAAAACTTAGTTAAAAATAAAAACATAACATTTTTGTTAAATAAATAACTAAACAAACGAAATATTTCAAATTAAAATCCAGTCTCGATAAATTGAAAAGAATTTAATTTGTGTCCTCTTTAGGGCACGAAGGGTCCCATAAGGGTGAAACACATGAAAGGTAGTTTTAAATTCATTTACAGGTTTTAAAAGTTTATTTTCTACCTGTTAACAATTTAGATTCAATTAACCTCAGTCAACCCGGAATAATAAATCCTTCTGAAGTGTTTCCACGCAAAGCAGATAATCAGATTATCGCTCTTTGTTTGATCCTTAAGCATAAAAAATCAAAATCAAAAAGACAGAAAGGAGATCACACTGAGGAGGACAGAGTGGAGTTTATAAACACCTCCATATTATTTAACTCATTATGCGACGCTGCAACCAGAATTAAAACAAGCGTAATGAAAGGTCCTCATCTGCTTCTCCAGACGTCTGAACATAAATCCATAATATTTGTGGATCATGGATTGGATTTAGGATGTAAAACATAAAGTTTACAACAAAACTGTCAGTCTTTACGGTTAGCTACACAGTTTGAAAATACAAACGCTAGCTTGCACATTTATGAACGTTTGGAGATTTGAGCAGAACAACATTCCTGCATAGGTTATTTTGGTTTTCCTGTCTCACCTCCTTGGTGATTCTGCTGACAGACACTCTGACCGCTGTCTGCAGCAGGTAAGATGCTGACAGCTCAAAGATACTTCAGGTTCCCACTTAAATATAGGAGAAAAGATGTTTTTGACTAGTCTGGAAGAAAATCAAGAGAGAGAACTCTTTTTCATGGTTAGAAGACTGGGTCAGTGCTGAAATAAAGCTCTGCTCTTTAGATTCTATAAATATGCTTAGAAATACTTTCTTTTTTTTAAAAGAGGCAAGTGTTTCCAGTCTGCAAACTGTTGCTCATTCAGATCAACCAATTCTGATTATTTGAAAGTCAATTCAACCTTTTATCTTCCAAAACTATATTATTGTAGGTTTCATGAAGCCTAGTTCATGTTTTCCCATGATTTATAAGATTGAGACTCTACATGGGTGAACTGTAATCTAATGACGTTGTTGCATTTTCAGAAATCTGCAAAAATTTGCAGAATGTACGAGCAACGTCAAAACATTTTCACACAAGCAGCAAAACGCAAGATGCAAATGAAAAAAAATCAAATGGTGCACCTTTTTTTTTTTGCAGGAAAAATGTGAATAATGTGTTTAAATATGCGAAAGAAAACAAAAATTAAAAGTTAACATGCGGTACAGTTTCATCACCAGCGTTTGCCAGAATAAAGTTCTAAAGTTCTTCTCGCTACGTTTAAAACAACTCCTCTAATCTGCTTTTTAACAAAGCAAAAACACAATAAATGTGAATCCATGAGTAGAGTAAATAAACAGGTCAGTCAGAGCTACTCTGCTTACTGTAGTTTGTGTCACATCTGCCTATTTACTGCACAAAATGCTAATTCTTCTAGTTAGTGGGCACACCAGGATCTGCACACACCAGGAGCGTAAAAAGCCATGAGAGCGAGAAAACACGTGAGGATGAGAATAAAGAGCCTGTGAGGCGCAGACAGGACAAGACAGAAGGAGAGAGGAATAAAAGAGGTCTAATATGGTCGAGAGGGGAGCGCTGGAGGAATGAGATGAGCTGGGGGGGGGGGCTAAAAAGGCAGAAAATAGAAAGGGAGAGAAAATTTGAAATTGAGGATAATAATGGGAGAAGGAAAAGAGCAGGAGGAAGAGAGAGCAGGTGGTCGACGATATAAGCCCGCCATGAAATATTCAATCTTTAATCAGACTCCCAGCATTTCCTAACGAGGCGTGAGAGAGATGAATTAGCTGTTTGAGTTTAGCGAGCTGCGCCGCTCTGAGCTATCACACATCAATTCTAAAAACACACGTTACTGTACCAAATATGTCCGCTTCCACACGTGTACAGTATCAGGATTTACTGAAGCGTTTGCAGCTGAGATCAATGAGCCACATACGTAATTAGACAGAAAAACAAACACCCAAAAGATGCAAATGTGCATCATTCCCACTGAGCTTGTGCTGCAGATCTGCCTCCTGCTACAAAACAAGATCCCAGATTCCCTGACGACTCACCTATTGCTGAAGCACCTGAAGTAGTTCAACAACTCTGCAGCGTTAGGACATTGGAGGTGGATGAGATTCACCCTGAGTTTCTTAAGATCTGGAATAATGTTCAGGAATAAGGCAAGGAGCTCTGATATTAACAAGCTCTTAGAAGAGTCGCTGCTTCTCAACATAGAAAGACACTATTGGTGTGGGCATCTGGTAAGGAAGTCTTCCATAGAAGGAATTTCAGACGTGTCCCACAGGAAAGAGACTTCAGGTCAGAACTAGGACTTGGATTATATCTCAGAGATGGCTTGGGAACGCCTTGGGATCCCCCTGGATGAGCTAGAGGAGGTAGCTGGGGACATGGAGGTCAGGAGTGTTGCTCATGCAACCCGATTCCAAGTAAGTGGCAGAATATGAGAGGATGTTTCACCACGTCTGTTAATACGTCACGATCCAGTGTTTAATGAGCAGCAAACATCTATTCTGCAGCCAATCAGTCCCAAGCCTGAGCTAGCATATGAAAATACTCCACACACGAGGAAAAGTCATAACTCATCCACTGTGTTGCAACTCAATAGTTCATTTCCTGTATTTATGACATATCTCTCACTCATAAAAAGCAGCACAATGCCAGCGCTTGTGTAAGTGATCATCCTGCTGTTAGACAACAACACGCCGGGAGCTTCAATGAAAAGTTTTATTGCAGCTTATTAATCCCCAAACGTGCAGGGACTGAATCTTCTGGCCTCTTTGGAGCCACAGCAGCAAGTTTTGGGCGCGACATTGTCACATAATCACTTCTTAAATGGTCAGCGTTAGGAAACAGAGGCTCTTTTTATCCCATCCAGCAGTTACTGAGCAGCAACATAAACATTCATTTGGGACGATTTTACTATTTGGCAAATGTAGCGCTCAGCGCCTCAGAAGCTAGCTGCCAATTATTCTTTTTCATGTTTTGAGCCGAGCAGATAGCAGTGAGTTTAGCTTAAACGCTTCAGAATCATGACGGCTTAGCAAAGAGCTGAAATAAACTGAATGAAATGGAACCGCACTGTGAGGCTAAGAGCAGGTGGAATGGATCAGTAATGTAAACTCTAGTGGATAAATGTGCTGCAATACCTGCTGTTAGCGTGCTAAGATTACAAATCACTGTTTTCAGAAAATGGATTTTCAAATTAATTCTTTAAGACTTTGTCCATCCATCCATCCATCCATCCATCCATCCATCCATCCATCCATCCATCCATCCATCCATCCATCCATCCATCCATCCATCCATCCATCCATCCCTCCCTCCCTCCCTCCCCACTTATCCAGTCAGGTCATAGAGGTCCAGACTTCCCTCTCCTCAGCCACTTATGCCAGCTCTTCCAGGGGAATCCCAAGGCGTTCCCTGGCCAGCTGAGAGACATAGTCCCTCCAGCGTGTTCTGGGTCTTCCTTTAGGTCTCCTCACAGTTGGACGTGCCCGGAAAAACCTCACCAGGGAGGCGTCCAGGAGGCATCCTAACCAGATGCCCGAGCCACCTCGACTGGCTCCTCTCGATGTGGAGGAGCAGCAGGTCTACTCTGAGTCCCTCCCGGATGACCGGGCTTCTAACCCTATCTCTAAGGGAGAGCCCAGACACCCTGTGGAGAAAACTCATTTCAGCCGCTTGTATCCATGATGTCGTTCTTTCAGTCACTACCCAAAGCGCGTGACCATAGGTGAGGGTAGGAACGTAGATTGAACACTAAATCGAGAGCTTCACCTTCCAGCTCAGCTCTCTCTCCACCACGACAGACCGGTACAACGCCCTCATCACTGCAGACGCAGCACCAATCTACTTATCGACCTCCATCTTTCCCTCACTCGTGAACAAGACCCCGAGATACTTACACTGTCTACATGTTTATGAAACATGCTCACATGAACTGCTTTAAACATTAATAGATTAACTTTGTCTATGTTGACTGTTATCCAGTTGTTTTTGGCCTCTGCTATGATTAGCCGTTAGCCTGCAAGCACAGTAAGAGCTGATCTGCTCTTCTCCAAACTCAGATCACTTTCTACAGCAGGTAAGATATTGTTTCCAAACTTTTGAAAATATCGTACACATTCAGTTTGCATTTAAATCTGAAAAAACCTCCATTATCACCAAGACATTCAAAACCCAACCCTACATTTGAGGTATCTGTCCATTTAATAAAAATCTTGTCCCATTTCAGATCCTCCATGATAGCGCACAGAATCAAAACATCAAGAAAAAATACATTTTTCAAACTGATCTGCACAACTGTGTCAAGTGAGAACGCCTCACAGTGAGACATCCAAAACAATGCCAAGTTTATTGGTTTTCTGTGTGGAGAGGTAAAAATAACACTGAAGTCATTCTAAAAATATCTGACAGTTTTGATGTGAGAGAGTTTTTTTTCTTCCTGTTGGAGTATTTGGTGGCAATAATCTGCACCAACAGCAGCACAGATGAAATCATTAAAAATAAAAGAGAAAACACTGACCGGAGGCAGCCCGTGGCATTCCGGAGGACCTGAGAGGAGTGTAGGTGCAGCTTTCGGTCCTCCTGCGTGTGCGGAGACGTGTCCCAGCCTGAGTGTGGGATGATCACAGCGTTGGTCAGCACAGCCAGGGCGTCCTGGATGATGGGCATCTTCAGGGCATCGCACGATGACAGGTTCCACAAAACACCTGTGGACAAAACAGAGCAGGGACACGGAGTCTCAAAAAACCCGTAAACACAAGACGATGCTGAAAAAACAAAGAAACAAAGACAACTGCAGGCAAAAAGAACTGAACTATTTAGGAGGTTTCAGTGCATGAGCCTTCACAGCCACACAGACTGTAATGAGTAAGTCTCCTCAGAGACACAAGTGTAGAAAATATGAATAATATATTATTATTTGCTATGATTATTTATGTAATTGTTTATTGATCAATCAAAGTTCAAACAGATTGGTCCTTGATGTCAAATAAATGTTGGTGCGAAGCAACAAAAAGCTTCTTTTGATGTCGTGTTTCATAGAAATCTAGACAGACAGTAGCCGAAGCAAAAGGATGTTGCTCTGCAGGTCGGTCTAGCCACGCTCCATTAGAGCCTCCGCAGGCCCAACCAGTCTGGTGTTTAGCCAATCACAGCACTCTATGGGTTTGGTGGGCGGGATGATGCGATAGAGTGGAACAACAAAGATGGTGGCGGCTCGTTTGAAACGGCTTTGGCATCAACTTTGAACTGTTTAGATTTGGGTTTTTCTTCAAGTCAAGAGCAGATAGAGGTACTTAAGTTTATTTAGAAAAAGGATGAATTTGCATCTTCTTTGACTTGTTGATTTTTTATTACCTGAATAAACAAGGATGTGTTTTATTTCAAACAGGAGTTAATGTGTAAAATACTTTGAATACACATTAAAATCCAACTATTATTAAACATCTAAAGCAGATTTTTATTGTATTGATATGAAACCTAACCTTTTATTTATCGCTTTAGGCTGCTGTAAATAACAGATTTTTACTTAAACCACTGAAGCACTGAAGGCTCTAAATCACTTACAAGAAATCCCCCGCGCCGCTCTCTTTACCGATTTTAATTCTCTCCTGAATTCAGCGTAGAGCGACCAGCCAACCAAGAAAGTGGAGTTTTCTGCTGCCTACCAATTACTGTCCACTCCTTTTTCGCCAGCCGCCACACACACACACACACACACACACTCTTTTACTGGAATAGACAAAAGCCCTCCTCTTGGGGAATAACTCTCTCTCTCTCTCTCTCTCTCTCTCTCTCTCTCTCTCTCTCTCTCTCTCTCTCTCTCTCTCTCTCTCTCTCTCTCTCTCTCTCTCTCTCTCTCTCTCTCTCTCTCTCTCTCTCTCTCACACACATCTCTGTTAAACTTTTTTATGATTAGGACAAACAGGGTAGGAGGCAAATAACCATATTTTCCTATGAAACACTCCGGTTTCTTGTCGGGTAAAACACACACGCACGCACGCACGCACAGACACACACACACACACACGCACGCACACGCACACACACACACACAAGCACACACACATGATAACCTTGAAGAGCTACACAACACATCATAATTCTTGCTGACCTTCCTCTTGCAAAGAGTCTGTGTCCTGATCTATGTGCTGGTGTAATTACATGTTTGTGCATTTGCTGGTAGTCATATCTGCACATATCTACGCCTCTTCTTTATGGTAGCAATTATAGCTGTAGTGGTAAAGCATCCTATCCTCACATCTCTCTGTGCATGTGTGAAATAAAGCTTCCATCCATCGGAGCGGTGGAGTTCACCCCCAGCTGGACGGTAACTGTGTAATTATAGCTTTTATCTGTGAGTATGAATTTAGTTTTATGTGTGCCTATTCTTTAACAGCACAACAAGACTTCTGATTGTAATACTAAATATATGTTTCTGCAAGCTGTAACGTCTGAAGTGTGTGAGATTTTCTGTGATGTAATTGGGCACATTGTGTAATTTCCATTTTTTCTATTGTCTCAGTAGAAATAGATCAAGTAAGACAGGAGGAGTCCATTCCCCCCCCCACAAATTTAATATGAAGCAGTTTCAAGCAGAATATCCCTGGAATGCGACACGATTCTGCTGCATCAGGTGACGACATGTCACTAAATATTAGTTTTCTTATATCACACACTAGTACTTTGCTGTTACTCTTCTAATTCTTCTAATTTATAGGATGAAATATTAAAATATTCCCACTTCTGTACACAACACTAGTTCTGCAAGATACCCTGACAGTGAAACTGCTGTTGTTGGTTTAATATCCTTCAGTTTAGACTGAGAGACCATCTAAAGCCTCAGGAACCCTCTGCAGGTGTTCTGGATTCATCAGCTGATCAAAGTCTAGAATATTGAACCTTTTCACAATATTCTAATTGTCTGAGATTCTGAATGTGGGGTTTTCATCAGCTGTATCCATAATCATCACTATTATAACAAATAAAGGCTGAAATATCTGGATTCGCCTTCAATGAGTCTGTCTCATAGATTAGTTTTACCTTTTAAGTTGAATTACTGCCATAAATGAATTGATGCGAGATATTTTAATTTTCCAGGTTCCACCTGTAATGAACTGTATGAACTATTCACCTCCCGTCCTTCAGGCAGAAGGTTGAACAGCCTCAAATTCCCAACAAGAATGAGGAACAACTTCTTCCCACTAGGCTGTGAGGCTCATGACCTCTGACCTTAAGCTGTGTCCTCTATCATCTGTTGGTGACTGACTAACCAGGGCTCACCAACCTTTGTGAAGCTGAGAGCTACTTCATGGTTCTGAGCCACACAAAGAGTCACGTTTATACGATAGTGACCTTTGAACCAGAATAGAGTTAAACTAACATTCATGTATAATAAACAAAGTTTAATGGGTTTTTTTTTAAAGAAAATTGTAGTTTTTAAATCTACATGAACACATTTGTGATTTAAAAAATGGCAGCACATCTTTTTTTATTAGTTTTATTTTAGATTATTTTGTGCTCTTTGGAGAAAATGCCTGTGGGCAACATTTATGGCTCCTGGGGGCAGCAGTATTGGTCTAAAAGATGCATGCGGCCCTTTCTTCATTGACATTCCTGTAAATATTTTAAGGAAATAATTTCTACACATTTCATTGGTTTTCTTGTTGCTTCTTAGTTTTGTAGTAAATGGTCACTACAGAGTAAAATGTCAAGTCCTAATTTGATCTTGTTGATTTTGAAACGTGTAGCAGGAATGAATGTAAAGTTAAAGGTAAAATATGGAACATGGACACAGTGGTGACATCTAGTGTTCACAGGTGGTATTGCAACAACAGAACAAATTTTCCAGCCGTCGGGATGTTGGTTCTCTGCTGATACGTGAAGTGAGCAGCCAGCACCATGTCCAGTGATGACTCTTACAGGGTAAGGACTAATTTCTACTAATACATTTATTTTACAACAGTATTTACCGTTAGAACATCTTCTGGGCTCAGAATCAGCTGATTGAGTCCGCCTTTTACACAGTCCCAGCCTCGCCTTGCCGAGTGGACTATTTACTGAAACGGTGTCCTCTAGTGGTGGTAGATGTAAACATATAGCTTTTAAATGAACAACTGTACATTCATTCTGCACATCTAAACGCCTCGTGGAGGTATTAAGCCTGGGACACACATGAGACAGATGCGCCGCACCGCGCCACGCCCACGCCACGCCCGCGCCGTCATTTTAAAAAGAAGCCATTAGAAGCCATGAGAGTGCTTACACGGGGAGCGCAGCGTCGCGTCCCAGAAGCGCCGGTCCGCGCAGAGGCGCTGAAGATAGGCGCCAGTTCTATTTCAGCCGTGGAGCGGCTGTTTACAACAATGTGGAGTACTTTACAACAGACGTTACGACGCGGAACGGCTTTACGGCACAAACCCAAACGCCAGCATAAACCCAACCGCCAAAACATGGACGAGGAGCTTTTTATTGTTGAAGTCGAGATATTGTACGATCCTAATAGATAGCGTACTTACCCGTTTTGAGTCTCACAAAACACAGCGGCAAGTCTGATCACATATAAACAGAAGAGTCACTTCCTGTTCTCAAGTCCCGCGTGATGTGACTATCGCGTGACTTTCCAAGAAGCGTTCAGCGGCGCGGCGCTTCCTGTGTGACCATTTGACTTCCCAAAACCGCGGCGCTTTCGTGGCGCAGCGCGTCTGTCTCCTGTGTGTCCCAGGCTTTATTTTTTAAAAATATAGCTTTTTATTAAAATGTTCCATATTCCACCTTTAAATATTTGTAATATCATGTAGTCTGAAATCACATAAGAATTCCAGTTTTTATTTTCCACATTGCTTGATTTGGAAGAAAAAATTAAGGCTGCAAACAATAAGAATCCTCGTTCCAGTAAAGGTTGATGCGTTACATCAGAGGGACAAATGACTAGATGTCTGGTTCAGTAGGTTATGACCAAGTTGTAGCAAAAAATGCAATGAATGATGTCATGCTGCAGCTGCAAGACAGAGATTATCCTTTCTCCTCTATCTAGAGAAAAGTCAGCAGTTTGCCAGCATCACCACTTATCGTCAAGTGTGTGACATCATCTCCCTGAGGTGAAAAGGTTTTGTGGGATTTTATTTTGGATCACACACACACACACACGCACGCACGCACACACGCACGCACGCACACACGCACGCACGCACACACACACACACACACACGCACACACACACACACACACACGTGAGGCAGATGAAGGAGGTTAATTGCCTCAGCCTTACATCATGAGTGGCAGCAGGAGGCTGAGTGTGCTGCTGTCAGAGGAAGGGAGGGGAAATGAACATGCCGGCTATATTTCTTTGTCTCTGATGTCGTTTCAGATTCATATATCTCTTTTTTTCTGCACATCTCCTTCCTTCCAGACCTCTCTCTGATTTTTTTCTACTCTGATTTATTTCTCACATTTATGTTTGTTTGAGCTCTAGTTTAGGATTTAACCCACTGTGGGTTTTTTAATCTAACAAATTGCACTTTTACAAATGATTATCCCTCTTTTTATTACTGTACCTAAGCTTAGCTATTATTTTTTTTCACACATAAAAAGGATTGTAATAATGTAACTAAATTGCATTTTACACACATAGCTAACTCTTATTTGACGTGAGTGTATGAACACCTAATCTGATATTTTGTATACTCAAAAACCAGCTAAAAATCTTCCCCTTCCTTTTTTTAAATTTGTATCTGCAGGCATCTAATTACTGTCACATGTTGAATGCATGTAGGTTAGTATTGCATGGCACCTTTATTAAACAATCCACCACGGAGGTTTGACCTTGAGACCATCAGCGTGTCTTCATGTCTCTTATTACAGACACTGCATACATCCCGTGCCTTCTGCTTGGCTGTGTGGGAGGAAGATGAGTCCTCTAAACACCTCAGAGACAACATCAGTTGTCTTTTTATTTTCTTTTTGCATAAACAAAATCCCAAGCACAGCTCCAGTAATCAGTGCTGAGCCAGCCACAGTTTTATCCCTCACACGAGGCCAATAGGAGTCCCACACACACATTACAGTATATGCTCACCACACAGGCAAGTTCAATTTAAAGACCTGGCATCCCTTACAGCAGTGGTTCCCAACCTGACCTCCAAGGGGGTCCCCACAATTTTGTCTGTGCTAAGGTTACCAAGTTGATATTTGTAAAAAATTACATTTATAAAATCCCAATAACACACCCAATAGTGTATTATAACTCTGTCTTTATGAAGTTTGTTATTAATCACTTTTAATTGTGTGCATGCAGGTAGGGGTTGGGGTTGGGGGTCCTCGTGAAAAAAGGTTGGGAACCACTACCTTAAAGAAAAGCCCTTTTCACTTTTCAACTCAGAGTTTAAAATTAAAATCGTGTTATGATGATAAATGATGAATGACCTGGACTTGTATAGCGCCTTTCTGAGGCAGAGGTTTCAAACCTGCAACCCACCGATTACAGCGTGAACTCCTAACCTGTGAGCCACCGTTGCCCTGTTGTTATGAAATGATGAAGCGATAGCAGTCCTTCTGTCAGGTTCCTTATCTGGATTTGGGCGGCGGGGGCTGTAGCCCCATCACAGCTATGGTTTAAGGAGGGCCGATAGACATGCTGGTCAAATCTTAAGCACAATCATAAAATCCGATACTATTTTAGCATTCAAAATGTATGTTGTGAACAACTATCAACTACTTCCATGTTGATTAGCCACAGCAGCCACCATGAATTAGGTCGGCCCAATAAAGACTTCCTGAGATAATTTACTAGTTACCACACCTAGCTAACTCCAACATTTGAAGACCCACTCCAATAAAAATTGTGTTTTTCTGTTTCTAACATGTTCTTGAGGCATTTTTCTTACGCTACAGGACATTTCTAAAGAAATTTAAGCTCAAAGATGCATTTCTGAGTATTTCTGCATTCAAATCGCTGTGCATCAGTAGCAGACGAAAACATGCAGCCTAAAACTGACTGTGATGTCATAAACCCAGTGGGCGGAGCACAAACTCCTAATTCAACCATCGGCCTGTATTTATGGAGCTGATGTAATGCTAGCAGCCAGTGCTGCATGCTAGCACAGAGAGCTAGCATACCGGTAAACAGAAAGCTCTCAACAGCCGGGAAAAGAGGGGTGGGGGAGACTCCACGCCAACGGCTCCGCCCACAACCCAGAGGCAAATTTTTAATGAGCTTCTGCCACTATGTAGAAACTAAGTGCTAGAAAACAGCACAGGTTTTGTGATTTTGGCTAAAAATGGCATAATCATAGTTTAAAGACCCCTGAGAACGATTTAAAACAGTGAGAAAGATGATCGGAGTGGGTCTTTATGTTTTGCAGTAAGTTTGTGTAAGGGATGACTTCTAGTACCAGTGAAATTGTCTGAATTACAGCCTCTTTTGTATTTGCTAAGACTGATTAGACATGGTGGTCATCTTGAATTGAATTGGCTTCAAACGTTAATGCGTTTTAGACATTCATTCACTGAAGATTACCTGAGATATTCCCTAAAATCCAAGGCTTTTGCTGAAAGTATTTGTTTATAGTAAAGTGTTAATATATGTAATTATCTCAAGTCCGACATCCAGCTCCTTTTATGATGTTCATTCAGGAGGTTTTCTACTTTGGATGATGTCTCCATTGTGAGATCCAAACCACCACTGGCCTTTTAAAATGTGGCAGTCAGTCAGGAGATTGCTCATGCTAGATACCATCTCACTACTGGAACGACTCCAAAGTGGCACTATGCTATGAATAGAAGATGAGGCTGCTGACTTTACCCATAATGGGACTTTTTTTTATCGGTATCACATGGATTTTGAACACACCCATAACAGCAGCATCATTCATATTTGTGTTCTTAAATACAATATATATTCATTCTTCAGTTATTCTCAAAGCCAGCATCCCACACCTCTTATTTTGTCTAAATTTGATGTGCTTTGTGACTGGATTGCATCCAGACTGCAGAAAGTTCCTCTCGTAGTTTGAGTCTGATAACTATCGTATCTTCTTTTGAAGAGCTGATATCAGTGTTAGAGTGTTGTTGACAAAGATGTGCTGCTGTAAGCGAATAAAAACATTCTGTTATGATGAATGGAACCACAGCTGCTGGCAGCGCACAGAGTTTAAACAGGAATAAAGAATTCAGAGAAGGTTTGTTTCATGTATATCACTTCTCTTATTCCACAAACATCTTCATATTTGAGTTTAATTCGCTTTATGTCAAACTACCATGCTGGTGCTGGTCCAATCACAGCACTCTATCTGTTTGGTGGGCGGGATGTTGCATCTTCTTTGACAGTGTATGGCAGACTGCCCCGTGACTGACATCCTTAGTGGTCCAATCACAGCGCTCTATCAGCCAGGTGGGCGGGATGTTACTGCGACTGAGGGAAATTAAGATGGCGACGGCTCCATAGCAGTCCAATCACAGCGCTCTATTGGTTGGGTGGGCCAATTGCAGCACTTTGTTGGTGGGCGGGATGTTACTGAGAAAACAAAGATGGCGACGGCTCGTTTGAAATGGCTTTGGCATCAACTTTGGAATATTTTGACTTGGGCTTTTCTTTGAGTCAAGAGCAGACAGTGGTACTTAAGTTTATTTAGAAAAAGGATGAATTTGCATCTTCTTTGATGAAGTATGGCGGACTGCCTCGTTGACTGACATCCGTAGCGTGGAGTATGTCACGTGTTATCCAATAGCATGTGGAGATAGTTTGAAAGGCAACCGTAGATCCCGCTTCACGACTGAGAGCCGTCAATGGGTCATGTCCAAACTATACATTCACATATTTAGGATGGCTTGTCAGGCTATAACAGTATTGGATCAGATTCCATTTTTCTTTCAGAACTGCATTAACTCTTAATGCGATACAAGTAATTGGTCTACACTGACATGACATCATTACACAGATCCACCCATGATGATAATCTCCTGTTCCACCACATTCCAAAGGTTCTGGACTGGGTTGAGCTCTGGTGACTGTGGAGGTCACTGGAGTCCAGTGAACTCATGGTCATGTTCTAGAAACCAGGTAGAGATGATCTGAGCTTTGTGGCATGGTGCATGATCCTGCTGGATGTAGCCATCAGAAGATGGGTCCATGTGGTCATAAAGGAATGGACATGGTCAGCAACAATACTCAGGTAGGCTTTAACCATGTTCAGTTGGTGCCCTCAGGCTTGGTTGAAATGAGTGGTTATTCGAGTTACTGTTGCCTTTCTATCATTTCCAACCAGTCTGTCCATTCTCTTCTGACCTCTGAATCAACACACCTTCTGCTCACGTTGATAGTCAGCAGTTTCTGAAATTTTCAGACCAGACAGTTCAAACTTCCCACATTCTGATGTCCTAAAAGAATGGAGGTTTTGCCATGTGATTAGCTGATTAATAGTTGTGTTAACAATCAGTTAAACAGGTGTATTTAATAATGAGGCCAATGAGTGTAGTTTAAAAAACACATTCATAGATCCAATTATTGGTTTTCTCAAAAATATAACAATCACAGTCTTCAAAAAATAACATCTGAAGCATCCTCGTCCTCACTACATTTAAGTTTTCCATTTATTTATGATTCAGAGTTGCTCTCAAATAGTTCCTGAATCACTTTTATACATTGAATTACCCTGGAGCAAAATCAGAGGTTGTATGTGTTGTTTTGACTTTGCTTTATTCACTTCAAATTATCATTTTTAGCTGTAAACATGAAACAGAAGAGAGAGTAATTGCACCAAAATGAGGGAGAGTGGCTGAACAACAGAGGACAACCTTGTTTGTCACACACGTGTGTGTGTGTGTGTGTGTGTGTGTGTGTGTGTGTGTGTGTGTGTAGTTGATTCTGTAGCTTGCGAGGCAGGTAGTTTGACATCCCACTGTGATTCTGATTCAAAATGCTCACCAGACAAAGAAAAGCTGCCAGACGGGGTTGGAGATACAGAGAAAGAGTGAAAACAGGCAAATTGTGAAAGGCAAAGAGGACGAGAGAGAACGGCATGAGAATGAGAGACCGGTTTAAAAAAAAAAAATGCACGGAGAGAAAGATGTGTATTTCCTACGGGTCACTGAAAGAGAGAGGAGAGTGCTGTCTGTCTGAGTCCGGTCACTCGTTCTGCTGATTAATTTGTGACAGAAGGGATTTCTGTGCTCCGTGCCTTGAATTGCTGCTCTAATTTATATGGTAATCGTCTTTAAGACTCTAACAGCATACAAAACCCTTTTTGATTTCCATTTTTGTAGAGCCCTAAACCTTTTCCAGACTTGAGTACACACAGAGATGCATGAGGGGTTCATATTCTGCACAAAATGTGCCTGAACGTGGGAGTCGTGAGGACAGTTCTCACTTTCCTGTTAGTAGTACTTGACAGTATCCTGTTAGTGCGAATAATGCCTAAAATGTCCATCCCTGGCCAGAATCTCACATCAGTGTGACATGTGAAGTGCAGCTATAAATGAGGCAGAGTAAGGCAGCTTTTGCTGGCTACAGAGACAGTTTGGTCATGATTTCTGTGGCAGCTTAGCTGTCAAGATAAAGCCTTGATGCTCCTTTAAACACATAAAGATTATGTGTTTATCTTTGTCCAGTGATCAGATTGGCTCAATAATAGAATATTTATTTAAATCAAACTTGGTTTTGATGAAAAGTAGGTTTTGTAAATTTGGTAAAACTGTAACACTTTTAAAAATGACTCTGGCAATGGACCAACC
The DNA here is from genome assembly GCA_006937985.1 of Aphyosemion australe. NCBI lineage: Eukaryota > Metazoa > Chordata > Actinopteri > Cyprinodontiformes > Nothobranchiidae > Aphyosemion > Aphyosemion australe. The sequence continues at coordinate 775,189 of SSNS01000073.1, forward strand.
AAGGAAGATTTGCTTCGACAAATGATTATATGTTTGCAGTAATCAGGACATGAACAAACAAGTGCATGAAAAACAATCCCAAGTTTAGAGACAGCTACAGGGCTAACAACTGCTATCAGGTGATTTGCTGAATTTAGCAGGGGGAGCTAGAGCTTCATCTTTATGAAAATGATAAGAAATGGTTTTTCAATGGCACTCAAAATGTGCTGAAGATGAAGCACATAAAACAGAAATAACAACGGCCCTAATACAGTACCTTGTGGCACACCATAAGGAGGAGACGGGGGAGAAAACTTATTCTTAGCAGCTGCCACAGAAAAGGTTCATTCTCTCGAATGAAATAAAACCACTTCATAGCAGACATGCTCCCACCTGTATCTTTGATAATTTGTTTAAATTCGTGAAAACAGCAAAAAAAAATTATTTTGAACTAAACACTTATGGACCACATTAAACAACAACGGCCCTAATACAGTACCTTGTGGCACACCATAAGGAGTAGACGTGGGAGAAGACTTATTCTTAGCAGCTGCCACAGAAAAGGTTCATTCTCACAAATGAAATAAAACCACTTCAAAGCAGATACTGATGCACCCACCTGTATCTTTTGATCATTTGTTTAAATTATTGAAAACAGCAAAAAAAATGTTATCTTTCTTTTGAACCAAACACTTATGGACCACATTAACAGAGATTATGTTTAAAGCCCATTCTCTGACATTTTACTTTTCACAAATATAGTACTACCTGCTGTAATAATATACAAGATGTCTTTACTTTCTGCCTGTTTCCTTTCATCTACGTTTTGACACATCTAAGAATAGCCCTTCGGTGTGTCTCAGATTTGAAAGGTGGGCATGCTTTCAAACTGACAGCTGCTCTCAGAAGCAGAAGCGACATGACACACATCATCTTTATGGGCTCTTAACGGAGATGTTTTCATAAATGTAGATTCTGCTAAGAGAATTCCATTTTCCTCATTTGGCTTTTGGTTTGGAATTACCTTCCAAACCCATCCACGTCCATCCCTCTGGGTTTTCTAGGTGTAGATCAGCTTCAATATTGAATAGTGATACTTTTATGACACTGTCATCTTTTCAATTCCCCCTGGAGGGGAGTACTTTTACTGTGAGTGATTGGGAGGATGTGTATGTTGGTAAAAAGCTCTGGCAAAGCCACGACTGGCAATTCTTTACCCTAAATTTGCAAATAGATGCTATGGATCTACAATAAAAATAACAGGGTTTTCTTCAATTTGATAGAAAAAATTTAGAACCCAAATGTCTTTACCTGTTAGCAGCTCTCGGATCTCCACGTCTGTGGTCTTTCTGAGCAGTCGTACCAAAGCGGGGATACCTCCACAGTTCTTCAGGGCAATCTTGTTGTCGTCGTTTGCTTTGCCATAGACCAGGTTCCTCAGAGCTCCACAGGCACTGCGGTGCACATCTGTCATCCTGTGGTCCAACAGGTCCACCAGCAGCTGGATTCCACCCTGTCGTCGTATCTGGAAACAAAACAAAGAGACATCATTTGAAGAAAAGAGTAACTTTTTTATCCTATATAAAACATTTTAAATTTGCAAAAAAATATGAAAACAAGAACATATATAGAACTTAATTACACCAATGCAAGAACATTTTTATTTTTCGTAATTCTTCTGCACATTCTACATAAAACTTCTTTGTGTTCGTGTGTGTGTGTGTGTGTGTGTGCTTGTTTATAAATCATACTGAGGACGTGAGAACATTAATTGCTAAGTGAGGACATTGTTTTGCCTGGTCCTCACTTTGTCTCTGTTACAGAGCTCTACTAGTTGGTTTTAGAGGCATGGTGTGTATTAGATTTTAGTTAAGGTTAGGATTGGGAATAGACTGGTAATGGTTATGGATAGGCTTAGGCATAATGTAGTCACCAAATGAATGGAAATCAATGACAGTCCTCACAACTATAATAAGACAAGAATGTGTGTGTGTGTGTGTGTGTGAGAGAGAGAGAGAGAGAGAGAGAGAGAGAGAGAGAGAGAGAGAGAGAGAGAGAGAGAGAGAGAGAGAGAGTTCAGCCCTCCCCACTTTCATCAGTCTAGACAAATAGAAGATGTGGGCCAGACTGGCTGCACCCCATCAAATAAAAAACAGGTCTTTTTTCATGCAGGAGACTTCAGAGCAACTCCACGTCATTTCAGACAAAAGTACAACAGCATGTAGCCTTATATTGATGTATCACAGAGCCTGAAAATCTCACACTGGACAAGCATCGTTGAAAATATATTTCTATTTAAAATATACAAGGAAAAAAATATATAATGTGAAAAAAATCACAATGCAATACAACCAGCAGGATAATTACAGCTGACAAAGCAATCAACATCTAGTCGCTTTAGAATACATTTTAAATAAAGGAGCTTTTTTTATATGTTACCTTTAAATGCAGTTTCATATGCATAATTAAAAAAAAACAGATTACGCCTACGGTTGTACCTTTAGTATTGCATTTAAGTGTTGGTTATCTGAAAAATGGTTTCAGCAGTGGTCAAGAGACGTGAGCTCTACCACAACACAAACATACACCACACACAGCAGACCTTGCACTGAAAAGCTGTTGGGTCATTAGGGCTGGAGTCAAGGATGATGCAGCTGTCTGTGACTGACAGGAATCTTGACCTTCTATGATTATTTTGACAGAGTGATGTAACAACAGCAAAGAAAGCATATGCTGTTTGCTATGGCATCTGGGTCATTTGTTTTAAAAAGTCACATTCCAATCTGTGTTTGATGGAAGTGAATTATTGACATTTACAAAATTAGACAATGCATCTCCATCTACTTATTTTGCATTAAAGGGAGCTACAATTGTTGAAGATAGATTTAGGATATGGAACTGAAAGTTTCATCTTATCCCCAAAATCTGTGACGTTTTTAAGAGATGAAAATTACTAATTACAGCTAAATATAAAAATGCAGCAGTGAGGTAAGAACTATATGAACCAACAGAAGTCAACTCCTACTAAAATTATACTGAGATGTATTTTTTTATTATAGTCAGGGCAATTTGTTTACATGAATGGGCAGGGACTTAAAGTTTATGCAGTACACAGCCACTAGGAGGTGCCAGTTTTGCCGACGCCACTGTACTTAAACCACTTTACTACAGTGGTACGTCCACTGATAAGATTATAAAGGAGAAAGGCTGTGTAATGTTATAGTACTGGGATGGAGAGCTAGCAACAGATGGATGCACTCATTAGCCTTATCTCTGAGATACAATTTGGTTCACCAAGTCAAGGGATAGGAAGAAGAATCCATGCATCACCTTTCTTCTACTGTACCAGGTCCCTACAACACTACACTCAGTTTTCAAGTCACATATGAACAGCAAAACTGTTCACACAATTTAGCATCTTACATTTACGTTTTTCCATTATGCAGAGGACTAGTTGAACGACAAAAGAGTCCAAATCTAACATGAGAGTCAACACAATTAGGGGTGTCAAATTATCGCCTTAATGGAGATTAATTAATTACAACCACATTTAGTGCCACATTTAGTGCGCTATTTTTTAATTGACTTTTCTAGTCTACCTGTTATGATTTTTTTATTAATTTTTTTAAATTTATTTTATGTAATTATATTTATATTTAACTATCATGCCATACCACATTTCAGAGTTCTGTGATCACTATTTGCTCAAAAAAAGTGTTCCTTGATGTGTTAACTTAGATTATTCTATATGGACCTGATGTTTTATTTTTAATTTCTAATTATTTGAGACTGACAAAAGAGCACAGTATTATTCTGACTTGGTGATGCAAAAGGAAATTTAGAAGTCTGTTAAACAATAAATTACTTTATAAAGCCAGTTATATATTAATCTTTATGCCACAATAATGTAATGAATTTAAATAAAAATGCATCAAAATGAGGGATTTTTTTCAGCCATTAGTAGATGAGATTAAAAAATAGATTAATTAGATTAATTAATTACAGGTCATAATTAATTAATCTAAAAAAAATGTAATCTCATGACAGCACCAAACACAATAGCATCTGTTGCAAATCTTTGAGGGTAGGTAAAGGTGCATTCATTAGTACTTATATCTATCTCTATATATATTCTGTGTTGAAGGAATTACTCAGATGTAAGAACTCAGTCTGAAAAAAAAGCTGTATCGATGCATTCTTTCATTTTGCATTTGCTAGCTAACCATGCAAAGGTAATTTAGTGGAGGTAATAGTGTTTTTGATTTAAAGAAAGATTTTTCATTAAACTTGATTATGATAATCAGTTTGAGCAGAGATCTCATTATAGCTGGTAAATGCCTGCGTTTCAGTGATGCTAAACTGGTCAACTGATGTGATAGCAGTGAAGAAAAGAGTCAAACGCTCTTTATCAGCTTCATAGCATTTTGGTAATTTGTTAGAAAGGCATGCAGAGTCATGACAGTATTAATAGGTTTGGGTCAGACTACATGACTGGGCCCAAACCTCCTTAAAGTGACAGCAATGCACAGATCTGGGGCTGCAGGAATGCAATGAGGATCAGGGTATAAAATATAGTTTGTGTGCTTTAGAGTTTAGATTTATTAGATAAAAGGTATATTGCTTAAGTTGCAATGCTTGCTGGAAGACTGATCAAGCAGGTCATACATATCCCTCAGATTCTTCCACCATCCGAGCATCTCCCTCAAGGGCAGCACAATGTTTAGCCTACAGGGTGTAGTTTTGGCAGCCATGCTCTACACAACAACACATTTCATCCATCTTCTTTCTCATCTTATCTCTCTCTACTCTCAATGCCTGTTGGCGGACTGCTGTTTGCAGAGCTTGGTTTGCCCTCAAATCCATCGTCTCCATAAGGACTAATACTGCCAAACTGAGCTGAACCGAGATGACATCGAGGAGACAGATGGAGCAGTTTCCTGCAGGACAGTGAGGGGTGATTTCTCTAGAGGACGAATAAAGAGAGCACAGGAATGAGGCTAGAATCAGAGTTTGGTGAAATGTGCATACTGAGGAGTTCATCCCATCTGATGTGAAGTGAAGCAGAGCTCACACACACTGGACTGGAGTTTCCTTTGAATAGAGACGAATCCTCGACCCTTCGGGCTATGTGACACAAGCTAAATAACAACTTGACATATTGCAAGTGTCTGTGCTAAAGATAACAGCAGCATTACAATAAAGCGAGTTGAAAGTGTGCAGATTTATAACCTGCCTGCTCAATGTCAGGGCGCCGTCCACGCCAGGGTATAGACTGTAGGTGTTACAGGAACGAAGATGCAATGAGAGATTTTATAAATGATCTCCTGTGTTGTAGCAGAGCAAACCCAACAGCATTTAATACGAGCTTTAAATAATAATATTTTGTAAATGATTAGATATTATTATAAATTCTACTTATGCTAGCTTTGTAGCTAGACCCATACAAATGTATGGTGCATAGGCCCTCAAGGGTCAAGAATATTGCTGCCTTATGTTAACATGGGTGTTGCAAATCAGTAAAACTAAATAAACTTAAGCAATAAGCAAAGCATCAAAAAGTGGAATTGTAGAATTCCTTTTTTTAAATCAAATATTGCATCCCCCTTTCCTTTGTTTATGTGGTTCAAATGGAAAAAACAATTAAAATTCCAGTTTCTAATGCAAACTCAATTTTCTTCTGTGATGATTTTGACACAAATATGGTGTTGAGGTCGACTCAGACCACTAAACATGTTGAGACACAGAATCACAACCTGTGGCTGCTGTAAAAACATAGATACAGGCTGGGTTTTAGATTCGCCTCCAGCTTGTTTCAAGTGTATAAAAACAAAAGGTCTAACTTATAAAATGTATTAACTTGTGTTGTTCAAGGCTATTAGATAAGGGGAATCTGTTTCTAAATTTGAATGAGAATAAATGTTATCAAAACACTTAGATTTTCTTTGGTTGATCACATGTACGCTGCATTTGTTTGCAAAAATACAAATACTGTGATACTGCATTTTGACCTTTTTCAATCTGAAGAATTACATCAACTGGTAAGAAAATGTGATTTATTAAAATATTATTTAAACGTATAAGCTGTTGTTGCGTTATGTGGAGCAATTCCTTGTATCTGAAAATCTACTTTTTAGTTTACTCCAAGATGAAACATGTTTATCTCTCTATAGCAGAGTTCTCTCTCCTGAGCGGTTTCCTTGCAGGTACCTCAGATTTGATCTTGTTGTCTCCAAAGCAGAGATGCTGAAGGTAGGCAGCAGCGTTGGACTGGACTGATGGAAACTGATGCTGCAACATCTGGATTACCTCTGGCAGCTCCGGATCCCTCCAGCCAAACTCCCTGCAGATGCACAGAGAGAGGGGGGAAGGGGGGTGGGGGTATAATGTTTTTGATGGAGGCAGAGAAGTACATATACGTGTGTGTGTGTGTGTGTGTGTGTGTGTGTGTGTGTGTACAATAGTTAAACATATTACCAAGCAGGTGGCCTCCCTGCTGTGATGCTGCTTTCAAATGTTCACCGGAAGAAAATCAGACAGAAAAACAGCAGAAATGGAAGCTTCTGATGAACCAAAAGGAAAATGACAAACAAAAACATGGATTTGTGTCCTTTTGATTAGAGGTGACTCATATAGGACTCCTTTTGTCCTGATATATGAACTACAAACATGGTAGAACGCTGACATTTAGGGAAAATTCAATCTAGATTTCATGTGCAAGGAGATAAAATGATCAAGAGGTCTAGATAAGAAAAGTAATCCCAGTTTAGAGAGAAATAATCTGGAAAAGCCACCCCCAAAGGTCTACGTACTTGTTCCTGAGAACAACAGGCAATGCTTTGGTTTTTCTAAGGTTTGTTTCAAGGTTTATCATTTTGGCATCTGGACAAGACAAGTTTAAAAAGAAATAAAATAATAACAAAAATAGACTATAATTCAGATAGCAAGGGTTTAAAGGTATATTTAATGTCAAGATTCAGAAATTGTGTTCATGAAAAGGTAAACTGTTATTGTGTCATGATTAATACTGAAGATGCATAAACAGTACACTTCAAGCTCTTATTGTGAAAGGGTTTATAAGGCTTCGTTTAGCTCGTTAAACTAAATAGTGTTGCACATCTACCAAGTAAATGTGAACTCTTAACATTTAGTTACAACAAAACCGTTTGGCATACAACTCTTTGGTAGAACATGAGATTATTTTTGTTTCTATTATTTTACTGTTATTATTACACGAGTTCTCTCTGAAAATATTAAAGTATTTTTGAATTGGAGTTTATGAGTGAAACACGTGAATGTGACGGACCAGGACAGCTGTAGGATCCACGCTTCCATCGTCACACCGACGTTAACTATTCTAGTATCTTAAAATACATTTATAGAGCTTAAATCATATCTGTCAATACTCATCTGGTCCATCAGTACAACATTTTACCACTGTAATTATTAAATATGCTATTAAAATCCTTTCATCACCACTGGCTTTACCATTTTGGGGGAAAAGAGCTCCAAGTGAATCTTTGGTGAGATCTGTGATGAGTCCAGCCTTCAAAAGCTGCTCTAGTTCAGATCGCTACCATGGGGTCCACCTGTGCTTTTGCCTCAGGGTAAACTACACACACACTAACTCTGCTCGTGTGTGGAAAAGGATGTGGAAAATCCGAAGTGGTGGTGACAGATCCAAGCGTCGGGTGGGGTGGGAATATCAGGATATATATAATCGGTGAGACCAACCGAGCCTGGGACCAGATCTTTCCAACGTTTTATTCCCACACTTCAAATTTTGAGCCGATGCTACTTCCTGGATACTAATTGTGCTACAGATTAGTTGTACCATGCTCTGCTGCTTTTGATTCATTCTCCACCGCTAAATCTTCCTTTCCATCTGCATTTTTTCCCTCTTTGATTTGAATCGTTCTGACAGCAGAGAGACGTTTGGGCTTCACAGAGACATGCTGTTTGCTCCGCTGTGCAGTGGAACTTGTTTCTCTTTGATGTATCTTCTTCTTGATGCAGCAGCAGCCTAACATGCCCATGGAGATGATTTCTATTCAGTGGAATTTAAAATAGGCACGTGGACACACACGCACACACACACACTTACTGCCGTAGGTTAGCATGCAGCTTTGAACAGCATTGACTAACACACGCATGCACACACACAAGCCTGTGCCCTTCCATAGCAGTCTGACACATTGGCATGTGAACACTCATTGACTTGCATGCACACACAGCCATCAAAGGCTGAGCAGCAGAGCCAGGATTAGAAAGCTTTTGTCTCTAAGTTTTATAATGGGGCTGATGGGATAAACTGCGTTTTTGAAAAACTGTGAATAGCATCATTTCAAAGATTTGTTCTGCTTTTTATTTGAAACATTTCTGATTTAGAAGACTTCATGTACCAGCGTCTCTCGTTCAAGTCACACCTGCTTTAAAGAACAGCCACAACAACACGTCCAGAGTCCTAATAAACGTCTGCTAGGGACATTCAGAGGAAGCATCTGGCTCTATGGGATATTAATAAAGATGGCACATCCTTGTAGGTCATCCTGTAAGTTAATAGGCTGATAAGGCATCTAATGCTGCGCCTGAGTGAGCTCATACACATCTGTGTGTGTGTGTGTGTGTGTCTATTTTATCCACCCTGTAATTTAAAAATTGGATATAAGGACAAACAATCAGAAGACTCCTGTAATCAATAATGATGCTATCTCTAGGTAACTGAAAGCCTATAAATGGATCAACTTAATAAACCATATATATATATATATATATATATATATATATATATATATATATATAATGATTATATTTAATGCCGTTCATCTTCTTGGTTTTGCATGGAAGTATTTTTACTTCAAAGAACGCATGTGCAAATTATTTCACTGCATAGTCAAAGCTAATAATTGCTGCATGCACAATTGAACAGACACAAATAAGCCATTGTTCACACCAGAATATCTCATTTGTGTTGGATGCTGTTGCATTGTCTTAGCTGTCTGCAGACTGTGACTTCCTGTAACAACAGCTGTCAATCAAGGTCAAAAGCCCTCGTTGTGTGACGTGATCAATTTGAAACTTATCAGTCATGTGGAGACCATTAAATGACTTGATATTTACCTCCAAGCTCCAGTTAGATTCCACTTTGAGAGCAGAATTATTTGTGCTGCAGCATTCACAAAGTGAACACCTATTTCCTGCTGCACACATTAGTCATTGATTTTACACAGAAATAACTTAATTTCACCAGCAGCAATAATTACCAGTGACTATTATTTATCCTGCGTGCATCTTTTGATCTAAATATAGATCCCTACTTATCCTGTCCGTCACTTTTTATATTTCCTTTATTGGCTTTTTAAAAAACTTTATCCTGCTAATAAAATTCCAGAAAATTTTACAGATAGGTATTTTATGCCATTTAAGATCATAAATAAAATTAATATTTATATCAGATTTTTGTATCCACTCTAATGTTTTATTTTGTTCTTTCTCCATTTCCTCTTTTCCGAGTCATGCTTTTAATTCATGGCACAACAACTGCACAGGAAACTATCTGGACACATCTGCAGTAACAAGATTTTAAATCCATTTCATAAAAACCCAGGAAGTTCCATTCAGACACATGAAAGTGAATCACTTGTCAAGCATGCCGATGTGGCAGCAGAAGCTTCTGTTCTGGGAGAACAGGCTGCGTTCGGGGGGAGTTTTGATATCTCTGATGCTCAGTAAAGGAGCAGTGATGATGTTCTGGAAAGTTTTAACCACCTACTGTTTAGCCCTACAGCAGTTTCCTTTCCTAGTGTATCCAAGGCAAAAGTTCAAAAACCTTCAGATTTACAATTTCTGGTTATTTTTAGTGTAATTTCTTGGAAAACTTTTATTCCTTTATTTATTTTCTGCTTTTTTATTATTAGTATTAATGTCTCCTCAGAGTCTCTCTCACTTTCCCGAGTGCATTCATTTGACTCTGGATTTGCAATCTGTGATCTGTTTTACGACGACTGGGTGACTTAATTATTCAGCTCCTTTTAGTTTCTTTGTTGATGCAAACGTATATAATTATCTGAACTCCTACAGCCTCTGACAGATCTTTCTCATGAGCCCACGGATGGAGAAAAGCTTTTCAGCTCCATTTTACCACCAGTTAAACATAAACACCAGCACAGCGGTGGCCAGACAACACGCCTAACGGGATGGTTCAGATCTTTGATGTGGTTTTATGTAGAAAGGCTAAAAACAATAAGAACCCCTTTTGAATGAGAGATTTGCTCTGATCTGAGTGGTAAACTAACAGCTGGTCGTAGTGAGGCCAGTTTTAAAATAGAAAGTTACTCTAAATGCAAAATCAACCTTCAATTTTAGCTTGCATATGCAATTTTGACCAATCACAACAACTTTTACACATTTTGACCCTCCTACTAAGCTTCACTTGTTTCACATTGAGCCTGAAGATGAAAACATGTCCAATTCCAGGACATGACGTGCAAAGTAGAAAACGCTTTTGCACCAGGTGCAACACATGAGTAGCACATACACAAGTGTTGTTTGACATCAGTCCTTAACGGCTGTAAAACATGTCAGAAGAACGGCTGAAAAGTGAGAGCTGTTGACACCAAAGGTGACCGTGAATGAGGCTGTTGCAGGAAAGTTCAGGTGAAGATACAGAGAACATTTCAACTGGGAGAAAACTAATTACATGATTTTTGGCAATCGGAAAAAGAATGATCATTTGAATTTAATAATAGATAGTGTCAATATAGAAAGGGCTAGGGAAGTAACATTCCTAGGTGTTATCTTAGATGATAAATTAAATTGGGGAGCTCATTTACATTACATTAGTGGCAAAATTAGCAGAAGCATTTATATAGAGTAAAAGAGTTGTGTTATATTGCTCACTCATTCTGCCATATTTTGGTTACTGTCTGGAAGTCTGGGGTAATACTTACTTCAGTAAAACAAAACCTTTGTTTTTGTTACAAAAAAGGGCAAAATGAAGTAGAGCATTCTAATAGTTTGTTAAAACTCGACAGCTGAAATTAAAGGATCTTGTAGATTTAAAAGTTTTGGTATATATGTGGAAAGCTAAACATAGAATTTTACCTGAAGCTCAACAAGTTTCAGAAGATAACGGCCATCGACGAAGATATGACTTTAAAACCCCGTATGCTCACACTGTTCTAAAACACAAGTGTGTGTCGGTCTATGGAGTTAGATTATGGAAATCCTTAAGTATTGAAATGAAAAGTTGTACGAATATCAACAGATTTAGAAGAATGTATAAAGATAAAATAATGGCAAGTTATTGTAATTATAATGACAGCTAAGTTTGGAACACAGTATCGATATTGGAAGATATGGCAATAGTTATGCACGTTTACCAAAGTAAGGTGATTCGGTTTAGTTTGGTGGGGATTAAAGAGGAAGGATTTCTCTTTCGTGTTCTTTGAAAGACTCGTTATAATATTTAGATTGTTATTTTTTAGTAAGGGAGCAGGGTATATATAAGATTCTTCTTCCTGCTTCTTTCTTTTTTATTATTATTATTATTATTATTATTATTAATAATTTTTTTTCATGGACTGGTGTGAATTGGTAAAATGTACCTTTTAAGTGTGTTTGTTTGAAAAGTTCATGGAAATATCTATTGTAGGTGGAGAATAGGGTAGGCTAAAATAAGCATAGCTTCTGCCTATTCCTTTTTTTGGTTGTAATTCATGATGTTATGATGCATCTTTGTTGTTTGAAATTCTTCTGACAACCAAACTAAAGGATCAATGTTTACAATAAACATTTACCCTGACTTATAATGCCTGACTGCTCAGAAATATTTTTCTTAAGTTTACAAATAGGTCAAACATTCTGCTTTGCTGTAGAAGTATATTTGTATTAAATATATTTTTGTTATTTCAGCAGAAATGCAGCAAATTCTGATCTTTAATTGGTGTTCTGTTTACTTGGCTTGGATGAAGGATAAGAAATCTTAGTTTTGCACGTTTTAATTGGTGCAATTTGTCATTTGATTTAATGCTTTTATTTGTATTAAGGGTTTTATTCTAAGAAAGGGCACTGTTGTCCTATAGCGTAGACATTTTACGCTGCAACAATCATGGAAAAACCAGGAGACTGCATGACAGACATCTGATTCAGATTTTCATTGTTTTACCCAGCCTGAGGAGAGAAGCACAGACTTCCCTCTCCTCAGCAACTTGACCCAGCTCCTCCGGGGGAAGGCGTTCCCTGGCCAGATGAGAGACATAGTCCCTCCAGCGTGTCCTGGGTCTTCCTTTAGGTCTCCTCCCAGTTGGACGTGCCCAGAAAACCTCACCAGGGAGGCGTCCAGGAGGCATCCTAACTAAACACCTCAACTAGCTCCTCTCGATGTGGAGGAGCAGCGGATCTACTCCGAGCCCCTCCCGGATGACCGAGCTTCTCACCCTACCTCTAAGGGAGACACCCTGTGGAGAAAACTCACAATTGAGTTTTTGAGCTAGAATAATCCTGTAGTGGAATTATGACAGACGTGTCTGGGTGTCAAACCCTTTGCATGACCTGCTGTAACATTTAGATTATGTTTGTTTTAAAGTTACAGAGTCTTACTTTGTCACTGACTCAACTGGTTAGCTCACCGCTGATCTCCTTTTCTCTAAACCATTTGTATCTACAGGTTAAATCCATAACTATCCCTAAACAAATGAAACTAGTCCTTTAATAAAACAACCTTCATTATTGTTTGCTGTGTATTCCAATCAAAAGTCAATTTTGAACAGCATGACTCTCAAACTTTGACAGGAAACTGGCTCTTCCTCTGTCCTGCGTGTCTTCTGCCTCACAACGCTGCTCTGTAATAATTCATTCATTCACTAACACTAGCCTGAAGCTGTGCATCTTTTCATTGTGCCTCTTGTTTGCTCTGTATATGTGTGTTTATGTGTCGTCTAAAAAAAAAGTGAACACACAGCATAATAGAATGCTTCCGGTCCCAAACGCTGTGTGACAGCATCACAGTACGGTGAACAAACACTACAGAGCCATCTGTGAACTTGGGGCAAAAGTTATTTGCACATTTTTAAAGATAGGAACAGAAAATGCCACAGAGCATTTACATTTACCCGTGATTCCAAAGTGGTTCTGAAAATGCACCAAGCAGCTCACAGGTTCAAAAGCTACTAAACGGGTTAAACGTGTAAAATAAAAGCCCAGAAATAATCTAAACTGGTGCAAAGTTTATTTGAATGACTTTTTTACCCACCATGGACTGAGTTTTATGTGTATTTGTGAGAGCTGGATTCCTTCAGGTGACTCCAGTGCGCTGGTGGAACTAGTTCCTATAGGATGTGACTGTTTTAATGTTCCAAGACCATCAGGACGTGGTGGTGGCCTGGTTGTTGTTTATAAATCTTCTTTTAAATGCAGACTGATCACTCCCTCAGTGGGACCTGCCTCATTTGAACTGTGCCTGTTTGAACTTGGCTCTTCTCCTCGATTACTCGTGGGGGTGGTTTATCGCCCACCAAAGTGTGACTCAGACTTTTTAAAGGAGTTCTCAGATTTACTAGTGGACAGCTTGTTGAAATATGATCATGTCCTATTTCTTGGTGATTTTAATGTACACGTGTGTTGTCCTGATAATCCACTGGCTAGAGACTTTCTGAATCTGCTGAGTTCTTTTAACCTAACACAATTGGTCATGAGTCCAACCCATATTAAAGGGCACATTCTAGATCTGGTTTTTTCAACTGGTCTTCCTGCTGTCAATGTTGAGATTGTTCCTCCAACATTTTCAGACCACTCACCTGTTTTGTGTGATTTTATTTTGCCTTGCCCTCCTGCTGTGACAGATGTTCCATCTAGAAGTTGCCGTGTTTTAAATGCAGAAAGGGTTACTGAGTTTGTTGAGCATTTAACTTTAGAGAAAGAGAGGTTGAACTCAGTGTCTCACAATGCTGAAGACTTCGCTCATCATTTTGATTCAGTCTGCAGGAACATTTTAGATATAGTTGCCCCACCTAAGGTCAGGAAACCTAGAGAAAGGAGGGAGCCTTGGCTCTGTGAGGCCACTCGAGCATGCAGGCGGGAATGTAGGGTTGCAGAAAGACGGTGGAAAAAGGATGGCCTGCAGGTTTCCCGTATTAATTTTCAAACATCCCTGATGGAATATCAGGAGGCTGTGAAGAAAGCTAGGGTAGCTTATTTTGCGGATGTTATTTCAACAAACTCACATAATCCAAAGTTTCTTTTCAGCACTTTAAACTCTGTGTTAGAATATCAAGAGCCTGGTCTAACCCCTACTGTTGCTGGTGATTGTAATGAGTTTCACAAGTTCTTTGTTGACAAGATATCAATCATCAGATCATCAATGTTAGGCTCCTATCCTGATTCTGCATTAATGACCACACCCTCTGCTGCACTGGCCTCTTTTAACCAGTTATCTCTTGTTGAGCTGGGTAGGCTTGTCTCTCAACAAAAGCCGACTGGCTCTCCTTTTGATGTTTTGCCCCCCCGTCTCTGGAAAGAGGCATTTTCCTTATTGGGCCCATTCATATTAACCATTATAAATAGTAGCCTGTCCTCATGTCAAGTTCCATCATCTCTAAAAGCAGCAGTGGTCCAGCCAATACTGAAGAAGTCAGGCTCTGACACGTCTATCCTGGCAAATTACAGGCCTATCTCCAAACTGCCTTTTATCTCTAAATTATTGGAGAAGGTTGTTTACCAACAGCTGATCTCATTTTTAGATGATTTTAACATGTTTGAGACATTTCAGTCTGGATTTAGGGCTGGACATAGCACTGAGTCTGCACTATTGATGGTGATGAATGACATTTATATGTCTTTGGATCGGGGTACTGCTGTGGTGCTGCTGTTACTGGACTTGACAGCCGCTTTTGACACAGTCGACCATAACATTCTACTGGATCGACTGGAACGCTGGGTAGGGATTACGGGGTCAGCTCTTGAATGGCTAAAGTCATACCTCCAGGGAAGGAGGTTTTGTGTGATGGTGGCCAATTCTGTGTCCCCCTGGGAGGACCTGCGCTGGGGGGTACCTCAGGGTTCAGTCCTGGGGCCACTACTCTTCGCCCTTTACTTGCTACCACTGGGCGTAATCCTGCGCAATCATGGCATTAAATTTCATTTATATGCAGATGACTGCCAGATTTATTTTCCCCTGACTCCTGAGATGGGTGGTTCTATTAAGAATCTCCAGGTTTGTCTGGATGAGGTGAAGTTGTGGCTAGCAGCAAACTTTCTCCATGTTAATGAGAGCAAGACCGAGCTTCTTACATTCCTCCCTTCTAGCAAGGGCTGTGTAAGCTCTGCCCCCGATTTGGATGCATTGACACCCTACTTGAAATCTTCTGTCAGAAGTCTCGGAGTTGTAATTGACTGCAATCTTAAATTTGAAACCCATATAAACCAGGTAGTAAGAACCTGTTTTTTTCATTTGCGCCGTCTGGCAAAAATCAAGCCTATGTTGTCTAGGGCGCATCTCGAGTCTGTTCTGCATGCATTTGTTTTATCGCGGCTTGATTACTGCAATTCACTGTATGTCGGGCTGAGTCAGGCAGCACTGAAGCGGTTGCAGTTGGTTCAGAACTCGGCAGCTAGATTTCTGACTGGCTCGAAAAAAAACACACACATTACTCCTGTCCTGGCTTCCCTACACTGGCTCCCTGTGGATTGCCGGGCTAAGTTTAAGGTTTTGTTGTTTGTCTACCGGTCCCTTCATGGTGGTGCTCCACCATATCTGGCTGGGTTGCTTCAGATGCATGCCCCTGTGCGCTCTCTTCGCTCAGCTGACCAGGAATTGCTTGTCGTCCCACGAACAAGGCTGAGAACAAGAGGTGATAGGGCCTTTTCTGTCCTGGCTCCTACACTGTGGAATGAGCTCCCACTTGTTGTCAAACAGTCCCCATCACTGCAGGTCTTTAAGAGTCGTTTGAAGACTCACTTTTATCGTTTGGCTTTTATGTAATATGGATTTTTATAATTTTACTGTTTTATTTTCTATTTTATCGTATCTGTTTTGTTATTTTAGTCACTTTTTATGCAGTTTTAATCTGTCCTATTGTCTTTTTGCTCTTGTTGTTTTAATGTTTTGTTCAGCGCCTTGGGCTTCTGTAAAGGCAGTGGAAGGCGCTATACAAATAAAATTTGATTGATTGATTGATTGAAAGTGTCCGTCATCATCTCTGTGTTCCAAAGCAACCGCTCACTTGTTAACGAGACAATCGCTCATCTCCACCTGCAAATGTGAGCTCCTGCATATAATAGCATCACCAACAGCCAAAACATTTACACTACAATACAAGATTGCAGGCTCCGAGCAAAGCGACAATAAAACCTGATAAATTAATAAAAAGGAAATCTATGAATAATGCAGTCAGGCGGCGGAGAAAAGCGCTGTGATGTGGCTGAAAGGACTTCCCATGAGTCATGGTTTTTGAGGAACGGATATTTGAAACCGGGGGATGAACTACATGGTGTGTGTGTGTGTGTGTGTGTGTGTGTGTGTGTGTGTGTTCCTGCTAAGGAATTCCACTGGGGGAAAATGAAGATGCTTCTGATGACTCATCCTCAAACAGAAAAGCGGAGCTACAGACAGAGATTACATGGAGCACGCCTGCAGAGGACAAGCCACACACGAGGATCTGTCTGCAACATGCTAAGCTGATGAGCTCACAGTTAGCAGTAATTGATACCAGAGCATTTGTTGATTTTATCAGTTTCTTCTTCTTAAAGCCACACTATGCAACTTTTTCATCTTTTAAATCATGTTCTTGAGCCAGTTTGTGCTAAAATGACCCTTTACAGGGTTAATGAAATGTCACTCAGACCCCCACCGCCCTCTGTGGCCAGAATACCACACTTGCAACTTCAGAGTGGCGGTCCGGTCCCTGCTGGACTTAGTAAAGTGGAGCTGACATGCCTGGTGCTGCAGTCTGCTTCCAGCATGTTTCCTGCATGTTTTAGATCATGAACACAGCTGATGTGTTTGATTTAGTGATGAACCGCTCCTGTAGACACTAATGAAGGCTGAGGAGACGTTTCAGCTGTTAGATTAAGGTGTTAGAAAGACCAACGCACAGCGACATGTTCACTAACGAACACTAGGGGGTGCTAAAAGCAAGCCAAAACTGCCAAGTGTTCCTTTAAATAGGCATGCCATGTTTTCTTTAAATGAAATATAAACAACATGGAATAAAATGGGATCATCGGGAGTTTTAGCTACATTAAACATGTATAAATTTGTCTGCAAACAACTTGATTTAGTTTTTTTATTTCTTGGCCGTGGTTGTTGACTCACTCATTCTGGCTGTTGATCCTAAAGGTTGGAATTCATTTCTGATGAACAACAAAAGACACAAAAACCTCTTTCATCTTTTGTTGTTGTTGTTGTTTTGAAGCTATTTTAATATTTCTTAGGAGTCATGAAACAGACCCTGAGCCCCTGATTGAATCTTTGACATATTTACAACATTAATGCGTAAAAAAAATATTTAACCCTAAAATAATTCCTGTTGTTTTTTTATTTATTGTCACACTTGAATAATTCAGATCAGAAAAAGATAGCTTGCGTAAATACTAAACACGTTTTTAAATGATAATTTAATTTATTAGTGGAAAAATAACTGCACTAGTCACACCCATAGATGGATGTGACTAGTGCATCTTATTATGTGGAGCTCTTTAGAATAAAAAAAATCATTGCAACAGAACTTGTCTGCAAACACAAAGTAGGCTGAAAGATCTGAAAAAGCAACACATCAGGTCCTGTTCTAAAATATTCATTAACAAAAGAGTCCAGAACATCTAAAGCACTGCAGTCCTCACCTCATTCTGAACAAACTCATGACACAACAGTTAGACATGAGGCAAAATGTCACCATGGGAGGGTTACACGACAAAAAAAAAAACATTTAAAGAGGGCGTAGAATGTAAACCAACATGTTCCTTGTTGTTGTTGAATAAAGACAGCTTGGGTGGTCAACAGCAGCATGCTAAAGAGTCAAAGCCGTGTGTGACCTACTTTTTATGTAAATTAGAAAGTTGAGGTCTGAGAAAACCTTCCTTAACACGTCACTAGGGGGAGCCACGCCTCCTCAAACCTGCATGTGTCTGAGGCCTTCTGGGGACACCAACCAATCAGCAAGCAGCTCATTATCATATTCATGTCCTGGCCAAGTGGGCGGGGTCAACAGCTCTTTTCACAGCAAAGCTGGTTTAGGGGGTTTAGAATGGCCTGTATTCTTGTTTTTAGTGGCTCAAAGCTGTTTTAGATTATAGATAGTCTGGGAGTGCTTTGCTGCTTCAGAACCTTGACCTTTGACCTTAAACAGGTTGTTCATTTTGGGAAAACCCTCCAATGTGGCTGATTTAAAACAAGTGGAGTAAAATTCCTCCACAGTGATGTGAGAGAATCATTACCAGTTATCACAAACACTTGATAGCCGTTGTCGCTGCCAGGAGGTTTACCACCAGTAATTAGGTTTAGGGGGCAATTACTTTCTCACATGAGGCCAGGTTGGTTTGGATTGTGCTTTTCTAAATAAAATCATCATTTGCAGTTTGGAGTTACTCAGAGTATCTTTGATACAGGCAAAACGTTTTAATGAGATTGTTATAATCATTTCTATTATTTCAGAATTTTAATTCTAAAATAAATCCCTCAAGATTATCACCAGTATCTTTTATTTAGTTTGTGAGCTAAGCACACTGTAATAACCATAATCTGAACAGCCATAATCTATAAATATCAGTTTTACTCTATAGGAGCACTTAGAGACCAAGCACATTCATTTTAGCTGCAGCTGTTACTTTTAGCATTTCAGCCTTTTTCCTTTTTCTTCTACTCAAAGTGCAACTAGTGTTACAGAGAAAATGTGTGTGAAGTGGAAAGAAATTGCAAAAAAAAATCTGAGAATATCTTTAGATCTTTTTTTTGCAAATATAAAAAACCCTGAATTGCAGGTGTTGCAGAGTTTGTGTGTCAGTTGTTTGATAGTGTGATAAGGTAGCTGACTGGTCTACAGGGAGGTGAGAAGAGATGGATGGTCAGGAGTCAAAAAAAAAACAACACAACTAATGCACGCATCAGAGTGCTTAAGAGCATGAAATAAAAAGAGACATTTATATGATCGGGTCAAATCCTGTCTAGCACAAATCTTCCTTTGTGTTAGTGGGATTGGTTCCATAAATTACCAGAAGCCTGAGGGAGGAAATGCACTGGAGTACTTAAGAGGCTGTCTTCACTGTAATGTGCCTTGATTTGCTAGATTGTGCCAGTGTGTTGCTTGACAAATCAGCTAAATTATATTTGTTTGAAGCTTTTAAAGCATAAAGGTGTCATTAGGATGCTTACTGGGGGCGGACAACGACCTTCTGTCTTTTCATTCTATATCAATTCAGACAATGCTAATGCATGAAAAAATACTGCTTTTCTTATTCTCTATAGCCTATCCTGAACTGTGTTGTCATGTTTATCCTGTGGGTAACTCTGCAGTGAAGAAGGCCCGTGTGCCAAAGATGATCCATTAGCTTACTGACAGGAAGAAACTAGCTAATGTTATGGTATAGTGCACAAACATGAATATGTAGATGCCTCATTGAGCGCTGGAGAGCGTAACAGCGTCGCCGCCATTTTGGATGGGTCCCTCACTCTCCAAACCCAACTGGAGTCAATGCAGAGTGAGCAACTATGCCCATTTTTTCTAAAGCCTACAGTTGCAACAACCAGCGTACTGTTGAAAACACATCATGTGGGACTTTTCTGGGACTTTTCTAACTTATCTGTTGGGATTATATATATATATACATATATATATATATATATATTATTTTATTTTATATAATTATATTTTTATATTTTAATTATCATGCCATACCACATGTCTGCTTTTGTGAAAAAGCATAATAAAATGTGTTTTTAGTTGGGTAAGCACCTTCCTCAGTAGAAATAAATGCACTGGGGGAAAATGGAAACCCATCCAAGATGGCGACCGGTCACTACGGCAGCAGCAGTCGTCTACATATATGATGTCTGTAGTATAGTGATCACAGGTACACAAAAAAGTGACATTATAGGAGCTGTGGACAAACGGCTTACAGTTTGTTCAACTAGAAAGTTGTTAAATCCACTCACAGCATCACGCTAAGAAATGAAATGCTGAATTTATTTAACCAAGTTATGTCAACTGGTTCCACTAAATTTAGTTGCTTAAAGAGTAATATACATTGTTATGTTAAAGTAAATGAATATTACTCTTTAGATTTAAGCAACTATGTTTAGTGGAACCAGTTGACATCATTTGGTTAAGTAAATTCAACATGTCATTTTTAGAGTGCAACAACACCGCACAATTAGCATCCAATCAAACCGCTGTCACGTGGTCAAAAAACAACACATTGAAAATCTGATACACCTTACCTTTTGAAGCAATGACTCATGGGAGTTTTACAATACTCTAATTTCCTATAACAGCTGCTATGCTAGTTTTGCTTTTGCCCAAACAATAACAACATTTTGATCTCTTCTTTATTAAAAGCCAACATTGTGACTTATTGTTGTGTAAAGCTAAGACCTGGTACACATGGCGAGTTAATTATGCCGATCCATGACCCAATTTTTCTCTTTTTGTTTACTCTGTGGTATTACAGGATAGATATAGGGCCACTTTGAGCAGAAGTTATGTTTTCAAGTAAAGCATTCTTTGCTCTCTGTTGGAGATGAAAAGGTAAAATAAAGTCAGGCGTTAAAATTAAAACTCGCCAGCCACAAAAAACAGCCGACACAAAAAAGACGATGAACAGAAATGAGTGAATGAGTTCACCAACAAGAAGATAAATGGATGGAGGGATGACTGGAAAGATGAATGAATAATATTGCCTCACCCAAAAACAGAGGCTGTCCGTTAATTCCTGCATTGGTTCAGTTGGTTGTTTTTTATAATTTCCTGGTCTTCCATTGATTCCTGATCTACGTTCCAATCTAAAATCCAGTTAAAGCTAGAATATAAAACCTGGCTTATTGGATCGATAAATGGGTGACAATACAAATGTGAAATGCTGTCATGCTGCCATTAAAATTAAAATCTGCATCAGGTACTGGTGCCATATAGAACAGATGGAGAGATTCAGTGAATGAGACAAAGGTAAAATAGATAGACAAAAAGCACATATGTAAAAATAAATAGTAGGATTACTTTGTCATTCTTTGCTCGGCTTGATTTTGATTCCACACAAGGAATTCAGGGTCGTACCTATCAAGGGGGGACAGGCAGAGAGAAACAAGAGAGAGGTATACGTTGGCTGTCTGGCAACAAATTATTCAGTAATTGTCATAATTGTGATAATTAGTGAATAGAAGGCAATACGTCGTCACTAGGCTCATCTTTCTCTCTCAGTATTTGGTTATCAGGCAATGGTGGTGGAAGGGTGAGAAACATGCACACGAAAAAGTGGCAAAAACATGACGGGTTTGTCAGGTAAAGAGAGGGTCTCGGCATACAACCAAACCACTGCCTTCTTGTTCAACAAAGTTCCTTCTGAGCCAGATTGTGCTTTTTATATGAGATAGGTAAGTCGTGGTACAAATGGGGGAGTTTTACACATGTAATGATGGATTTGGTCCGTTTTAATTCTTCAGATTCTAAATGGTCAGTTTTGACCTTATGAGGAAGCAGTGGTAGTAGAGAAAATAAACAGTGAGATCAGATTGGAGCGTCACAGAAAACGTGCATGAATCAGACTTTTTAAAGACCAAGTTCACTCATTTTTTCAACACATCTGCAGTGGTCTCTTAGCCTGGCAAGCCATTATGTGAAAATATAGTCTGGAAACGACCCAGACGGAGCTCAGCTGTGGGGTGGAATCTACGCTTGTCTTTCAAACTGTCTCTGCACGCTATTGGACAACGTGACGTACTCACCGCTACAGATGTCAGTCAACGGGGTAGTCTGCCATAGACTGTCAAAGAAGACGCAAATACATCCTTTTTCTAAATAAAGGACTTAAGTACCTCTATCTGCTCTTGACTCAAAGAAAAGCCCAAGTCTAAGTAGTCCAATGTTGATGCCAAATCCGTTTCAAACGAGCTGCAGCCATCTTTGATGTTCTGCTCTGTTGCATCATCCCGCCCACCAATCTGATAGAGCGCAGTGATTGGCATAATACTGCTCAGGCCAATGGTAGACTAGACCAACCTGCAGAGCAAAATCATTTTGCTTTGGCTACTGTCTGTCTAGGTTTCTAGGCTATAAATGAATGACTTGTGAGTCGATCTCTGTGGGAAAAAAGCTCTGGCTCAACTGTTTCAGGAGCTAGAAGGTAGCCAGAGCAGAGGTGAGCAGCAGGATTTGGAGTCTTATTTCCTGATATGTGGACATCTCTCCTCTGATTGGCTAACAGCAACACGACTCTACCACTGACTCTGTTTGCTCTGCAACGTTGATGTTTTATCTCCACAAACAACACAAGCCTGGAGGAGTTCTGCTGTGTGGTGGAGTTGCTAATGCTAACGGTTAGCTTCTACTAGCCAAGACATGCCCTGCTCTCTCCTGGACGCTAACTCAACAGCCTTCCACTTCTCAAGCCAAGATGGCTGAGTCCTTGAACGCTAATTTGACCACATGACGTGCAAATGTCACTGGCTTTTATAATCTTAGCATTTCCTCATCTATTTTCTATTGGCAGCTAATGCAGGAAATAGGGGTAGAAGACTATTTTCAAGTTCAGCCTGCATGTAAAACTCAATCATATTTCAAAAGCAACAAGTGATAAGTGAGTCCTAAGTGAACTTGGTCTTTAAAGAATAACTAGATAAATGTTGATTTTGATCTTTTTAAATATGTTATTGACAGAAGAAGACGAGCATAACCGTGATATTACTGTATGATTTTAATCTGAGGGGACCCTCACTTTAATGCAACAAGGACAAAAGCTTCTCACAGAGCTGGAATGGTCATAGCACTGATGTCTGTGCACGTGAAAAACAAAGTAAAATGCCATGCTTTAACTCGTAGGTTTCATTAATGCAACAGGGCAGATGTGTTGAAGGCACAAAACAATGATGCCAGGGCTAAAGAGTGATCAAACAGACAACGTGAGAGCAATATGCACAGAGAAGTAACCGCTTGGACGATGGGTGAAGGTAAGAGCAATGAAAACAGCAGGAGTCACCCGCTCTAATTGATACAGTACAGAGTAATAACCACTTCAGATCAAAATCACATCCTCAATAGAAACATAACAACTGTGCAACATGTGTATAAATAAATATGTATGTGTGTTACTTGATCTGACATATGAAAAAACACTTCTTTCAGGCTACTTCTGTCTCTGACGGCCTGTCTGTGCAGTCAGGGAAAAACGTGAAAGGAAAGAAAATGCTGACATATTTGGAGAAGAGTTTGAAACTTGATTTTAACTGGGACAAAAAAGTGGCTTTCAAACAGCTATTAAGCTGTCTTTGATATATCTCTATCTGTTCTGTTTGAAATCTCGCTGTGTCTCTTCCACACACCCACGCAGAGCTCTGCCTTTCTAAAAGCAGACTTTGTGCAGGCTCTCCGCGTCAAACGTGTCAACCGGGCTGCACGGAACGTAACTGATGGCCGCTGACAGCGAGGCACTTCGCTTCTACGAGTGACGATAAACTTTTGAAATTGGACCTAGAGGAGTGTGCAGGCATTTAAAAGGCAGCGTGAAAAAGGCCCAACACGGGGTAATTTAGAGTGGACAGTGAAAGATGTGGCATGATGTGTGCCTCTTACTAAAGCCCAGATTCAGCCGTCCATTGAGTGGTCACAGCTGTCAAACCCTGACAGTCAATTATCTGCTGCTACAAGCTGCAGCAGCAACATGCAGTTATTAAAGCCTGATGTTTTCCAGGTTAACGGTGGAAGCTCGGTTGGATAATTAGATGGACTTTGGTGAATCTGGCCCTCGGTAAGTTCTGTGAATGTGGAAAAAGGAGCAGAGCAAAGGGGCTTCATCATCAGCTGATTCTAGAAGAAGTATCTTGTTTGGTCTCACCTTGGGTCCTTCTGGATGCTGTCCACTGATGGAGACCGGCCCAGGGCAGCTTCAGGTGGGAGGGCAGGGCCCGACTTGCTGTAAGGCGACTCAGTCGATGGGCAGAACTGAAGAGTGCGGTACGGATTGGCGTAGTCAGCTGCTCCGCCTCCTGTGGCAAAGCTGCCTCTCTGAAAGGTGGCAGTGGTGCTCTGGCTTCCCGTTCGCTGCAAGGGGATCGGATCAACACCGGGGGAAGACGGGGCTAGAGTGGGAACAGGAGTGTAAGGATAAAACAGATAATTGAGGACTTCTTGGTACAACTGGTTCACCACTGGGGTTTGAGAAGCAAGGTGTGAGTGGGTGGGTAGTGGAGGAAGAACAATCACAACCAAACACAAACCCAGCCCAAGGAAATAGAAGCAGGAGCAGCACCAACACCAGCACCAATGGACAAAAAAAAAAAAAAAGAAATTATGAGACAAATAACAAAATATTATAAAAACTATCAAGGGCTTCAGGTAAAACTCACAGAATAACCTTGTTTTACCTTAAAAAACACAAACACAGTAAACAGAGACAGAACAACTGAAATAAAAAAGAACTTGAGCCGTTGAAAATAAATAAACATGAAAGAAATGCTGGTGAGAAAACGCCTGGTGCATAGCCTAAATGCTAACCACGCTTTCTGGATCAACTGAAGCAGACGTGACACTGAATATTAAGCTTCTAACTTTGCATAAAGCGAGTGCGGATTTCCATTTCTCAGACACTGAAAAGAGTAAAAAAAAAACATATAAGAGCATAGAAACAACTCAAAGCTTGATTGTGAGCCAATTGTTTGCACAAACATCCGAACCGTTGTGTCACCTTCCAAAATGAGCATGCATGTTTGGACTAGACCGATATATCGGTCAGCCGATATCAGGATGATTTTATTTTATTTATTTAACCAGATGAGTCGATTGAGAACCCATTCTCATTTACGACGACGATCTGGCCAAGAGGCAGCAGCAACAGACACAAGTAGCTTTGCACCAAACAACAACAAACATAAGATAAAAACAGACATAAAAGACTGTTTTCATATAAAATGTGTAAAAGCAATCAAAACAGGCTTTAAACAATACCATTACTATCTTTATATATCGGCGTCAACCAATGTGCCTCTTTAGTAGGGCCGATTAAAAATCAGGCACATCTGTGGGCAGCCTGGTGCTGCCGAATTTAATCTGAACATGTTTTCACTCCTTAATAGCATCTGCCTACTAAATGCTCTAAAACATTATTGAAAATGTATTTATTTACCCATTTTATTTATTTGCTATTTAGTCTGTTTATTGATTTGTTTAACTTTGGTTAAATGTTTGATTTTAATACTTTTTAATAATAATAATGTGCACATTCAAAAATCCATTAGGGTCACAGATGTTGAGCATCATCTGCTGTTATTAGTGACATGGTATTATGCACGTTAGATATCGGCCATCGGCGGACCATGACCTCTACATATCGACATTGGTGTCGGCGATAGAAAAGCCCATATTGGTCGATCTCTAATTGGGACCACATTACCCACAATGCCATATTCTCAAAGGTTTGGTTTGGCTATAATGTTTACTCTCCAGGAACCATCAGAGAGACGGTCACCATGG
Source organism: Aphyosemion australe (assembly GCA_006937985.1). Taxonomy (NCBI): domain Eukaryota; kingdom Metazoa; phylum Chordata; class Actinopteri; order Cyprinodontiformes; family Nothobranchiidae; genus Aphyosemion; species Aphyosemion australe. The sequence goes on from SSNS01000073.1 coordinate 800,835, forward strand.
TTACAATGATTTACTTTAAGGAAGACAATTGGGTCACATCTTTGTGTGTAGAAACAATCACCATGACTCAACATGTTCCCAACCCAGTTAACCACCTTAAACTAATTAAATTGACCTTAAAACAAGATCAACAGAAATAAATGATTGAATTTAGAGGTTTTGCTTCTCTAAACTAGGCTCCATTATCACAAATACTGCCTCAACCTATCAGAATCATCTGAAGCTAAAGGTTAGACATCTTGAATAAAACAGAGCTTAGTAATTACTCCCTCTCCTAGTGCAACATCCACCAGTGAGGCGACCAAGCCACCGCTACGCCATCAACAACATTTGAGGACACGGCTGATTTATGTTGATTGCGAAGCACCCAATCTAACGCCCAAGGGATTAATTGAGATTAATTTTCATCTTTGAAACTAATTTAGTTAACAGACTGTGACTGAAAGACAAATTGGCACTGAGACCCCGAGTGGATCTGCCTACCTGGACTTGTTATTAGCATGACACGATCAGAAACAGTCTCTCGTGTACATCAGCCTTGACGATAACGCCACATCATTAAACCATGACTGCCTGACTGGGATCAGACTGGGACCAGACTGGGACATTTTCCTCTCTCTTCATACTGTTTATTTCATCCATCACTTTATTAAAGATATCACAAGGCGTCAAATTTTACTCACTGATTTCTACATGAAGCTGATTTAGAGCATGGATTGGATCACACTGCAGCTATTTTTAGCTCGTCTTTCTTGTTTGGTCTTTCTTGTGTCTCACATTAGCTCCTCACATTTTCCTGTGTGTACACTTATTTTACCACCACCTCACTACAAAACTGAGATAGAAGGCACATGTTTTCACCTAAAGTCCCACGGCGTAATAGACTTTCATTAATGGAAACAAATGTCACAATTAGTCTCCAGCCTTCTTTTTTGTTGCAATTTAGTAAGAAAGTGTCTTCATTACTATTGTTTGCTTTGATTCACTTTTCACAAATAAGTCGCCAACCACAGCTGTCACACAGTTCTTTCACTTTCTGACTTTCAGACAGTAAAATGCAAAGGGTTCAAGACAGGTTCCAGGTTTCTGTGATGATTTTGAGAGAAAATTGGTTGACATGATGCGACTGAGGCCCTGAAGCTCACCTGAGAAGATCAGAAACCCTTGTGGAATCTTTGGAAACACTCTCACAAATGTAATTTGCATTTTAAAACCAGGTAAAACCAGTTTCTGTCAAATTTCTAACTGTCAGGTTATACAGGTGAAACTCCAAAAATTAGAATATGGTGCAAAAGTTTATTTATGTCACTAATTCGACTTAAAATGAGAAACTAATATATGATGACACAGACTAATTCCATGCAAATCCAGATATTTCAGCCTTTATTTGTTATAATTGTGATGATTATGGCTGATGAAAACCCAAAATTCAAAATCTCAATTACAATGTTGTGAAAAGGTTCAATAGACTCAAAGTGTCACACTCTAATCAGCTGATGAATCTAAAACACATGCAAAGGGTTCCTGAGCCTTTAGATGGTCTCTCAGTCTAAGGTGAATTACTGACATAAATGGACTTTTGTAACATATCCTAATTTTTCCAGTTTAATCTGTAAATGATTTAAATGAGCAAAAAAGATACTTCAGTTTCCTGTAAACTGCTGTAAAATGTTTGATGTTAACTTAAAAGAGAAAACCCAAATATAATAATAATGATAATAATATTATTAATAATAATAAAAGCATAATAATAATAATAATATAATAATAATAATATAATATAATAATAATAATAATATAATAGCAATAATAATAATAATCATAATAATAATAATAAAAAGTTGCTCTGCATGCCTTTAATACACACCATGATTCAACAAAACTATCACAAAAGCTAAAAATGCATGTCTCTATATGCCAGAAACACAACTAAAGAAATGCAATTATCTTTTTTTTGTATTTCAATCAAGTTCATGTAAATCTAAATTTATTTCCAGATCTCAGTGAATGGACAGGTCCAGAATAGTCCTTCCCCATCCCATCTGGTGCCAGATTCATCTTTATGGAGTACCAATTACTACCCTTGCTTCTGCAGGTATTGGTAAAAACAGACTGAGCTCAGAGGACTGCCAATGAAGGAAGAGGGGCATTCTGATGGAAAGCCATTTTCTCCAAACATCTGAGTCCCACAGGTTGGAAGCTCCACAACCTAGACTCTTAAATCTAAATCAAGATGAAAATCAATAAGCAATTTCCCAGCCAAAACATGAAGCTGGATATTATAAAAGGCAGATGAGAAGTCTAAAAATAGGAATGTGGCACGTGGGCCAAGACTTTTTTTTGTTGTTTAGATATAATTAGATATAATTGATGGCTATTCTAGACTATTAAAAATGTGTTCATCCATTTAAATCAATGCAAAAATAGTTCCTAATAATCAAAATCACTCCTGAAAAAGTTTCATTTTCATATGAAACTGATTAAAAGTCACATTTGTCCAATTAGCATATTTGCTCTAACAGTTTGACCCATTAGGCCCGTTTTTGTTTCCACAAAGGCCAAGATGGTGATGAACACCTGCCCAACACTAAATAATCACTTCATGAATCTAAATACAACCGTTTTTGCAGGTGAGGAGCTGCTCTGATGGGTTATTGTGTGAAAATGGAGCTTATGTTTAAAATCTGATCCAGTATTGTTTGAATGACTGAGTCTCATCATCATCATGTAGTTTAGAAGACATCATACTTTTGTTAGAATCTGTTAAATTTAGTACATCATGAAGTAAAATCCTGCATCTTTTATCTGTTGTTCTCCACCATGTTCCTGCTCAGCCTCCATCCTGCCTGTTCCTCTCGTGGGATTTTACTTTATAGACTCAGTATCTGTAGACATCCCCTCTGTGCCCTAGACACATAACCTCTGCCAATAAATCTGCGTTCACCTTGTCCTCTGAGGTTGGGTTTGGTGTAGACTCTGTCTTCGTAGATGGGGTCAATGTGATGTTCTGGAGACTGAAGGGGTCGCAGTTCAGCGCCCAGGTGACTGTGCTGGCTGCTGTAGGAGCCTCTGGAGCCTGCAGAGGTAAACAGGATCCAGGTGAGACTGTCGTGTGGTGATATTTGAAACATAAAAAGCAAAGAAAACGAGTGGGTTTGGATACATGGTAATTTGAAATATATATATTAAAATATCTTTGCTGATCTGAAACATTTAACTATAAAAGGGTTTGTCACAGAGTTGTACTTCTATTGTTGTACCATAAGATAAAGGAAATAAATACACATTTAATAGTTTGTTTCTAAAGTTACAAATAAATTATTGTACATTATTTTTTTGTTTATGTAGCAGTGAAATAAATGAAAAAACAGAAATTAATCTCAACAGACATCTTTATTTTCATGTTATAAAAAGTTTAAGACAAAATTAAATATTTGGAGCTTTTAAAATGACTTTCCCTTTAAAGGGATATTCCACCCAAAATTGAAATTAGAGTTAGATCAGTGGGATAAAACAATTTTTAACCAGCCCAGTCATTCTCCTGACCCGGCTGTACTCCTTTAGCTTTAGCTTAGCATAAAACACAGTAAGTGAATGGATCCAACTAGCATTGTGAGTAAAAAGTCCTTAAAATCACTCAGTAGTGACCCTAATTCTGTTTGGTGACCTAAATAATCAGACTGACTGCAAGTGAAAATAATTAGTGACACAAAGAAATTACAGGCGCCATTTTATAGGCCTTTTCCATCGCAAAAACTGGCATGGATCGGACCGCTAAATGTTTTGTTCCGATTGTAAAACCAGTCCAGACAACCTACCCGGACCGCGCCATACAAGAAATTTTTTAACCCCCGGTCTGTTGTAGGTCCAGACATTTCTGGAGCGGTAAGGCTAGGGCGGAGCAACAACACAGTCCGCTGATTGGTGGACAGGAAATATGTCACTACTTGCAACAAGCAAAATAAACAGAGTTCAACGGAGTTCTGTTGTTTGTATTTTCATTAGTTGTACATGAATGTGAAAAAATGCCAGTAAGTTTTGGGCATCTTCAGGGTTCCATACATTCCTCACGCATTGTGAGAGTCCACACTCTGGAGGAGCTAGACGGATCGATAAGGAAGTTTAGTTTCTCAGCGGATGGCTGCCGAAGGATCCAAGCGGATGTCGGAATGGTGTCAGGCCAAGCTAAAGAATTAAGCTAAATCTAGAAACGTTAAGGACAGAAACAGCCGGAGTGGATTTTTTTTTTCGGATTGGAAATGGGAGAAATGCACGGAGGTGATACGACACGCTGGATACTATTTATAGCCAAACACCGGCAGGCAGGCCTGGACTCAGCTACCGCACAGTGGAGTCACATGTGGCGCCTGTGGTAAGCATTTTAGTTTTAGTCTTTAGCTCTGCAGACAGCACAAAAATACTGAATAGTTGTGCAACTTATTTATGAAACTGCGCATGATGCACGACAGTTCGTTTAATCCCGCCTGCTGTCATGACAGCCAAAAATGCGATAGAAACGCTCGCATGAAAACTGCAGAACCATACTGGCCCACACCGCCGACGGTGACCCACTCCGCTCTGCACCAGAACCCGGGAATGGAAATACGGCTTTAGACTCGTTGGATCCATTCATTTACTGTGTTTTACGCTAAGCTAAAGCTAAAGGAGTACAGCCGGGTCAGGAGAATGGCTGGGCTGGTTAAATTTACTTTTTTCCCACTGATCTAACTCTGGCAAATATGTCAACAGACAAAATTTAAATTTTGGGTGGAATATCCCTTTAAAAATATGAACAATTGATTTAATCATGAATTGCTTTTTCTATTGTGAATTTTAGATGAAACCCTTTAGCTAATTATTCCACAAATTGGATAACGTGTGTTTTCTTCCATAACTTTGTCCTGAAGCTGGTGAATATTGCACACACAAGAATGGACGGTGGCTTCATGTCACATTAACCAGCAGGAACTAAAATTAAAGCAGGCCCTTAAGAAAGTCCATGATTTGATGAGATGAAAATAGGCTTTGGTTCAAACACAAACGTGAGGCTGAAACAAACCACGATGACATCCACGACACAAAGATAGAAAGGGGTTTGCATTGACCTCTACCTGCCAGGCTACCGGGCCTCTTCAGGGTCGCGTTGGCGTAAAGCTCGTGGGAAATCTTATAGGTGTCGCCTCCGATGTGATGCAGCATGCGCTTGGTGGGCGACAGCGTGGCGTAGCTTCCCACCGCCGAGCTGAGCTGGTGGATGGGTGAGGAGGTGTGGTTTCCCCCGGGGGAGGCAGCCGTGGAGAGAGGGGAGGAGGAGCCGGCGATCCCCGATGCTACCATATTGATGGGTGATGACGTGCTGCAGGAGAGGAGGAACAGGTGTTGGAGTTCTCATCGAACACCTAAAGGAATAAATACTAAACAAACGCTGGATTTAGGCTTCAGGGACTGACTGGAATAAACGAGTCTGAATGTTGAATTACATTTTAATTCAATCTTCCTGTTATGATGCATTAAAACTGGACACCTGCTATTGTACCTTTGAAGTGAATGTCTTAATAAAATGATTTCCTAAGCTTGACTAAAAGCTGTGAGGGCCTAAACAACCACCAATAACGAAATATAGATTTAAACAATAAGAAATAAAATCAGGCAGTAACAGATTGACAGTAGATGCGGGTTTATTAACAATATCTGCAGCAAACATAAACTCTATCATTATCTGATTTTACTTCAGCAAACAAATTATTTTTGATTATATATAGAAATATTCTGGGTTAATATTACTGATACAGCTGAAAATAACAGTAAACACACTGTTATGTGGTAAACACCTATGGGTAAAAACTTTGCCATTGTTGCAAAGTGTTTTACTTGGTAACACTTACCATAAGGGTCCTTTTATTAACGTTACTTAGTGCATTATTAAGCATTAATAAACAAAGGATCCCTTTATTTATGTTATTTAGTGCATTATTAGGCATTAATAAACAAAGGATCCCTTTTGTTAACGTTACTTAGTGCATTATGTTACAGCCCTTGGCTGTTTTGTGTTTTTTAACCTTTCCTCTGTTTTCTCCCTTCCTGAGTGTGTGAGGAGAGCACCTGTAGCACCAGGCTCCACTCCCACTAATTGCCTCAACTTTGAGTGTACCAGCTGTCCCAACTCTCAATCAGCCCAGACACTGCTACAAAGCCCAGCCACACCTCAGATTCTAGGAGCACTCTGTGTTTACGGCTGAGTTGGTGGCCATTCTGTGTGCCTTGCGTTGGGTGGGGGACCGGGGCACGTCGCGTGTTGTCATTTGCTCTGATTCTGCGGCGGCTCTGTAGGCTCTGTCGGGGTCGGGTTCTGGTTCTAGGCCTGATCATCTGTCGTCGGCCAGGGAGTTGTTGCATGGGTTGGGTGCACGGGGCTGTGAGGTCTGTTTTGTGTGGGTTCCTGCTCATGTGGGGGTGGTGGGTAACGAGGGGGCGGATTTGGTGGCTAAGGCTGCTTTGGCGGACAGTTCGGTGGGCCTGGACGTTCTGATGGGCCACCCGGAATATTGCTCGTTGATTGGTAGGGTGACCATGGGGCTGTGGCAGGCCTCGTGGGATGGTGGGGTGGTGGGTCGAATGTTTTATGGGCTGAGGCGTTCGGTGGGTGGGGGTGGTTCTGTGATTGCTTGTGGGTGGAGGGATTCTGTGGTCTTGGCCCGGCTGAGATTTGGCCATTGTGGTCTCCGTGGGGGTCTGTTATTGGTGGGGAGTCATCCTGGAAGTGTGACTGCGGTGATCTTGAAACTGTGAGTCATGTTCTTTTACACTGGGGGCGTTATGCTCAGGAGAGGCGTGTTTATTTCAAGAGGTTGGGGGATACTGGCCTGTCAGTGTTCAGCTTGCGGACTTTGTTGGGGATGGAGGACTGGCGACGGGTGCAGGCTTTGTTGTGCTATCTGCGTGCCATTGGGGCTTACGAGAGGCTGTGATGTCTTTTGGTTGTGTGTGACTGCTGTTGTGGCAGCAATGCGCCTTTTGGGCGTCTAGCCTGCCTATCTCAGTGAAGAAGAAGATTCTAGGAGCAGCAGGACAGAGTGTTTCTTTGTGCAGTTGGCTCCCTGGCGGTTTATTTTGTGTATTTATTGTGATTTCTTTAGTTTGGTCTCTTAAGGTTTTAGCAAACAATTCAGAATTCATTTGGATAACCGTTTAAGATGTGATTCAGACAACTATTCATTTGTGTAACCGTTAGGTGATGTCTTTTGTTTGAGTCTGCAGGAGACAGACTAAGACATCACCTCATCATTTGGTTTGGTTTGCTGTTTTGGGTTATGAGACCTTTTGTTAATTCTGTTTACCTGCCAGTTTAGTTTGTGTTTGCATTCATTTCCGTTTGTAAATAAAACATCTTATCTTACAGAGAGAGAGCTGATTGGCTGAACCTGCGGTAAGGCATTACGTCACTTCCTGTTTCAGTGTTTGCACTCAGTGTAGCTGTTCGGTGTTTGTGGCTTGCTAAAATTGGTTTGATTTCTCTGTACTGAGACATTTTTGAGTTCTTGTAGTACATAAGCACGCGAAAACACACATTTCCTGTTGCACCTAGCGTTTAGGGAACCCTTTGAGTTCGCACGCAGTTTTATTTGGTGTGAAAGGTTGTTTGCCTAGTAGCTTAGCCTCGGCGCGGCTATGGCTACTTCTGTCTCTCCCTCTCCGTCTCCTATCTCTTGCTCTGTGTGTCAGATGTTTAGTTACTCCTCTGCCTCCTTTAGTGATAATGGTACGTGTAATAAATGTAGCATTTTTGTAGCTTTGGAGGCGAGGGTGTCAGAATTGGAGGCCCGGCTCCGCGCTGTTGAAAAACCTGTAGATAGCCGTAGCTACTTAGCTAGCGCGGGGCTAACTAGATCAGAACCATCCCGTAGCGGTCCTCCAGTAGAACCCGAGCAGCCGGGACCTCAGGCCGGCTGGGTGACTGTACGTAAGAAGCATAGAACCCAGCCCGTGAGACTCCACCAACCCGTCCACGTTTCAAACAGATTTTCCCCACTCGGTGACGCACCCACTGAGAAGCCGACTCTGGTTATAGGTAGCTCCATAGTCAGAAACGTGGCATTAGAGACTCCAGCAACCATAGTCAAATGTTTGCCAGGGGCCAGAACGGGCGACATTAAATCCTACCTGAAACTGCTGGCTAAGGATAAGCGTAAATACAGTAAGATTGTTATTCACGCTGGCGGTAATGACACCCGGTTACGCCAATCGGAGGTCACTAAAATTAATGTTGCTTCGGTGTGTAAGTTTGCCAAAACAATGTCGGACTCCGTAATTTTCTCTGGCCCCCTGCCTGATCGAACCAGTGACGACATGTTTAGCCGCATGCTGTCCTTCAACCGCTGGTTGTCTAGGTGGTGTCCCGAAAACAACGTGGGCTACATTGATAATTGGAAAACTTTTTGGGGAAAACCTGGTCTGATCCGAAGAGACGGCATCCATCCACTTTGGATGGTGCAGCTCTTCTTTCTAGGAATATGGCCAATTTTATTAGTCCTCCCTGACAACCCAGGGTCCAGACCAGGAAGCAGAGTGGTAGTTTAACCCTCCCCTCTGCAGCTTCTGTACTGTTACCCACCCACTCCCCCATCCAGACAGTGTCCTGCCCACGGCCAGAATCAAACAGATTAAAGATCAGGCTTAATAGAGCAAATCATGATAATCTCATAAAAATAAAAACAAACTCTACTGAACAGAAAACTAGAACAATTAAGTGTGGTTTATTGAACATTAGATCTATCTCTTCAAAGACTTTATTAGTTAATGATTTGATTTGTGATAATCAGATTTCTCTGTTTTGTCTCACAGAATCCTGGCTGCAGCAAGAGGACTATGTTAGTTTAAATGAGTCCACTCCTTCTAATTATTTAAATCATCATATTGCTCGTAGTACAGGGCGAGGAGGAGGAGTAGCAACCATCTTTCATTCAGATTTATTAATCAGTCCCCAACCAATTAATAGCTACAGTTCTTTTGAACATCTAATTCTTAGTTTGCCTAATGCAGATTGCAAAGCTCTAAAACCACTTTTGTTCGTAGTTTTGTATCGTCCACCAGGCCCCTACTCTCAATTTTTGGATCAGATCTCAGATTTCTTGTCTGATTTGGTGTTAAATACTGATAAGGTCATTGTGGCTGGGGATTTTAACATTCATGTTGACATTGAAAGTGATCCTCTCAACGTAGCCTTTAGTAATATCTTAGACTCAATTGGTTTTACTCAAACAATCCATAGCTCCACCCACTCCTGCCATCATACATTAGACCTTGTGCTGACATATGGTATAGAGTGTGAGGAGATAACAGTATTTCCACACAATCCTGTCTTGTCGGACCATTTTTTGATAACTTTTGAGTTTATTATAACTGAGTTCTCCAGACATGAAAGTAAATTCCACTATAGTCGATCTTTATCTGATAACGCTGTAGCAAACTTTAAAGCAGCTGTTCCATCTTTACTGTCTTCAGAATCTCAGTGTAACTTAGCAGAGGGCAACTATTTCATTTCTAGCCCTTCACAAATTGACGGTCTAGTTCATAGTGTTACTTCCTCTTTACGTGTGGCATTAGACAATGTTGCCCCTTTAAAAAAGAAGGTCATTAAGCACAGGAAGTTGGCTCCCTGGTTTAATTCTGAACTGCGTACTTTAAAACAAACCTCTAGAAAATTGGAGAGAACATGGCGCTCTACACACCGGGAAGAGTTCTACTTATCCTGGAAAAATAGTCTAGTGCTTTATAAAAATAAGCTTCGACAAGCTAGAACTGCATATTATCTGTCTCTTATACACNATAAGTTTGATTTGTTTTCATTTGGGGTTACTTTGATTTAGTAGCTATTGATATTAGAATTGACACCATTTACAGCTCTTTGGTCAATTAAGACGCTTTTTAAATGTGCTGTAATAATAAATCATGACTTGGCAATATTTGTTTCTTTGTTACAGAGGTTTCTATCTATGAAATGTTTAACAAAGACATATCTGGCATAATGCTACTGTGCAGGCAAAGCTGTTGAGTCATATTTTACTTTTTTCTTCAGATTGTTGACAGAGTTCAGGAAGGGAGGCTTGGTTTCTGCAGCTTATGTTGAAAATGATAAAATTAAGTAAGGAAAGCATACTTTCCTTCAGATTTTATTTTTACTAATGTATTTATTTATTTTGCCTGAAAGTGATTATTCCTCTACATCTAATCATAGTATTAATGTGAAAAAATCATTGCCCACAATATCACCACCACTTCACTTTTTCAACAAGCTTATTTCTTTATCTTCTACAGTTAAAACTGACTGACTATGCTGCAGTTTTTACAGATCTGTGTCAAATATTATTCAAGGGTGTTTCATCAAATGTAATTTATAATAATAAATCAGAGTTATCAGCCTATCAGCTACATCTTAAAGACAATATTTAGATCAAACGTTCATCGGGAGTTGGAGGTGGGCCCAAGGACATTAACAACCAATGAAAATCTTGTTTAATTTAACTTTTAATCTATCAATTTTAATAAAAACAGTAAATATACTGTCTCTCTACACTGTGATCCTCTACAGAAACTCACATGCAGTGATTTTGGTGCCTTTAACGCAGGGGTCTCCTACTCCAGTCTTCGAGAGCTACCATCCTGCACATGTTAGCTGTTTCTTTGCTCCTACACACCTGATTGAAATGAATGAGTAATTAACAGGCCTGTGTAGAGGTAAGGTGAGGATTAAATGACTCCATTCAGGTGTGGCAGAGCAGGAAACACAGAAAACTAGCAGGATGGTAGCTCTCGAGGCCTGGAGTTGGAGACCCCTGCTTTAATGCATTTGTGAACTTTAGTTTTCAAGCCTGAACTGAATTAAAAACACACACACACACACACACACGTAAGATTTTATATCAGCAAATAATTAACCCTTTCATTTCCTAACCAAGAAAATGAAAAACAAGTATTTTTTCTTTTTTCATTTATTGGGCACAATGAGGGTAATAATAATAATAATAATAATAATAATAATAATAATAATAATAATAATAATAATAATAATAATAATAAATTTCAGTACCAAAGTTTAAAATCAGAACAGTAGTATGTAGTGTAAATTAATAATAATAGGAAAGTAATAATTTTACTATGAGGTAACAATGATCAAATGTGATATTTAATATTTTTTATACATTTTTGTATGTTTTAAAAAAAATTGTTAGCATTTTTAAACAAAATTCAACACCATTCAATTATCTAAAGAGATTAAAATATTCTCTATCAAACAGCTGATCAGTCAAAAGATTCCATTTAAATAACTTCAAAGTCACAGATAAAAAGACATCATCAGGACAATTATATCCTTTGTAAAATAATTAATATGTGCCAGAAAAAAAGTTAGATGGAAACTTGATATCCTGGAGGTGAACTCCAGTTTAAACTCCCATAAATTACCCAGGCTTGTCACACAGCTTCCTGTGCTCCCATGATGTTTATTACCCCCAGAGGAAGAAACCATCACATTGAAATGTTACTGGGTGGTAACGACCAGTGTTGGGCAAGTTACTTCAAAACTGTAATGCATTATTTATTACTTGTTACTCTCATTTTAAAGTAATTCATTACATTACAATATTACTGATTTTAAAATGTAAGGCATTACACTACTTTTGCATTACTTTAAGTTACTCTCACCAAAATAATATGGATTTGGGAATCTAAATGTAGCTCATGACGCTCAATTAGCTCATTAGACATCCAGTTGAAGGTGATATGTTATTTAACTGGGCTAGGGGTTGTGGTTAAAACAGTCAAACATAATTAACAGTTCTTTAGATGTAGCACATAAAGAGCATTTGACTACAATGTTCTTCATATTCTCATTCTTCACAAACTTAAAGTAACGGGCGTATGCCCATTCGGAGAATGTTCTAACATTAGATCAGCTGCAGGTTCACTCATCTCTGCTCCGTCTGACTACAGGAAGTGAAACATTTTGCGTGAACGTTTCTCTTCTGCTGATCTTGTGTAGCCTAGAAATCTAGACACACCGTAGCAGAAGCAGAAAGATTTTGCTCTGCAGGTCCTTCTGATCACCTATATCAGGGCTGGGTTATGATTGTCCCTGGGCATGAAAGTGTCCAATGCTGGCCAATAAATGCAACAACATATTGTATGCTGCTAGCTTAAATTAATTGAGTGTGTGTGTGTGTGGTGGTGGGGGGTCCACCCTGTATTTTGCCTTGGTCCCCAAATGCCTGGATACGGCCCTGGGTGTGGAACTGAGTTTTGAAGGTGATCTGAATTTGATCAAATAAATAAATATTACATGTTTATAAATTATTGCTTTATATTGTTATTGTTGTGTAGTGGGTAAAAATCTACCCACTTTTTCCGTTTCAAGAACTTTATTTAGTTTCCTCGTTTTTTATTTGACTGTTTTCCTGTCTGTCTCTGATCTTCCTGCATCTCCTTTCAATCTTCCAGAAAAATGGCTTCCTGGATTTCCTACTTTTTCACATTTTGAACTAATCAGTTCATGGAAACACCGCAGAAATAGCGAAAGGTGCTCTGTGCGCCCGCTGCAGTGAGGTGATGTCACCAGGGCACAGATGAGCTCTGCTGGGGGAGCTCGCGTCAGACACAAATAAAAGGATACGAGAATATAAGCGGACATGAACGATCGCATGTTAATTGTTTTCTTTTGGTGGCGTGACTTTGAGTTACTGAGGTTGCGGCGCGCGTCAGGAGCGCATGAACCATCAGCGCTCTCCCTCTCTGCTCAAAAGACGCCCTGGTGCGCTGGAGTTCATATAAATAATGTTATATCTAAACTGGACCTTTATTCAGGCTCCACGTAATTAGAACCCTGAAGAAACCCCACTAATTGATTCCTGGTTGAAAATGCGTTGTAATGCGCGCGTTACTGACATTGTACCGAGTAAAATATTACTGAATTTTTGTCTGTAATGCCTTACATTACCGCGTTACAGCAAAAAGCAATGCATTACAGTAATTAATTACTTTTGTAACTCGTTACTCCCAACACTGGTAACGACTGATTTTGCACAAAAAACCTGCAGGATATTCTTCCAATAACTTAAAGCTACGAAACCTGTTATCATTTTAAACACGTGCATCAGGCTCATCATGCTATGATCAATGGCTTCTAATAATTAAGCTGTAAAAACAGTTAACTGGGGACAAATGGTATATCACTGCAGCCAATCGATGGTACTCGATATTCCAGCCTGCAGGCTGGGATGAGTAAGGACACAGTGTTATTTCACCGCAGCAGCTGAGAGGAAATCCCTGTCCTGAAGTGCATATGGAAGCATGCGGAGGACAGTATGTTAACCAGCTGAGTAAAAATCTCTGAGTGATTTGACCCTTTGCCAATAAACTCCCTTCATCCCACAGACTCCATCATGCTTAGTCATCAGTGAGACGCTCGGCGGAGGGTGACAAGTCCAGACTCAAACGGCTGAAAGAAAACATTTCCTTTGAGTCATTCATGAGCTTTATTTGTGTCCTGGGCCTTTATTTATTTATTTATTTATATTTTTTATTTATTTATTTATTTATTTATATTATTTATTTATTTATTTGTCTGTTTATTTGTTTATTTAGAAGAGGCAGTGTGTGACATTTTCACATCGCTTGTGGAAAAACGCCCTCAAAGATAGATAAATAACTAAATGAATAAATAAATAACACTAGCTAGATGACAGAATGCTTTATAGGACGGAGGGGCTTTAAACACGTCTTATGTCAGCATAATTTATGAAACCATCTTTGATTTTTATTGTTCTCCATCCATTCCCCTCGTATAAATGCCTTGTTATCTAATTCTCTTTAAAACACAAGCTTGAACACTGCAGCACATCTTTGCCACATCCCAGATGAGCTGATACAGAAGCAGAGATGAATTTTCATCTCGTGTGTCAAAAAGTGACGAATCATTTCGGCCATGACAGTTTCAGCCTTCGTGTGTTCATTCATTCACTAAACATTGGGCGAAGGGGGGGTTCTATTGATTGCATCTGTTTGCACATCGAGGCGGATCAATGACAACACAGCTTCCAGCTAATCCTGAATCCAGAGCAGAGCACTAAGAGCGCGGGCGTGGCCGTGAGAGCTGGGGTAGTTTAGCAGGCAGCCACTGGAAACAACACCCTCGTTATTTTCACTGATTGTTTTTTCAGTCTAAACATCTCATAACAAGACCTTTCCAGCTAATTACATCACTAAATGTTTCCCATGAACTTTAATAGAAACATTCTTCAGACAGGGGTCAAACCAGCAATAAAACNGACAGGTGTGTGTGTGTGTGTGTGTGTGTGGGTGGGTGCGGGGTGTGCCTGTGCCTGCTCTGTCTTCTCAACCCCCAGTGAGCCGTAGCGGATGGCTGCTCATACTGAGCCAGGATCCTCTGGAGGTTTCTTCCTGTTAAAAGGGAGTTTTCCTTCCCACTGTCGCTAAATGCTTGCTTAGTATGAGGATTGTATCAACACAATGACACTAGTCAGTGTCTTGATGCAATCTGCTGGGTCCCTTATATAGGAAACTTTTTTACTGATTGGCTTATGAACTGAACTGTATTGGAATGTTTACTTTGTGAAGTGCCTTGAGACGACTCTTGTCGTGATCTGGCGCTATATAAATAAACTGAATTGAATTGAATTGAATTATCATTTTTACCATCTTATCATGTCTCCTCTTTGTTACCCCTGGCCACCTAGACGGCCTGGGTCGTAAACAATTATTAAGCATTAATAAACAAAGGATCCCTTTATTAACGTTACTTAGTGCATTAATAAACAAAGGATCCCTTTATTAACGTTACTTAGTGCATTATTAAGCATTAATAAACAAAGAATCCCTTTATTAACATTACTTAGGGCATTATTAAGCATTAATAAACAAAGAATCCATTTATTAACGTTACTTAGTGCATTATTAAGCATTATTAAACAAAGGATCCCTTTATTAACATTACTTAGTGCATTATGAAGCATTAATAAACAAAGAATCCCTTTATTAACATTACTTAGTGCATTATGAAGCATTAATAAACAAAGGATCCCTTTATTAACGTTACTTAATGCATTATTAAGCATTAATAAACAAATAATCCCTTTATTCATGTTTCCAATATTGTTAACTATTAAGTAACTTTAAGGTTAGGACAAAGGGCCAGGGGTGTGTGTGGCTGCTTAGTAATGTAATTCTGGCTACAGCTGATGAAAACCCCACATTCAGAATCTCAGACAATTAGAATATTGTGAAGTTTCAATATTCTAGACTCAAAGTGTCACACTCTAATCAGCTAATGAATCCAGAACACCTGCAAAGGGTTCCTGAGCCTTTAGATGGTCTCTCAGTCTGAGCTGGATTAGTGAAGTAAATGGACTTTTGCACCATATTCTAACCTTTCCAGTTACATACATTACACTATTACATTAGCTTTGGGCTCTCTGCTTGAGTCATAAATAAAACGCTGTGGGTTTGAACCACATTTAGCTAAACAGCATGAGTTTGTCAGTCCTAGCCCACCAACATTCTGCCGCTTCATCTGACTGTCTCTGAATAAAGGAAACTGTTCCACAGGAGTTTGAAAAGACTCTTCGACTGATGTAGAGTGCATCAACAGGTCCTGCATGTTGTCTGTTTTAAGATAATTATTCACTTTTTAGGACTAAATTAGCTTCAAACCTGTTTTATATAAAATGTGTGCCAGAAACCAGGAGAAGGATTCTGAAAAAGGTCACATTTCATCTTTCAAGAGCAGATGTATGATATAACTGTTGAGTCATTCATATCGATCAGCAACCATACCGACGTCCCTCGGATGAACTCTTTGTACTTTAGGCAACATGCTTATGTAATGTGTTCCCAACACCAAGGCCCGTGTAACTAAACTGGTCAGACTGAGACCGGACCAACCTGTAGGACTTAGCAAGTCTGCTGGGTGACTGTTTGGGTGAGGAGACTCTCTGCAGCGTGGCGTAGCTGGGCATGTCGGCAGAGGCTGAGCCGAGGCGCTGCAGCTTGGTAGGGGATCCCACTGCCTGCAGAGGGGAGCTCACACGCTGTAATGCAGTTGAAGATTAGTTCTGTCAGTCACGTTAAAAATGCATTTTGTCTTTAAAGTCATGTCATTATTTTCAGAGATGAACAGCTTCCCCTGAAGCTGGGGGTTATCTGTGCAGACACGAAGGGATGACGCTGAACTTTCACTGCTAAATGAGCAAAAGAATTCAGCTGGTCGCCAAATTACATTAGCTCTGAATTCTTAGCGTACACTTTAAAAGTGAGTGAGCCTAATGGAGTTATAAATTAAATATTTGCAAAGTATGATTTCATCATTTCAGCAGATTTAATGAGAGTGCAGGACATGCAGAAGCAACAAGTCCTGAATAAAAGATCCGGGCATTTTGAATGTGAGGGTTTGTACCTGCGCTGGCAAAGTGGCACAGGAGTAATACATGGACGGTCCAGCAGGAGCAGGTCCACCATCAGTGGACATGTGTAAGGCGCTGCCGAGGGCCTGCTGGGCAAACGACTCTCTCTGGGACTGCGAGGAACAGTCTGTGCCCACCAACTGGGCCGCTACACGGCTGGATGTCACCTAGCGAGGAGACAAGGAGACAAGAGTGCAAAAACATGAGACGTGGGAGGAAAAGAGGGGTCCAGAAGTGGACTAGTGGACGAGGAGGAGGGAAGCAAAAGCAGGAGAGGAGCGTGGACAAACAGAGATGTGGAAACAGGTGAAGAGGGGATAAAATCAGAGAAAACAGCAGCTAACAGAAGCACTCACCTGGTTGTAGCTGTGAACCGCCCCTCCGACTTGCCCGCTACGAGCTGCAATTGTTTCCCCAAGTGTGAGAGCTTGACTGCTATGGTAACCAGCGGCTGCATAGGCATCCTGGCTGTTAAGCTGCAAAGCGCTCTGAGACAGCAGTCCGTGTCCTAATGGGGGAAGAAAAAAGGCTTAAAAATGCATGAGAAGCTGAGTGAAACCAAAAGAGGTGCTCCTTTTGGCGAAGAAGTGACTTGATGGTGAAATAATTACTTTGTCTCTTTCATCTGCATTCATTAAGTAATTCACAATTATGCAATTTGAGGAATCAAATATGCATTTACTCTCAACAGGTCTCTGCTGAAACTGAATTTAACTGGATTTAGAGCCCATCGCTACATTAGGACAACCTGGCTCACAACATGGCCTTTCAGTGCTGCTGACGGCACCGGCGTGTTGACAGGACACACATCTGAGGTGTCCGAACGCATGAAACGCCATCTTTGATTCTGGTGACGGGGCTTTTGAGCGTCGAGACGGGAGAGGAGAGGAGTTAGTCTTCCAGAGAAAAGAGATGAGGTTGTGTCGTGCTTTCAAACAAACCTTCTGAGCACTGTCAAAAGCCACCTTAAATCTTGGTCTCGCTCCTGTCAGGCTGCTTTTATGTAACTATTTCAGATTCTCTATCTTCTGTAAGAGACGGTCTTTGTGTAAAGACTTTTTATTCCAGTGGCCTTGAAGGCATTTTGTAGCCTAGTTTGCTTCCCACGTCTAGTAGATCTTTTCTCTTCTTAATACTGTAAACCCAACCTGTGGTTGGTGGTGGACCTCCAAATTAACCGTAGGGAAGAAAAGGAGCCGGATTGAAGACACCCGTTTGCTTTTTAGCCACCATGTTATTCTTATCTCCTCCTCGCTGAGCCTGCGACCCTTGAACCTCTCTCTGCTCTGGCCTCTCTTCTACCTCCACTTTTATCCTGCATAATTCAGCAGGGAGAGCGAGCTTCACAAATGTTAGAAAAAGGAAAGTAATGAAAATTTGAGTAGCTCTATGAAGCACCAACATAAACACTTTTCTTTCACGGTAAAATTGTGTAATAGTTGGCTTTATAAATACACATTTACTTTTATCTCTATCCAGAAACAAGAAGAGGTTCTCTGAGCTTCCAATAAAACCCTGAAGGTGTTTCCTAACTGTGATTAATTACTAGAGCACTTTGACGAGTGACGTTCCTCGGAATGGCAAAGTGATTAACCCACAGCTCTGCCAGACTAATACAGCGCCTCTTTGTTGCTACGTCGACGTGCAAACTCACATCATTTGGTGAGTGCTGACCTTCGTGAGAACCTCCAGAGAGTGGGAATAAGAGGAAAGTACAAATAGTAAACCGTTTGACACTGAGCCTTCAGAAAAGAAAGACGTCACTTCTGAGAACAAACTAAAATATAAAACATTATTCTGACGAGTACACGTCTTTTCAGAAGAATCCTGATACATTTTCTTAAGGAACCAGAGTGTTTAGGTTTAGTTGGGTCCCACATTGTGTCGTTGTTCTCCAAATCCAATGTAATATTATTTTTGTAAAATTATCATTTCTAGGCCAAAAAATATCAGTTTTAATCTGCTTTCAGTTTCCTTTTCTGTTTTATTTATTTATTTATTTTTGTTATATTCACTATTTAGTTCAGGGGTCTCAAACTCACGGCCCGAGGGCCAATTGCGGCCCGCAAGACGATAATTTGTGGCTCCCGCCTTAATGTGAAAATTTTACGTTAGTGCGGCCCGCCAGTTTGATACGTAGGGCTCTTTACAGTTTAGTGTGCAAAGCTGAATGAACACACCAATCACAGTGAGGTACATGGCTCTTGGGGGCGGGACATCGGCCAGGCTTGATGCAAGCAAACATTTCTCAGCAGCGTTGCCCTGGAGTGTTTTCCTCCTGCCTGGCCGGCTGAGATTCGTCCCAGCTTGCTGCGTTCGCAACACTCTCAGGCAATAGAATCGCTCGATGTTGAGTTTACACGTCTAACCTACGCGGTCAGGAAGCACACGGAGTATCACAACGCAAACAGTAAATTGCGGGAATGAAGGGGCCAAGTTTTCTAAGCAGTCTCCTGGAGACGAACCAAAAGCTAAAAACAGTCAGAAATCTGTTCAGTGGTGGGAAAATGAATTACACGCGCCAAGGGGATTTTTTTACTATAAATGGTAAATGGTCTGTATTTGTATAGCGCCTTCTTAGGGTTCTACAACCCCCCAAGGCGCATCACAACACAATCGGTCATTAATCCATTCACACGCTGGTGGGGATGAGCTACAATGTAGCCACAGTTGCCCTGGGGCGCACTGACAGAGGCGAGACCTGCCGTACACTGGCGCCACCGGTCCCTCTGACCACCACCAGCAGGCAAGGCGGGTTAAGTGTCTTGCCCAAGGACACAACAGCAGCATTCTCTGGTGGGAGCCAGGATCAAACCTGCAACCTTCCGATTACCGGACAACCCGCTCTACCTCCTGAGCTACTGCTGCAGATTATGATGATAAAGCAGCATTTTTTTCATCTTATTTTAAATAAAAATAAAGAGATTTGAGAAGATTGAATTTTTTTTTAACATTTTTTTTGTGGGAAACCTGATGCGGCCCAGCCTCACCCAGACTCTGCATCCAGCGGCCCGCAGCTACATTGAGTTTGAGACCCCTGATGTAGTTGGTTCAGTTTAAGCAAACATAGCCAAAAGTTGAGATTCTGTGTACTTGTGCGTTATATAGAGCGATGACAAAATTTACTTTGACTTTGGCTAAATATGGGGGTTTGGGGTAAATATGACCTTCCGCATTTGTTTGTCAATGTTTGTTAATAAACTGACTATTGAACATGAACATACGTCCTGTTATAATCTAAATAATAATAGTCAAAGAATCAATTACTCAACGGTTTCTAAATTAGGTAGCACTTTACAATAAGGGTCCCTTTATTAACATTACTTAGTGCATTATTAAGCATTAATAAACAAAAGGTCCCTTTAATAACATTCCTAAAACTGTTAACTAATAAGTGTCCTTAAGGTTAGGACAAAGGGCCAGGGGAAGGGGGGGTCTGCTTAGTAATGCATTGCTTCATATTAACATTAATATAAAGCAGTTGTTAATACTTTATTTAATAGTTTAAAGTAACATTAATAAAGGGACCCTTATTGTAAAATGTTACCCTAAAATCTGTTAAACAACACTTTTGGATAACGTAGCCTGTAGATGAAGCATTACCATATGAGGTATTTAAAAACATCAAAAGTATTTATTAAGAAAGGAAGACCCATAAGAAGAAAATGCATCAACAATTCACTTTCAGTGTCGTTGGGTGTGTGGCAAAAACAAATTGTGCAGAAATAACGGCTTTTTGAGGTTAAACACTTTTAATTAAGGAAGGCTGATTTGTGGATTTCCATCAGGATTTACAGATGAGCTGTTGCAGTTTGATCAATGATGTTTTGATCGTTGATGCAGCATGTGGTCATTCTGCTGCTCAATGATTAGTTTTGAGTCAGAACAACTTAGAGTTAAGATATGCATGGCTAGTGAGTCAGATTATCTGTTTTTATTCATATATTTGGGAAGATTTTGTTTATATTTGGAAGGTAAAAGCAAATTCTTTGAAAGTTGCCATTCAGTGTCTCTGCAAAAGTGGGAGTGACTTATTTGCTGTAGCTAGAGTCCCTTTAGCTCCGTATCATAACTTTCAATCACTTCCAAATGGCCAGAAAAAAGGAATCTCAGGTTGCAACTGTTGGCAACTTGCAAGACAATGTGAAAAATGTGGGTTTGACTAACCAAGGAGATGTTTCATACATGTAACAGTCACATGTTTCTATTGTTTTGTTGTAAACGAGTCACAAACTGCCTTAATCATGTGTTGCTTACTTGAAATTTTGACTTGAGACTTGTTTCAAACATTTGAATTGACTCAGTTTTATTAGGCAGACAATTGCTGCAAAATTGATTCAATGTGTTCAAATTCAAACCACACGAGAGCTACAGGCCCAGGGATTCTCACTGAGAAGGGCCACCATCAAACCAGCTACTCAGTCAATGAGTCCTCCTAGGGCATTTAGGATTTTTAGAGTTATTAAAGGGACATGTTGAATCTTTTTAATATTTTTAAATCATTTTCTTGACCCTTTACAGGTTTATTGAAAGGCCACCCAGCCTCTATCGCCCCCTGTGGCCAGAATATTCCACTTGCAACTTCACAGTTGCTGGTCCGGTCTGTTGGGACTTTTGAGCTTCACATGCCTGGTGCTGCAGTCTGCTTCCAGCATGTTTCCTGCAGGTTTTAGATCATGAGCACAGCTGATGTGTTTGATTTAGTGATGAAGCGCTCCTGTAGACACTAATGAAGGCTGAGGAGACGTTTCAGCTGTTAGATTAAGGTGTTAAAAAGACCAACGCACAGCCAGGAGATAAGTTTCATTTTTGGTTTTACCTAACTGGACACTAGGGGGTGCTAAAAACAAGCCAAAACTGACTAGTGTCCCTTTAAGTGATTAAAAAAGAAAGATTTAACACTTGATAGGTAACAGTGTCATCACATCATTCACCACTAAGTAAATCATCAAAACAAATCCCTGATTGCAGCTTCTGTGACCCCGACATGACAGAAACACCATTTCAGAGCAAAATGTTCCGTTAAAAACTCAAACATCTATTTAAACGGATGCTATTTTTGGAGCCATCACTTCTTCCTGTTTGCATGAACACCACACATGTTTATGTTTTTCAAAAAGCATAAAAAGAGAGGGAGCGGTTAACAAGCCGATGAAAAGGTCTGCACATACAGCTGGAGCATAAAACGCTTCACAGATCATTTTAGATGCAGCCTGATGTGAGTTTAGAGCTTTTTAAGTCTTTGGATCATTTTACTTCCAATGCAAACAAGGTGACTCGTTACGGAGAGACGAGCAAAGCCCCAGCACACAGTTTAACGGACTCAGAGCTCTGAATGTGTCTGGAAAACGAGAGAGAGGAGCGCAATTATGCAACAGCTCACACTCCCATTTGATTTAAAGCGCTGTTTAATATTTCACAACCTCTTAATTAATTAATTTCTGGTGATAACAGCACTGATGTGGCTAATAAACAACTTTAATTGCAGAAGTAATTTCTATTTTTCTAGCTCAAATGCCTCAGTGGCTGTAGTAATGTATACATAAAGCAACTGGTTTGGCTGCTTCAGCGTGACACACAGTGCTGGGAAACAGCTTTACAGCGTAGATCCAGTCTGCACACAGTCATAAAGGCCTAACGCTCAGTGTTTGGGCTCTCTGGGGACGTTTGGAGCTGTCCACGGTCAGCAGCAGCTGTCCCTTTAATCTTTACTTTTTTGCCAAAGAAACTGTGAAAATCACACGAGACAAAATGAATCTTTGCTCGTTTGTGACTATAAACAAGAGTGAAATCGTCACACCAATGCACGGGACAGATTAAGTCAGCAGCCTGCAGCAAAAGGAACCTAATATTGTTGCAAAATAACGCTCCAGAGAGAGGCGTCACTTTAAAGCGCAGCACATTCCTCCCAGTGGCAACACAGCCGGTGAACGTGCATTATTTAAAACGTGATATGAAACTGAGGGTCCAGGTTTAGTTTACTGGGTCAAAGCCTGTGTGTCTATGATAGGCTCATTTGGTTGCACGCACAGGCATAAATCTGTATTTGAAGCCCGTTTTCACATGGATTCACACTCATGCATACGTGCACGCAAACTCAAAGCCAGCAGG
Source organism: Aphyosemion australe (assembly GCA_006937985.1). Classification (NCBI taxonomy): domain Eukaryota; kingdom Metazoa; phylum Chordata; class Actinopteri; order Cyprinodontiformes; family Nothobranchiidae; genus Aphyosemion; species Aphyosemion australe. The sequence goes on from SSNS01000073.1 coordinate 823,415, forward strand.
ACTTTTTCCAGAGTCGTTGTCACTTAAGGTGCGTTTCACGCGTCTCGATGAGCCTTTGGGGTTTTAAAAGGCCTCATAAATACATTAACACTAACACAGCAAAAATGGAAGGCTTCACAAAATCCATCTGAAGTTTGAAAGAGGAGATGAGGCTGTATATCTGAAACACTTTCTTAGTGACCAACATTTTAGTATTTTATCAGATTTATATTAATATTTCCAATAGTCACTCCCACAAAACGGTCAAATAAACAGAGACTAGCATGCACGTTGAGCATCTCCAGCATGGAAGCAGCATGAAGGGTGAGGAGACTCTGCATCCTGCTGTGATTCCAAACTAATCTGCTCCGCAGCACAAGTAAAGACACGGATTCTGCTGGAGCTGAGGTATTTGTGCATAATTCTTGCAATTCTTGTGCTAAAATCTGTACATTCTTTGTGCATCAAGAAGAAACTGCTTTTCCTTTGTCGTAAAACAGATGTCAAGTCACTGACTGTTGTTAGAGATTCTTCATTTCTAACAGAAGTGAACAACAAGATCGCACTTATGAGCTTTTCTCTTCTGGAAGAAAATTATGCAAGTTGCTTTGTTGTTGGCTACAGGTTGATGTTTTTATGTGCCTTGCAGATTACTTCTCTTACACCTGAAATATTTACTAATGTTCATAAATTATGGATCATTATATTTCTTATAGTAATTATCATTCCAAGCCTGCATTTTCACCTTTCCTCAGTAGTTTAGATTTGAATTGCAGCTGTATGGTAGTGTGTGCTCCAGTAGAGGGTTGTGCATAAAACATGCAATTAAGTCACGGAGGTCCTGCAAGTAGTGCAAAAATCAACAAAGAGAATAAAACTAGAGGCTGCTTTTGTTCTGCATTGATTTATTTTCTTGTGAATGTATGGATCCTTGTCAGAAAAACTGAGTAACGGATTTAATTAAGCAAACAGGTAGGAGCCTCCTATTGGATAATTACTGCATGGGTAACAAGTTATTTAACCCAACTGGTTGCTTCTCAATTTCTCCAACAACCGTGTGGAAAGACACATCTGGTGGTGGAGGAACAGATGTTAGTCTGTGTGAGAAGGGTCACATCACTGGCATGCATCAAGCAGAGAAAACATCTAAGGAGATGCAGAAACGACTAAAACTGGGTTCAGAACTCCCCAACGCATTATTAACAACTGGTGTGATGAGTCCAGATGGACCCTGTTCCAGAGTGATGGGTGCATCAGGGTAAGAAGAGAGGCAGATGAAGTGATGCATCCATCATGCCTAGTGCCTACTGTACAAGCCTGTGGGGGCGGGGCTATGATCTGGGGTTGCTGCAGGTGGTCAGGTCTAGGTTCAGCAACAGGATGTGCTCCAAGAATGAGGTCAGCTGACTACCTGAATCTACTGAATGACCAGGTTATTCCATCTTCCCTGATGGCACGGCCATATTCCAAGATGACAATGCCAGGATTCATGGGGCTCAAATAGTGAAAGAGTGGTTCAGGGAGCATGAGACATCATTTTCACACATGGATTGGCCACCACAGAGTCCAGACCTGAACCCCATGGAGAATCTTTGGGATGTGCTGGAGAAGGCTTTGTGCAGCCGTCAGACTCTACCATCATCAATGCAAGATCTTGGTGACACATTAATGCAACACTGGATGGAGATAAATCTGGTGATGCTGCAGAAGCTGATGGAAACAACGCCACAGAGAATGTGTGATGTTATCAAAGCTAAAGGAGGTCCAGCCAAATATTAGTGTGTGACCTTTTTTTTTTGGCCAGGCTGTGTATTATATGTGTATGAAAGAAAAAAACGTGTTTATGTGAGGAGGTATGGGTGTGTGAGGAGAATATATGTATGTGAGAGTAACAGAATGAATCATCGCCCCTCATACATTAATATTAAATATTAAACAAATCAAGATTTGCTGGTTTTATAAACTTTTGTGTGTCTTTGCCAATGCATGACGGAGAGTATAAATACAGCACCCACTTCATGCCGTCTGCGCTTCTCTTTGCCTGGGTGCGTGGTTATGTTTCCTCTCTGGCTGTGTGCACACAGCTATGCGGTGTACAGTAGTCGCCTGTTTGTGTGTTTGCCTCTCCTCTCTGCTCTGTGAACAGCAGGCCAGCTGACATCTCAGCGAGGATGGATTAGCATATCAAACTACTGGCACAACTCTGCATGTCTCCTGACAGCCTCCTCTCTCCCATGGGGTCGAGTGGAGCAAAGACACGGGTATCGTCTCCGGGACTGAGTGCAGATAGATCAGAGTGGAGCAGGAAGATGCAGGGAGTGGTTTAGCATCTCAGTGAGAGCTCTCCTCCACAGCAGCTTTGCATTGTGGATTTAAAACAACAACAGCAACGTGAGGGGTTGAGTTCTACCACATTACATCAACAGCTGATGTTCAATGTTGCAGGGACAAGTATTTAAGACAGAATGGGCTTCAATTAAAAAAAAGTTGTGCTGTGATATGATGCAGAAGAGCCTTATTGGACCTTAATGGATTTTGAAGATATTGAATTTAAAGCATCAGTAATTTGTTGCTCAATAAGGATTTTCTTTGTCTTTTGAATTCAAGTCTTCCAGTTTGCAGCTAAATGTGTGAAAATAAATAAAACTGCATTGTTCAGTTCAATAAATTTCCAAGAGCTGGAATAACTCCAGCTCTGGATTCTGGGGATCAGCTACATAAACATACAGAGTCACATGACCAAGGGAGTGTGATGTGATTGAATTTCTGTTGACTGTTTTTGAGGCAAAAATGGATGCCATGAAACATGCAAAGCAATAAAAGTCACTTTTCTGTGGATTTGCATTGAATCTTATTTCTAACAGGTGGACCATAAATAACCAGAGAAACTCTCTAGTCATGAATCTTACTGTCTCCTGTAGTGTCCTGGGAGTCCAAGATGCCTGATTCCTGAAGTGACCTAATGCACGAGTCCACCAGTTCCAGACCTGTTGTCAGCTCTTCTTCTATGTCCTTCTGTCCATCTGCAGGAGAAAGAAAAAAGAAACAAAGCATGAGGAAAAGGAAACATGGCTTCTCCTGAACCCTGAAAATGGTGCAAGGGTCCTAAAAACAACACAAGGCTCAGTGATCACTGAACGTGCCTCGATTATACTCAAATACTTCAAACAGGTGGATGTTTGAAACTATTCTGGCTGGTTTAGATGATCAGAGTTTAAATGATAAGGCAGGAACGAGTTATCACGGTTAATAACCCTCATCATGACCCTGGATCTAATGATCGTCAGTTTAAAATAAGAAGGAAACAATCAGCCACTGAGGAATAAATTAACTTTATTGAATTGTCCATATTTACACGGCAGTAACAACTACATCCACTAGGGGGTGTTGTCATAGATATACACATTTGCGTAATGAGTCTTGCAGAAGTCTTAGACTAAGTCTTTAGTCCCAAAAACATTAACAAAAAATGTTGTCAGCTTAGAGATTTTAGTTTGTACACAACGTCTAGGAAATAAATACTTTCATTTCTGCAACAGCCTTCTCTATAATAGCACCTGTTGTAGCTGGTTTCATCAATAAAACGTAAAATGATATACATATTAGTATTTATTAGCCGAAGCTGCACAAGTGTCTAAACATGTGTGCATTAATTTGAGCACATTTTAACTTTCCACCACTAACTAAACCAACTGATCCCTTCAAATTTAAGCCTTCTTCCTTCTCGCTCACATCCACTAATTAAATCCAATTAGACAGAACAGTCAGAAACAGCATTTACTCCCATACAGGTGCTGATTAGCTGGGGAATAAGTGGCTTTACTCGTTCCTTAGAACCCAGCCACATGCAAAGGCAAACCCTGTGTCAAGGGTAAAAACCTAACTGATAATCCTGCAACAAATCTTCTGGGACCGAGGTCCACCTCGTACTGAGATAGCAGCCGTTTGTCTGTCAGACAGAGGCTGATAGCAAGCCCGGTGTCTTTCAGTTAGAGAGGGCTGCCAAGGAGGATAAAAGCTTACAAATGAGTCTTAGGAGAACATTAATCTCTCACTGAGACGCAAAGAGAACGTTAACAGTAGTGGCCTTAGTGGGAGGATTTAAGAGGCCCTTTTTATTGACTTGGACTGATGCGATTGCAGACTGGTGATGCTGATGCTGTTGGTAAAATCATTTCCAGGCCTCGTTACACTGAATTTACTCTCAACCTTTCAGAAAATAAGGCCAAAAGTCTTTTTCTTTCTTTTTTTTTTTTAGAAGTAATGGGTTTTTAACGATTTCTGAGTGATGATTTGATTAAAGGTCCGACTGGAGCAAGGAAAGGTTTGATTCTTAAGTAAATTTAGTCCTTCTCAGGCTGAGTGGTCAAGCGCAGCAGGACAGACAGTGAAATCCTCTCACCACAAAACCTCTCTGAGTTAGACACCTCTTTGTTGGCAGAGGTCACCAAGCGTGCACTCAGACCATCAATCTACTTGCAGCAGCCTATAGATCTGAACCTGACTGACAGAGAGGCAGAAAAAGTGACCTCAGAGTCATGGACGGCTGGTGTTTTTCCAACTCAAATGCCGTCAGAAAAGTTGTCAAGCCTGGAGAGGTGATTTGATTTGACTTTCAAATCAACAAAAAGCGCATTGATTCCCGTTGTCATGTATGGAAAGCACTTCCCATCTGGACGAGAGCGCAGACCTATTTAAAACTGACCTTTATTCAGCTTTCACATGGCGTGAAGCCAGAGAAAGAAACCGAAAAAAAGATATTTTGTGAGAACAAACCAATTTTGCACGTAGGAGGTGAGTCTTTTGATTTTGCGTGTCTTTGAAAAGATGCAGCAGTAAACCAAAGATGCACAAATGGAAGGGGTACGTGATGTGAACATTCAGGAGCAGGGAAACAGCAAAGATACGAACAAATGTAGAGCATTTAAGATAAAACATTACCTTGGTTGTTCCAGCGGAACTTCTCATCGGCCGAGCTGCAAAATACAAAGAAACAAAACTATTTTAGAAGTAAAAATGTCAAAAATTATATTTATTATCTAATGTTGTTCTGAGATCTTACACTATAACAGCATCAGTTTCAGCCTCATAATTATTAAAATGTCTACATTAAAAAAAGGAATACAATAAAATATTGTTTAATTAAACTGTCAGTTTGCAGCCTTTTTGATAGTCAGCTGACAAAAAACCACACAGAGACGCCAGTTTCAGAGAATTAAAAAAACAACACTGAAGTCAATCAGGTGGAGAACAGTAAAACGAATCTTCTAACACTCTAAACTGTATTTAATTAGATTTGCACTCATTCTAAAGGTTTAGTCTGTGCATAATCATAACACCAAAGTTAAAACCAGAACAAAAACAATGTCCATTAAGTCCCGCCCCCTCTGTGTCAATCACTAATGTGCACATTTTTTAAAACAAGAACCAAAATTACAAAATTAAAAAAATATGAAAATCACTTTATTTTGATGCTTTTATGTGCTCGACAATACTTTAAATAAACAAAAATGTACGTAAAATGATTGTTATTATTTTTGTTGTGTAAGGATCAGGAAATTTGTTCTGGAAACCCGAGCTATAAAAAGAGTCTCGTGCTTTTGACTTGATAAAAGAAAAACATCAAACTTCCTGATCGATCGATTGTCTTCTAGTTTCTTGGTCCTGACTCCTGAAGGTAAATTCTGTTCTAGCAGGATCCAGGTCAGGCTCTCTGATCTTAGCCAGTTTTGCTGCTGTATGTTCATATGTTTCCTGTCTAATATATTTATAGATCTATTAAGTTATTTCAGTGTATAAATACCATAAACACAACATGGCAGCACTTATAATCAGAATATTTTAGCTTTACTCTTGTACAACGGAGGTAAACCCATCACCCATTTTCATCATTTACATCTCACTGTTGCTAGGTAACTGGGTTTTTTATACAAGCATGGCCAAAATATCTGAGGCTAATGCAAAGATTAAGGTTACTAAGGCTAATTAATTTAGTTATTCCCATCTATGTAATTAGGAGAAAAGGCAAACCAAAAGGTGCATGTTAGATTTATTAATAATAACATTATATGGCTCATACTGAGCCAGGTTCTTCCTGTTAAAGGGGAGTTTTCCTCTCCACTGTCGCTACATGCTTGCTTAGTATGGGGATTGCTGTAAAGCAGGGGTCTCCAACTCCAGTCCTCGAGAGCTACCATCCTGCACATGTTAGCTGTTTCTTTGCTCCTACACACCTGATTGAAATGAATGAGTCATTAACAGGCCTGTGCAGAGGTAAGGTGAGGATTAAATGACTCCATTAAGGTGTGGCAGAGCAGGAAACACAGAAAACTAGCAGGATGGTAGCTCTCGAGGCCTGGAGTTGGAGACCCCTGCTGTAAAGACACTGACACAACAAGTCAGTGACTCGATGCAATCTGCTGGGTTCCTTATATAGGAAACTTTTAACTAACTGGCATAATGAACTGAAGTGCCTTGAGACGACTTTTGTTGAGATTTGGCGCTAAAGAAATAAACTGAATTGAAAAGAACAGGTTGTGTTGGAACATTCCAAGCAAAAAGTCAACAAGGTTCTAGTTTTCAAGATATGGGCGATGGTGGCAGAGGAGTTAAGTGGCCGCCTTGCAATCGGAAGGTTGCTGGTTCGCGACCTGCTCAGTCTGTCGTTGTCGTTGTGTCTTTGGGCAAGACACTTAACCCACCTTGCCTGCTGGTGGTGGTCAGAGGGACCGGTGGCGCCAGCGTACGGCAGGCCCCGCCTCTGTCAGTGCGCCCCAGGGCAGCTGTAGCTACAATGTAGCTCATCCCCACCAGCGCATGAATGTGTGTGTGAATGGGTGCACGACTGATTGTGTTGTGAAGCGCCTTGGGGGGTTGTAGAACCCTAAGAAGGTGCTATACAAATACAGACCATTTACCATATTTATTTTTTCTTTGGCATTTTTGCTACCATTCTTCTAGCTTTGGATATGAAGAATAAATCATTAAAATTATGTTACGATTATTTCACCAACACGTTGAAAATGTAATAATAATGATGATAATGAATAATAAACCAATGGCTCTTTAGCTGAGCTGAACCTGTGCCTTCTTTTCATCTAACAAGGATTTAATTGAGAGATTAAAACAGTTTTTAATCTATTTGGACAGATTTGAAGCAAAAAGCATAAAACTTCATTGGTAATCTAAAAAGATCCTAAAATAAAAATTCTTCTCACTGCCTGTAAACACCAACCAGTTGGCGTTAAATCATCCCACTCATTACATCCATTCTGGGTTCGTGTGTGCAGAGTGTGACGGATTGCGATGGGGGGAGCCAAGCAGCACATGTTAATGGAGCCCTCTGTCAGCGCAGCCGCTCCTCATTCATCAGGCATTGTTACAGCTATAAACACACACACACACACGCACACACACACACACACACACACAGGCTGTAATGAGCACAAACAAAAACTGCGAAGTAGAGATCCTGAGCCTGAACTCAAATAACTTTCAGGTTGTGTTTTTAGCAAACACCCTGGCTAGAGCAGCGAGAAGAGAAGATCTCTGGTGTGTTTTCAGTTGTGTTGTTTTCGGAGAGGACAGGCTCGTCCTGTGTGTTTGCTGGTGTCAGAACGCTGCCTGGTTGCTCTCAGAATTGCCCGAGTGGAGGTGAATGTGTGTTGTTTACCGTTGGCCGGTGGGTGACCAAGTTAAAACTAAATGCAACCTGAGCGCTCACACAGACACCTCGCTGCAAACTGTGAGGACGGAGGCCAAGTGTTGTTAGCATCAAGCGGTTACATGCAGAGGGCTGAAAGCGGGATACGGAGAGGATGTCAGACAACCGTACGAGATACAGAAAATACCAGGGTCTGTTCACTTTGCCACATGGAGGAAAGATCAACAACATGTTATCAGAGACGACACAAATAAGGTACCTACCTAAAAATACAAGATAAAAACTAAACAGCACAAATTAGCATCATTTTTAACATCCATCCATCCATCCATCCATCCATCATTCTTTTCCGCTCATCCAGAGTCAGGTCATGGGGGCAGCAGGTCACTACTACACCCACTGTTAAATGAATACGAACCTGCAGCACACGAGGACAATGTCCTGCGTGGTTCAAAAATGTCCTGCACTCCCACGCCTCCCAGTTTGGCAGGCGTAGATCAAACGTTTTCACAAACACTGACATAACACAGGTTCAAGCATCAGTGGAGCAGCAAAAAGATTTGGAATTTTGTCTTTGTATCCTGGCAAGAATTTGAGTTTAGGTTCAGCAGAGCTGATTTTCTGCACAACTCTACAGCTGCATGGAAGCTTATTCCTACAGCACTAAAATCTTCCTATCACCACAATTCCCACATCTGGACAGCTATTATACTAAATATCAACCACAACAACACGATGCAGCTGTAATCAACCCAGAGCAACAGCAGTTGGTCTCTGAGTGGTCTGAGTGGTAGACGAAACATCTGATCGTCACTTGGAGCAGGAAAACAACAGGAAGTGCAGCTCTATGAGCCCAAATCCAAAGGAGCATCTGGAAGAAGCTTTACACACTCAAGAATGACACCAAATCCCAATAAATAATGGCCAATCTGCTCTAGCACACACGTCCTCGGCTCAGCCACATGTGATCCCCTCCAGCACACAGGTATCTCTAATCAGCTACAGCTCACTGACCTCCTAGCCCAGGAAACAGAGTCAGAAGTTGTTCTCTTTTTTCCCCACCTCTGAATTTCGTTGTTGCATCAGTGGAATCTGACAGTCTAATTAGTGGAACAGCAGAGGACTAATTGACAGTATGATCAGCTCTCTCGCCGCGGGTCACACCACGGTATAGTGCCTCATCGCTGCTAGTACTGCTGTGTGTGTGTGTGTGTGTGTGTGTGTGTGTGTGTGTGTGTGTGTGTGTGTGTGTGTGTGTGTGCAGGAGTGAGAAGGGCTTTGCTTGTGTGTGTAAGCCAAAACTGTACAATTTAGCCGAGGGTCACACACAATAAAAATGAGAAAATATAACATTCATTTGCTGCTTTTATTCTGAAAATATCAATTTATAACATGATAAAAGATGCAACGTGAAAGAAAAACAAAACAAAACTGCTTAGCAACATCACCGGATTATCTCCACATGCCTCCGGCTGTTTTTTACAAGCCGGAACAGCTGACCTTGTTAAAATAGGTTGATAACATTGGACGAACCTTCCCTCTAGCATGAAAGTCACACCGAGAAAATCTTCTCCTTTCTGAAAAAAGTACTGATAAGTAAATTAGTAAAGAGGTAATTAACTGGTTCTGCTTTCCTCTAAACAAGACAACAGGAGGCTGCGGCCTCTGGGGGGGGGGTACTTTAGTCCATTTATACACAGACTTTAATAAGTAACACACCCTTTTATTTTCTTATAATTATTATTTGATTCTGCAAAATAGTTTCCATTAATAATAAAAATGATTTTTGGTTAAATTTTTTTATTTTTGTCCTAAAATGTGGAATTTAGAAAAAAAAAACCTGAAAAACATATTTTACTTTAAAGGGATATTCCACCCCTAAGTGAAATTTGGTCTATTTCCGTATTCTCCACAGTTAGATAAGTCAGAATAAAACATTTTGTAACCAGCGCAGTGATTCTCTTGATCTGGCAGCAGTCCGTCTGCTTTAGCTTAGCATAAACAATGGAAGTGAATGGCAGGTGCTAGCATTTTGTGTGCAAAAGTGATTAAACCAATTATTCCTGGTGAGCTCAATAATCATGTCGACTTAAAATAAAAACTAAGAAGTAACACGAAGGATTTGCAGGAGCCGATTTAGACTTGGGACTGGGACTCCTTCTTACTTTTTATTTGCAGTCGACATGATTATTGAGCTCACCAGGAATAATTGGTATCATTATTGAGTCATTTTTATCACTTTTGCACACATAATGCTAGCACCTGCCATTCACTTCCATTGTTTATGCTAAGCTAAAGCAGACGGACTGCTGCCAGGTCAGGAGAATTACTGCGCTGGTTATAAAACACTTATCTAACTGTGGGGAACACAGAAATAGACCAGATTTCACTTAGGGGTGGAATATCCCTTTAAAACGAATTTTGTAAATAAAAACAGACTAGACCCATCTCTAACAGAATCAGTACCCTTTGTAGCTTCAGTGGTTAAAAAAGCCTGAATGCCTGATCTAAAGCTCTAATTTTAACTTTAAAAGCACAAAAGATGTCGAGGTGTGAAAGTACTTTTCTGAGTGTTTCTCCAACAAATAAATCTCTTGCACAAACAATGAAAACAACCTTTGTGACAGCATGTGAACGAGCATTCAGCACACATGCACCGCATGTATGAAACGTGTCTATTGTGATTACTATCAAGGACTCCAAAATGGACTAAATTGATGCCATCATATTTATAGTTGGCAGATTTTGAAAAGAAAATGACATAGAAGTACCACTTAATGCTGCTCAGCTATAAAATTTGGACCATTAGGCTGTACAACACGTGGCCTGTGCCATGGTTGGAGCATAATTCACCAATTCACCACAAGAGGAAAAGTAGCACTTGAGTCCAGCCTTAGTTAAAAGTCCCACTTGATATTTTCAGAAGCATAAATAATGAGAATAACTCATTTCGTACATTCTGACCTTGTATTTTTAGCTACAAGATAAAAAGACACATTTTGGCTTTTTGATGCTACTCTGTAGGTAATGCTGAAAATTAAAGTGCTGCTTTTGGAGCACCTGAGCTTCCCAGACCGATGCTGCTGCTGCGTTACAGGACGAGGAAACCGAAAGAGCGGAAAATGAGGATGGAAGAAGAGAAAGAGAGAGAATGAATATGATACAGAAACAACCGTAGACAGAACAAAAGGGGCACATGGAGGTAAGAGCATGATAAGGGCAATATGATACAATACAAAGTGAGAGAAAAAAGGGTAAACAGCAGAGAATATGACGGGTAGAGAATAAGAGAGAATAGAATTTTGCTAAATCCGATGAGAAGGGCTTGTGAATGCCAGAGATAGCAGTGAAAATCCTGTCATTTTATCCACCCAATAAACACGTCCTAACCCCGTCCATATAATCCATCTACGTCAATGCCCTCCATATTATCTGCTGTCTGCGCCGACCACAGTGGCCAGAGGTGATAGATAATAGAGCCACCCATAAAAGGCCTTGCTGGCTCTTGGAAAGCATCACTCTGTAGCTCAGCTTTTGTCAACGCTAATCTAAACTCAAAAGCTAAAGCAACACAATGGCTGCTAATTTACTCGGGGCCATTTTCCAAACATTGCATTAAAAATGAAAAAAGAATTGTGACTGGAAAGCTTTTATTTAAAAACACAAGTACTTCTGCAAATGTATTTTTTCACATAAGTTCAAAAATAATTGTTGGTCATCAGTTGCATTCAGATTAATTATTATATACAGTTTACTCATAATAAAAATATAAACAGTCTGAATTTTTTTAATCAATATTCTCCAAAGCCTCATTGATATTCAGCCTTTTCATTCCACCGGCCATCAATAACTGCAGCTTTACACATAATGATAAATATTGGCAGCGGTGTCTCCTACTTGTGCCAGAAAACACAGTTAGGCTAACATTGATTTGTAAATGAGGTAGGTGGTCAGGCTGCTGCGGTGATATTTCATTACAGGATGACACGGGCCGAGTCAAGAGGAAGCAGCAATAAATCCGTGGGGGTAAAAAATGATTAAGACTAAAAGTTGTGATTAGAATGAGAATTATGCTCGAATATTACAGGGTTTATGGCACACGGCGCTAAATCTGATCTGGAAACAGCAGAACTGTGACGACACGGAGCTGGACTGTAAATGGAAGTATCATCTGACTGTGCAGCTTCTGTAAACCAGTTAATCACACATAACCTCCAGAATTAGGACGGTTTAACGGAAAATTACTCTATTTTCTCTCCAAAGTGTTCCAGACGCTGCTCAAAAAACCAAACAAGCCAAAAATATTTAAAGACCAAGTTCACTGAGAAATTGTTTTTTAACTTGATCAATCATTTTGAGTTTCACATGCAGGCTAAACGTGAAAATAGTCTCCGACCCCTATTTCCTGCATTAGTCGCCAATAGAAAATAGACGGGGAAATGCTCAGATTAGAAAAGCCAGTCAGATCTACGTCACACTATAATGAGCATTCATGGACTCACCCATCTAGACTCACGACGGGGAAGGCTGTTGTTGGTTTAGCGTCCAGGAAACAGCAGAGAACGTCTGGGCTAGTAGAAGTCATAGAAATGTATATAAACACTAGATGGCAAAAGCGGGAGTCGAGGGCATAGCTAAACGGCGGCCATCTTACTTCGGACAGCGTACGTTCCGTTCTCAATGGTAGCAGATGGAAGGTGAGTGAACAACACTCTTAACTCGATGAAATATTAACGGATTTACAAGCGGGTTGCATTATTACAAACCTTATAACACATAGGCTTGAGACAACACACTTGCACATTTTTAAATTAATGGGCCAAATCCGTCATATTTCACAGCCACATCTCTGGCGGGTGGGTGTGGTTTAACTCGGTACACTATTTTAAGTCTGAAATTGATATGGATTGATCACAAGTTGCTATATGTATTGTTTATTTGAAAACTATTCAGTGTTTTTGATCACAATAGTAAAGGAACTATTACAGAACACATTTTTCAATAAACTCAGAACATGAATACTAAAGTGCATGAATGAATATAACTGAACTCATACTAGAATAAGACACAACTTTTTAATTTTAATTTTTTTTTATTTTATGATCAAACTATTTTTTTCTAAAGTTCTTGGCATTTTTCCCCACACAAAGTTAAACAAAACAATGTTGATTAAGGTGTGTGTGTGTGTGTGAGAGAGAGAGGGAGAGAGAGAGGTTTTTCTACTGACCAAATAGTCCTGTGCCGTATTTCACGCTCTAAAATCACGCCTCTGGTCCCGCTACAGTATTAGAGATGCTTAAACTTCAAACAGGCTTTCTCTAATATTCTTATACTAAAAGCCAAATATTAAAATAAGAGTAACATAATAGAGCGCCCTCATAATGAATAAACCATCACTTCTTTTCTCAATTGGCAGCTTCTTCTTGGGTTTAAAGGGGTTTACAGCAAATTTGAGCTCATATTATTAGCTATTTAATGACAAAAGCAGTAATCCACGGCAGAAAAAATGCAAGTAAAAGGTTTTTCACTAAATTTAGATTCAGTTTAATTGAGCGGTGAATTTCCTTTGGGAAAAGAGGTCGAGCATTTTCCTCTACAACAAAGCAGCATAGCATTAAAAACGTAATAACTGTGTTTGTAATTCACCCTTTTACACCAACACTAACACCACAATTAGTTTATGATACTTATTAAATTAGTAGATCATTTTGTCTTAATTAAACGACACGAGGATCGAAGCCTTGACCTTATTGACCTAGCTTTCTCTACAAACTACAAATAGCTAATATTAGTTACTCCATGGAAGTTCCTGCAGTTTTCCCGGGGTTTTATGGCAGACACACTATCAATTTTCACTGCCGAGAAAAAACGTGACATTCACTCACTTCTCACTATAGATCTCTGGCTTGTAGTCCAAGTGTGTCTACCTGCACAGAGGATGTGTGACAGCAGCTTCTTCCTCTTTAAAGGTCACATTAGGGCTCATATGCTGTTCCTGTTGTTCCTGCACCCTCACAGCAACACCAAACACACACCAGGTGTGTCTAACGCAGCAGGACTGAGGCTGTCATCAGATACTTAGCTATCAAATTCAGAGTTTTTTATTTTACTTTATGAACGAGACGGCTTATCTTGTTTTTTCTAAACATAATCATGAACTTTTAAAAATATAAATTCAGTTTGCAGAATAATGGGTTGCATAGGAGATAAATGTTGCTGCTATTATTTGTTAAGCTTGTATAAATCCCAATAAGTTCATTCATACCACAGCATGATGGATCAATAGGCTGCAGTGTTACTTTAGACATTTTCAGAAGAAAGCTCATTGTGTAATCTAAAACCTGTTCATTAACATGGTTTTTTAAGCTCTGTGTGGCTGTTCTGTGAGTGATAGTTGGCCAAATTACCCAAAACAGACTCAAATCTGTATGCAGGTAATAAGACTTGTCATTAGAAACAACAATACCTAAAAGGAACATGCGCAAAACCCAGTAAATAACAATGCACACTCAATTCTGTCCAAGAGAAACGAAACATCTGGGAACACACAGAGGAGGATGACTGAAAAAATACACACAAAAGCTGGATGAGCCGGATACTTGCTTCAGACGAGTATCCGGTACGGATAATGCATTTTTGACGAGTACGAATATTAAACGAGTAAAATTCATGCTTATCTGTGTTCGGGTAGAAGGAGAATCCTCATTAGGTAACTGACTGTCTTTACGCTCTGTGATTGGCCAGTCACACACAGCGCCCGCCCCTCCCTACAGACAAAACCATCTCTGCCGCGCCGGGAGGCAGCTGTGCTGCTCCGCTCACACACGACAGTGACTGTGCTTGTAGCTCTCTCTCGTTACGTTGCTTCAGTAATCTGTACTCCCTTCTTCAGATCGCCTCTTTTTCAGTTTGTGTAACATTTAAAGTCACTTGTTTCGTAGCGGTGCATTTGACAAGAGAGCTGAAAACGGCTAGTATCGCGTTGGTCTCTCTCTCTCACTTTCTCTCTCTCTCTCTCTCTCTCTCTCCCTCTCTCTTTCTCTCTCTCTCTCTCTCTCTCTCTCTCTCTCTCTCTCTCTCTCTCTCTAGGGGCAGCAGTAGCTCAGGAGGTACAGCAGGTTGTCCAGTAATCAGAAGGTTGCAGGTTCAATTCCAGCTCCCCCCATAGAATGCTGCTGTTGCGTCCTTGAGCAAGACACTAATCCCACGTTGCTTGCTGGTGGTGGTCAGAGGGACCGGTGGCGCCAGTGTACAGCAGCCTCACCTCTGTCAGTGCGCCCAGGGCAGCTGTGGCTACGACGTAGCTCATCCCCACCAGCGTGTGAATGGGTGGATGACTGATTGTGTTCTGAAGCGCCTTGGGGGGTTGTAGAACCCTAAGAAGGCGCTATACAAATACAGACCATTTACCATTTCCTCTCTCTCTCTCTCTGTCTCTCTCTCTAAATCTTCTCTGCAAACCCCAATATATTTTTCTTATTGAGCATTCTCCCCTGCACATAAACGTATGTGCAGCATTTCTCTCTACACGAGTTTCCCATTGGGGAGGAGATCCAAGGTGGTCCAACGGTGCATCAGACTGACAGCAGCAGACCTATGGAACAGCCCAGGCTGCCTATTGTGGACACCTAATTACAGTCTGAGCTGGAAGATGGAGGATCCCAGTGCGCTCTGTAACTATGTGCTTTATCTCACCTGGTCAAATGAATTCTACCTAATTATGCATTATGCTGGAACAATAGCTAACTGTTGCCGCTTTGTCCAGGTTATATCTAACTCTGCTGCTTCTCATATCTCAAGAGAGGACAGAAATGAACAGGTTGAAAATGTCAAAACCCTTGGGAGGCTGCAGAACATTATGACTCAGAGTAGCTGTGTGATGCATAATGCAAGGCCAGGGATAGTACGCACTAGGACATGTGGGTGCTATGAGTTGAGTCTGGTGATGAACCTGCACTGGAATTACATCCTCTGCACTGAGCCTTAAAGCTTCCACAGTTGATAGATCTACTGTGTAGGTTTGCAGTCAGTTAAAGGAGCAATATGTAAGAAAGGTAGGTTGAATCTAAACAGATTTTATTCAGTGAGCCTGTGAGGTTGCTGAGTCTGCGCCGAGCTAATGCTGCAGCGCTGGCATTTGTGATTCGACACCAGCCGGCAAAAAACTCCAGTGTGGTTTAAAGAACCAAAGCGACCCAGAAGTTAATTGGTGTACCTCTAAGAAGCCACAACATCTTTTGTTCTACTCTAAAATCGAGTGAAGCAGGCTAGAAGCTAACGTTGAGCTAACAATGCTAATGGTGAATTAGAAGCAAATAGTCAGCTCTAAAATATCTCAAGCTACTTTTTCAATGACCAACAACTCAAAATAACAGTGAACTGTGAAGTGATTAATGAGTCAATCGTGACGTTTTACTTCCTTTAATGAGTCATTCAGAACTATAACAGCAAGACGGCAAACAACCACACTTCCTCTAATTCCAGACACATATTACCGTATAAGTGTATAAAGTGCTCCATACCGTGAAACACACAAGAGTGCTAGCACCAGATATGACAATGTATTCATCTACTTATCAACTTACTCATCTAGAATCTTCTGGTGCTGATCTGTAGCTGGCAACAGCCATGATACTCAGAACGGCAGTGAGAAAGTAACTTTGTGCTTAGAAAAACGGGCTGCAGTAACAACATTTGACCACACGATGTCATTCTTACTAGTTGCACCTTTAAAAACAACATGACAAAGGTTTTCAGATAAATGACACTAGTTACTAAGCATTGCACCATTTTTGGCCTGCAATTGGAACATTGTATGAAATTAAAAATAAATAATTAAGACTTGGGCTCTTGCACCCAGAATGCACAGGTGTTTCCAGAATTGGTAAAGAGTGAACAAAGACCAAGATGTCCCATTTATGCAGAAGAGTTTGAAGTTCATAAATTAAACCACATTATCTTATTTTGCAAGAGAACCTGAATAATGAGTAATACATTATCTGCTGCAGCCAAACCTTTAGCAGCTATTGATGGTTTTTGTATTTTTTAGCTCTTGATATTTGCAGTAATCCATCTCAGGGAAGTCGTCATCCTCATTTTTATTTACACCACCCCTTGGTGCACAAGAAATATGAATGTTACTAATTAACAAAGATGTTGCATTTATCCTCCCTTGACTTTAATAAAAAAGAAGACAAATATATTCGTATAGAATAAGGCAAAACAAAGTAAACAACAAACATTTTGTATTATTATTATCATTATTATCTTTTTTATTATAATGAGCTGATAACTAGCACAGGTGATCTAATTCTCCTTCACTTCTACTCATGTTTTTAGTTGCAGTAATCTGTTTTCTTATAATTTCATTTTCACTCGGCTGTTTCCTTTACGCCATTACCCTGATTTTTGCTCCAACACACACCTGACATGCACCTGTACTCATCTCAGGTGCTCCTAGCCAGTGATGATTTAACTCTCTACATTTAGTTTTCATTTTCTGAGTCCCACAGTCAGACTTTCTGGTGCTCTAACCTGTTTCTGCCCTGCTGTCCGTTTGTTTTTGTCCCTGCCAAGGTGAATCTTTGTCTTATTCTTCATTAAACCTCTAGGATGTCACCGCCCTGCTGCTCCATTTGCCTGCATCTCCTCACAAACTGCCGTCCCACTGGAGCTACATGAAATCTGGGTATGTTCTTGGTAATTCACAGACTTGTGATCATTAATAAGTCAGATAGCATTGTGCAAATGCACACCAGTCCAGGTAAACTGGGACATTATTAAAACCTTGATTGTTGCTTCAAAATTTTATGTTTAGGTGTCTTCAAAAGATTTAACATTTTTAAAATTTTCTCCAGTGTTCATTAAAAAAGTTGAATGTTTGTGTCAGAGAGCCAATATATCATCAGTGAGGAAAAAGAGAAGTAGAGAAAAACCAATTATACTGAACTTTATATGGCCGTATATTAAATAATGCTGCATTCCAGCAGTGCTGCAGCAGATTAGGAAGCAGCCAGGATGATGAAGGTGAAGGGAGAAATCCATCTCGCCTGGTTCTGATGCACTAACAATGAGGGACGGAGGCGAGGAGCATCATTTTCCTCCCAGCCGCCAAGAGGAGAGAGAGAAACACGAGATGGTTTGAAGCTAGCGATTAAAGCGCAGCGGGGTGAGGCCCAGCTCGCCGTTTCTGTTACCCCGTCCACACACCCCAAACAAACGGCTTGAGAGAGAGAGAGAGAGGGGGAAGCAGAAGTCTCTTGTGACCCGCTAAATTGGTCAAATTGACTTCCCCGTCTGCCAGAGTGGGAGGCAGCCATTTTGACTTGGGGCCAGAAGTTAAATGAGAGGCGAGGAGGAGGACATGTTGGTTCTCAGTGTGAGTCCAGCCAGTATTTCCAGAACCTCTCTGTGAATTGTCCAGAGTTTTTTGGTGAAAGCCTCTTCTCTTGGCAAACAAGGAACAAAACTAGACAACAGAGCAGGGATTAATCACAAAACGGGAAAAAGATGCAAATTAAAATATTTCTGTGAGCAAACGCTAGCTGTGAGACGTGTTAGAGTTATCTCTAGTGCTGTGTTTGCATGTTTAGGTAGAATAATGCACAAATGAAAGAAAACCAAGGACTCTTCAGCTGTGAGCCTCTCTTCTGCCAAACACCAACCACATTTCTAGTTATTTACAGACAAAAGATTGAGTCTGTCAAGAGCTATAAATAAGTGTGACTGTCAGTAGGCAAAAAATAAAAGGCCTTTGGGAAAACTGTTCAGAGGGCACTTATTAAAAAGACAGCAGAGCTTTTTTCTCTGCAGGAGCTGAACATTTGTGTTATCACGGGCTGAGTCCAGCTTTGTCATATAACACATCCTGACATGCTCCCATCTGCTGCTTATGAAAGAACAAGAAGTAAAGGAGCTTTAAAGGAAGAGAAATGCTTCCAGCTTCTGTAGTGAGCCCACCTTCCCTTCCATCACTTCTAAACCACTGGATTCTCAGATGCTGCTACTGATAGGTTCTCCTCACAACCCCTACATGACCAGGTGCGTGAAGCACTTTCAGCTCAACCCTTTAGTAGCACTTTACTGTTTTACTCTCCTTCTGTCTCAGATTGACAAGCTGGAAGACATCGCCGTCTGCTCTTCAGCTAGCTAAATGTCAAATCAATTTGCTGCCTTTGAACTCGTCCTGCTGGACACTCACATTTTCTACTGTACATGCACTTCCAGCATTCAGGTGTCAAGTCTACTTATACGGGTCGATGTGGTCCGGCTCTGTGCTAAGCTAAGGAAAGTACCAGTTTATAGCTAAAATAGGCGATAAGCTGTTAAGAGTTTCTTGCTGGTAAGTTTCAGGTTCATTCAGATTTATAACACTAAAGCAGAAATATGGAGCTCATTCAATATATATATATATATATATATATATATATATATATATATATATATATATATATATATATATATATAAGTGAACTAGTACACTAAGCAGGTTATTTATTGGAGCTTAACTCTGATGGTTCTCTCTTTGTTCTGCTGCCCGATCAATAAGGCAGCACTCATGAACGCACACACACACACACACACACACACACACACACACACACACACACACACACAAATCCACGACCGAGTGTGACAGACAGAGCCTGTCTGTGACGATGGAGGATATTAGTCTTATTAAGAGTCTGGGCTCCAACTGACTCATGCTAAGTCAGTGTGTGTTTGCAAGGCAGCAGGTTAAAGAGCTTAACACGAGAATGCACCCCCTTCTACCACCCCCAATAACCCCAGCCTATATAACCCCCCTCTTCAATTTGTCCAGCTCAAATCTGACTTTGCATCCATATTGTCTCCTCGTTTCCTCTTTTCACCCCTCCTGCTTCAGATTTTAAGCTCAATGAATCTTGGATCTAAACGTCTGTCGTCCTGCCACTCCTCATTTGTCACAGCTTGAAAACAATACATGTTAAATTCAAAATGCCTTACAGTGGATTAAAAAAACTTCTAAGAATAATCTGTCTTTTGTTTATAACTATATTGAAAGAAGACATAGTGCTCAGTGTTTGCATGTTTCATAGGAACAGCTGCTTTCGTCAGAGAACAGTCTAACACTATGTTCTTTGTGATGGAGAATAAAGGACAATAAAGAGAAGAAAATCAAAGAAAAAGTCCAAAACCACAAAGAAGTTTTAGAATATATCAAATGAAGATGCAGCATCTGGTCGAGGTAAATGTCTTTGTGCAGCACATTTATGTAAAACTCCATCCTCCATAGTGGTGTCTTTATAGTGAAAAAACATCAAGAATTAAAGAATTAGCTAAAAAATATAATATGTTTTTACAGAAATACACTTAAAGAAAGTGAAGGTCACCTGGAAAAACGGCAAATCAAAGAAATGCATCTAAAGCAAAGATTTAAAATCTGGAAGTGAGAGAGTCTTGATGGCTTGTAGCTGATTTTATATGAACTATCTAATGACTATATATAGTAATTAATAACATCTCTCATAGAGTGCCGGGGTATGCACGCTGCACAACCTTTGATCACTGGACCTCAGGGACCTGCTGGGGGTGTAGGGACTGAGAAGATCATCAATGTATGATGGTGCTTGTCCATGTAAGGCCCGAAAAACCAGAACCAGGATCTGGAAATGAACCCTGAAGTTAACCAGTAGCCAGTGAAGCTGGAAGAGGAGCGGGGTGACGTGGGTGTGTTTGGAGGACTTGGTCAGCAGCCTAGCACAGGATTCTGGACCACCTGTAGACGCTTCAGGGAGGTTCTGCTCAGACAAGTGAAAGCGAGTTGCAGCAGTCTAATCTCAAATTCAGAGCGTTCCTGAGATGGAAGAAGAAAGAGCGAACGACAGAACTAACATGAGAATCCAGGGTGAGAGCTGGGTCAAAGGTCACACTGATTCCGGCAGAGGGTTTGGTGTGAGAAGCAAGCTGACCAAGAGAGTCTCTGACTTTGGGAACCAGCTTGTCTGGAGCACAGAGGAGGATCTCAGTCTTGTCTTCATTCAGCTGTAGAAAGTTCCCAGCCATCCAGTTTTATTAGAGTCTAAACAGCTGCAGCTTAGACATCTCGTGGGGCTTAAAGGAGATGTACAGTTGGATGGCATCTGTGTAAAGATGGTATGAGATTCATTTAAAATAGTTCAGGATGTCCTGGAGAGGGAGCAGATAAAGGAGGAACAGTAGAGGGCCAAGCACAGAACCTTCTGGGACACCATGGATAAGGGAGGTGGAGGAGAATCGAAACTTGGAGACGGTCAAAGAGAAGGAACGCTCTGACAGATAATAGGAGAACCACTCCAGAGCAGTTCCTGATAGGCCTATCCAAGAGGAGGGTGTAGCTTTACTAAAAGCTACAACATACAAGTTGGGAGGCTTCCAGGATTAAAGATGTCCTTCATTCATATTTTAATACATTTGCAGTGGTCTGTAGTAATGAATGCCTTGAAAGTCTGGAGTTCTGCTGTGTGGTGGAGTTGCTAATGCTAATGGTTAGCTTCTACTAGCTGAGACGTTCTCTGCTGTTTCCTGGACGCTAAACCAACAACAGCCTTACCATGAATGTTAAGTGACAGTGTGACGTAGATCTGTCAGGATTTTCTCATCCTAGAGTTTTACCGTCTGCTTTTTATCAGAAGCTAATGCAGGAGATAGGTGGAGGAGACTAGTTCCATGTTCAGCCTGCATGTTAAACTTACAATGATCTATCATTTTCAAAAATAATAGGTAAAAAATGGTTTCTCAGTGAAGGGCCTCTTTAAAGGATGAGAACAACTGGCATGCATATCCAAATACTTGTATACGCAATCACTAAAATATTTGACATGATAAATATTTACTTGTCCTTCAGAGAATCAACAAAAATTACAAAAGTTGTAATTAATTTGGTTTACGACTTGTTTTTTATTTTTATTTTCATCCCATAAGTACTGTACTATGTAGATTGGCACAGATGGTGGCTTTAATGATATTATATTGGATGTATAATAAACTTTATGTTGAACCAACTTAAAAAAATATCCAAACATGCAGAAAATCCATACTGGAAAAAAACAAAAGAGTGATCGAAAAACAGACAGAGGTGAATAGCTGACACAACGCTGCAGTGATAATTAGAAACCAGCATATGGCAAGTGATAAAAGGAAAATTACCTGAATAAAAGAAACGCATCATTAAAGAAAAACAAAAAATTAAACTATAAAAAAAAACGATTTATTGTTTACCAAACTATGAAGCCTTATATAGTTGGGAGTCAAACTGTGATGAAACTAAAAAACATCTACTTTAAAACTCCATAACGATTCAAAGCTGCAGCAAAGCCACAACAACCTTTTCTTTCTGCTTGCTTTCCCACAGCATCAATTTTATGCTTGTAAAATCAATGTTAGAGTCATAAAAACATGTTCAGATATTCAAAACTCATGTATAGTTCAATTGTTCCCCTTTTTACGCAGCTGTAAAACAACAACTCAACAAGATAAAGATAAGTAACAGCCTTTTATCAGTCTGCCCGATCTAGTACAGACTTGAAATTGTGATTGAATTGTGAATTGAAAGAATATTTATTTTCCACCACTGGATTTTGAATAGACTCCAGTTGTATCTAATATCATATCTATTTAACTAAAAAGTGGCCGTGCAGACTATAAAACATGCTATAATTAAATAATGCATTACTTTATGTTTCCTGTTGCTTCCTTATAAAGATGCTTTACTGAATCTGCAAAACAAACTAACTTTTAAACACAAACACAGTCACAGCCCTTACGTTGGCTATCATCCATAGGCCACGCCCCCTGATATGGGAATGTGCACTGCCAGAGGAAACGAGAGAGCGCTAATCACCAGTCGCCAATTTCTAGGTCCAAACATCTCTTGTTCGTGACATAGACATGTATATAAACACTAGATGGCGAAAGCGGGAGTCGAGGGCGTGGCTAAACGGCGGCCATCTTACTTCGGACAGCGTACGTTCCGTTCTCAATGGTAGCAGATGGAAGGTGAGTGAACATCTTAAACAAAAACACTCTTAACTCGATGAAATATTAACGGATTTACAAGCGGGTTGCATTATTACAAACCTTATAACACATAGGCTTGAGACGACACACTTGCACATCTTTAAATTAACGGGCCGAATCCGTCATATTTTACAGCCACATCTCTGGCGTTTATAACAAATCAAACCTTTTGAAAATCGGTTGAAATTGAGCAAGTTAGAGTTATTTAAATAGTACATTCACCATTGACACCAATGTTACGAAAGGGGGCAGCTGTCTGAAGTAAGATGGCCGCCACGTTAGTACGTCGCACTCCATTGGCGAACAGCGTGGGTGAGTCATCTAGTGTTTATATACACGTCTATGGTTCGTGACTTCAAACGATGTTTGTCTTTTTGGGACTCTGGAAGTGTAATGAATGGTGGACCCAGGTAAATGTGGACGTGTGGTGGTTTGGTGAGACAGACAACTGGATGATCCAATCGCTGGTTTCGGACCGAGCCGTGTTATTGGCTGAAATATATTTATAGCTACACTATGTTAGAACGTTGTTAAGAGGCATGAAACATTTTGTTTGAGCTAGCTTGTTTTGTGGATTTGCCATTGCAGCCTTAACAAGGTCATTTGATGATCCACTTATATGAAGCTGTGTCCTCAAAGCAAACTAAACAACTTGCTAAATGACTAAATTTGTGTAAAATGAGATTTTTGAAACGTTAAAGAAAATATCTTTTTAAGTTTGACCTTATTCAGGTCTAATTAGAGATTTTCTTAGAAAGAAAATATTGAATTGACTAGTTTCTCAGTAGAGCTGATGAGAGTCATGTATCAGTAAGCTGGCAGCCGTGAGCCCTGACAGCTTCTGGGTAATGGGCCCTCGCTGGCCTCACTAGACGGGTCACATTTTACTGCCAGACGAGCCGCGGTGGGTCTCACCGTGCACCGTGCATGTGGCCAATACATGCTCACACACACACACACACACACACACACACACACACACACACACACACACACTCACTCACTCACTCAACACTCAGCAGTTTGACAAGGAGGCAGCCGTGAATCTGATTACCAGTGTGAATGGACAGAGAGCTGCTCGGGTTCTCGTAGAACTGCAGAAAGGATCAGAAAGATGCAACAATATTAAACTGCTAAAATGCTGTTGTTCATTTTAATAAGGTTTTTGTTCTTTTAAGATTTATTTTGTGTCCTAATATCATTTTAGTCACCAGCTCTTTCGTTTATTTAATAGGAACTGTGATTACATTAACTCTGAGGCTGTGTTTAACTAACAAACTGCATAAGAGTGAACAAAAAGAGAATTACCTGTACCCTACAGCAGTCTGCTACGGAGAGCTTTTGTCTGACTGTTTGACTCCAAGTGTTCAGTTTACACATATCCTGTCATTTTAGGTGTTTTGACTGAAACAAGAACTGTGCAGCTGATTTAGATATGAGTAGTGCTCAAGCTCTGGATCTGATCAACCAAATCCAACTAAAAGTTGTATATGCATTGACTCTGTTATCTTTCTTTTTATTTCTTGTAAAGAAAGAGGACCCGCTCGAAAACGAGATGGCTCATCTCAAGCGGTTTTATCTTCATAAAATATAAGTCAATAAAATAAAAAAGAAATAAAAGCTCAACAAATTACAAAAAGGGCCCAATATTTATTTAGAAACAATTTTTCCTGAAAAAATCTTATTTAAAAACTAAAGGAAATAAATCTGTACTATACCAGCAAAATTAGGGTAAAAGTAATGGTAATCTCTCAGGATACTGTGTGCAGCCGATAAAGGCTTTTTAATTTAAAATGAACATTTGTCCAGAATTCATCTAGCTTGGCTTATTTATTGTTGTCATTCCATAGCGTGTCACAAACATGAGACTGAGATGCGTAGGTCAAGTTAATAAAAATCAATAATAGACATTTTTAATACCAACGTAGTGAACAGAGATCACAGGGTAGATGAAGCCTCCGTGATTATTTTCTCTGCTCAGGTTCTGCATCTGTTGCTGTAAAAGAAAAGGGAAGCTGATATTTTTGAGCAGATCAACCACAGATATAAATACGTAGATGCCTCGTGGACTGGCGCTGCCTATTGGGGCTGCCGTAGTGGCCGGCCGCCATCTTAGACAGGTCTCCATTTGCACCCAGGGCATTCATTTCTACTGAGGTAGGTGCTTACCCAGCTAAAAAACACATTTTATCAAGCTTTTTCACTAATTCAGACACACGGTAAGGCATGATAATTAAAATACAGATATAATTAAACAAAATAAATTAAAATATAAAATCCCATCAGTTAAGCTAGAAAAGTCAATAGTAATCCCCCGTGATCTGTTTTCAATAGTACAAAGGTTGTTGCAACCATAGGCTGCACAAAAATGAGCATAGTTGCTCATTCTGCATTGAATTAGGACAAAGAGGAGACCCATCCAATATGGCGGCGACGCTGTTACGCTCTCCAGCACCCAATGGGGCGTCTACGTATTCATGTCTATGGATCTAAACACGTCTGAGTAGTTTCCATCCCATACTGTCACTAGTAACAGCAACATGTCTCACCTTCTCCCTGACAGAGTCCTTTGGTGATCATTTCTAATCATGTTTCTATGATCCATGTAAGGTCAAAGGTCATGTATTGATCTAATTTCACCTGCTCCATTGACTCGGTTGGAGATAAAACCGACGACAGCAGCATCAAACTTCAAAACCTTATTATCCATTTTTGTAAGAAGTTGGGATGCAAAAGAAAGATAGATTCGCCTCTGAGCAACTAACACATTAAGTTAAAGCTGCAGTATTTTATGTGCAGACATTGTGTGTGTGTGTGTGGGGGGGGGGGAGAGACCAGCATGCTGGGACACAAAGCTTTAAATAATTACACTGTTGCCGGATGATTCTGTGTTTGCTATTGGAAAGCACACGCTGATGCAACACTGTGTCACCTCTGTGTCTGCAGGAACACTTACAGGGGAAATGCAATGTTTCTTTGAGCAGATATGGAGAGATTATTGTGTGAAAGCAGCTACAGCCTTAGCTTGAGTAATAAGTAACACAGAGTCCCACACTGATGAACTTGTGCTTTTTGGAAGGTCGCAGGACGTACACTGTGACCTGTGGTGACTCATAAAAACATAAAGCTGAAAAACTCATTACAAAATCATTCCTAACACAAGTAGAACACTTTTTTGAAATGCCAGCTTCCCATTAGCCCTCGTAGATTTGAGTCACAAATTAGCATCAAACCACTGAACTTAAAGCATTTAAATGGAGCGTTAGGATTAGTACGTTCATCAGAAACCTGCCACATGTTACTTTTTCTCCCAGCAAACAGCCAAGGTACCTCAACTGCCACACATTTGTGTCATCCCTGATCCTATCATTATTAGTCACATCATACGTGTTTGGTCTCAGCCTGAGCTTCGCCTGGTGTGGAAATGAGATCCGCTGCTCTAGAAAACAATAAAAGTGTCTGCGGTATATTTGTCAAGCAAACACTAATGCAGCCTGCTCGCTAGAGGAGTTGAGCACATCTTGATGTTATTACAGACGAAGTGGATTAAGACAGAATAATCCGTCAGATTCTGTACGTGCCATTTAATTAGATTTTGACGGAGAGAGATGATTCGTTTGATCATCCTTGGTCAGTTGGATAATTAGAAGTTGAGAAGATATGCTGTTGTTTGCCAATAGTTTTTTTCTACCACTGTTTAAAGTAGAGACATTTTAAATGTTTATTATTATTATTATTGACATAGGAAAGGTCAAACATAAATACCAAAGCTAACACATTTTTTTATATTATTCAGCTAATTACAGATGTTCACAGTAGATGTCGGACCATACACTGATGCTATATGGTTGCTACGTTGCACAAGAACAGAACACTCCTCCAGACTAAATATCAGATGCTACAGAAGAGTAGTGATGATTTAGTGCATGCTCATTTAAAAAGCTACAAACAGTAAATAACACACTTGAAAAACCAATTAACACAGTGATGTTAACATGCTAGGAAAAACTAAATCAAAAGTTTCAGTCAACCATGTTATCCAGGTTGCCAACTCTCACAGTTTCATTACAAGACAGCAACCTTAAAACCTCATTTCAAGGTGAACCGCTAGAAACACAACGCTGTGATAAAAGTTGACAAGCAGTGGCTTTCAGACAAACATGTTCTGTGATTTTGACCTTTTGCTTTGTTAAAATGATCACTCTGATTGGTGAAATAGAAACATCTTTGTTCCTGTTCCCTTCATTCACAGCTCACACCTTCAACAAACAAACAGCATCTTTACTCTTGTGGTTATAAGAAAGGAATCAAGAGGATTTCATTTATGTTATAGTTCATATAGTCGTGTTAATGATGTACGTATGAATCTCCCACAAAAAGAGGGCTCTGACTGGACTTCCCTGAAGGGCATAACTTTTGCACACCTGTTAAAATCTTTTTTGCTTTTCTTAATATCATTTGAGCACCAGATTCAATCTTGTGTGTACCTGGTAGTATATAGTGCATATCTGGCTGTATTTCTCACGTACCTGTTAGTATCTGGTAGTATCTAGTGCACACCTGATAAAAGCTTGTGCGTATCTCTTAGTATCTAGTGCATATCCAATAGTATCCCACATGAGCAAGATAAAGAAATATGGTGTAACCAGTAGTATTTTCTGCACCTTAGATAACAATTGAAGATGATATCTCAAGTGCTCCTCATGATATACTGTATATTGTGTGCATAGTATATACTATACTATAGTGTACTGTGGCAAAGGATTTTAAGTGTCCACCCTGTAATCGGAAGGTTGCACTCAGCCTGTTGCTATTGTTGTGTCCTTGAGCAAGACACTTAACCCACATTGCCTGCAGGTGGTGCTCTAAAGGACCAGTGGCACCAGTGTACGGAAGCCTTGCTTCTGTCAGTGAGCCCCAGGGCAGCTGTGGCTACACTGTAGTTTATTACTACCAGGGTGTGAATGTGTGTGTGTGGGTGAATGGATGAATGACTGATTGTGTTGTAAAGCACCTTGGGGGGTTTTAGGACTCTAGAAGGCTCTATATCAAATACAGGCCCTTTAACATTGATACTATAATGTACTATACTTTTCTACACTATACTACATGACCCTATGCTACTACACTAAACTATACTATACTATATTATACTATATTATACTTTATTATACTACACTACACTATACTATGCTATACTATACTATACTATACTATACTATGCTATACTATACTATGCTATACTATGCTATACTACAATATGCTATACTATGCTATACTATACTACGCTAAACTATAATATACTACACAATACTACACTACACTAGGCAGCAGCAGCTCATGAGGTAGAGCGAGTTGTTCAGTAATCAGAAGGTTGTAGGTTTGATCCCAGCTCCCACCAGAGAATGCTGCTGTTGTGTCCTTGGGCAAGACACTTTACCCACATTGCCTGCTGGTGGTGGTCAGAGGGACCGGTGACGCCAGTGTTTGGCAACCTCGCTTCCATCAGTGCACTCCAGGGCAGCTGTAGCTACATTGTAGCTCATCACCACCAGCGTGTGTGTGCATGGGTGGATGATTGATTGTGTTGTGAAGCGCCTTGGGGGGTTGTATACTTATACGCTATACAAATACAGGCCATTTACCATTTTACCATTTACACTACACTACACTACACTATACTATACTACACTATACTATACTACACCATACTACACTACAGTACACTGTACTATACTACACCACACTACACTACAGTACACAATACTATACTGTACTATACCATACTATCTTGTGCATACAAAAAACTACACTCACCTTTTAAGAGACACTGGAAAAATATAAATAAATATCAGATTTGTATAAACACAAATACTATCTCATACACACAAGGAACTCGTTTGTGTTTTTTTTCCTTCTGTTTCTTTTAAAACCTTCAAAAATATTTGGCACCCTGTGATGTACTAAATAAAATGAATTCATTAAATATTTAGTCATTTTCAAGATATTTTTTAAATATTTTGCTTAATTAGGTTAGTTTAAGGTGTTGGTAAGGCTAACCCCTGCAGGAGGACTTTAGCACTGACACAAGCTAACCCTGGTCTCCAGCACGAGCAGCTATGAATAAAAACTACTGAGAACAGCCAGCATAACATTTCAGGGGTAATTGAACGATAAATCCAAAACACTTGAGGCGCTACAAACCTCCGGCATACGGCTTGAGTGGACTGGTTTGTTTTACTCGAACCGTTTGTCCATTTAGTAATTACTTTCAAGTCAAACAAAGTGGACGGTCTATAAAAAGCAGTGGAAGACACGGTGCAGCCCACAGGACACTCTACTCACTAAATAATAAAACCCAATCCAATCAAGCTGGCAAGACAACAGCATTTACTCAGACGGTGTGCAGCTGGGTGACAAAGTGGAAGATGTGTTTTTTATTTATTTAGTTATTTTTTGGACTCCAACTCTTTTCTGTTGTTGCTGTTTTATTCTGGGTCTCTGAACGCAGGCTTGTGACAGCAGCTAAAACACACACAGCAGTTAATTAGAACGCTGAAAGAATCAGTTTTAGACCATCTTTCTGCTCTTTGTTGGTCTAGCCCTCAAATTGATATTACAGTCACAATGGAAGCAGATGAGTAATTAGTTGGAGACAGACAGAATCCCCATTCACTTTACAGAAAAAGATGATGGAGTGTGTGTGTGTGTGTGTGTGTGTAAGGGGTGAGACAGAAATGGGAGACAGGGGCTTTAATCGTGTTACACTGTCCTGGGGGGGAGGCTAAGTGTATTAGCACCAGTGTGAGAGCAGCGCTGTTTTCACGTTGGGACTGGTGGGGAACGCGTAGCCTCGGTTCTCTGGGCTCACATTAAAAGATGAAGCTCGAGGCCCAAACTCAATCAGCAGCTGATAATTTGACAGTCGCTTCACACCGTACAATTTTCTTCCTCTTATCACAAAAACTGAAAAGACAATAAAACGACAAAGTAGGCCACGGTGACAGCTGCAGAACATTTTTCTTTGCTTTTCATTTCTGAGCAGCAACTGGTGAACAACATCATCTTCAAAGTAGAAAGGATCTTTTCTTGTGCCATCAAATGTGACAAAATTTAAATTCCATTAAAAGTACAACTAAATATGCGAATGCTTTGAAGGCCGGCACAGTAATAAAACTGGAAATCTTTGGTGGTGTGCAGCGTAGGTTTGCATGTTTCTCAGGTCCTTTCATGGACAAATGAAGCACAAATGAATGAGGGGAAAATACAATCGAGGCACATCAATTACTGAAATGATTTAAATAATGACCTTCACTCACTCTCTGGTTTAGCATCCAGTTGTATTCTCTTGTGTGGAAGCTTCTCAAACTCTCAGTGAGTCGTGGTAGATGGCTGCTCCTGCTGAGCCAGGTTCTGTTGGAGGTTTGTTCCTGTTAAAGGGGAGTTTTCCTCTCCACTGTCGCTACATGCTTGCTTAGTGTGAGGGTTGCTGTAAAGTCTCTGACACAAGTCGCAATCTGCTGGGTTTTCTTACATAGGAAACTTTTAATAATGACCTGAAGTCAATGCACTAATAATCACCATCATCACCATCATCATCTGTATGCCAAAGATGCCCAAAGTGCTGAACACAGCATCAGAAGCTTAAAAATCACAATAAAATGTAGCGGTGGCTGATCTAAATAAGGTGAAACATAAGTCAATAGCTAAGTTAAAAGAAGTAAAAACACAATAAAGTCAAATTAAAGTCATAATACAATAAAATCACATTAAATAACAGAATAGACTCAAATTAGACTAGAAATAGACTTCATCTCTCTTTAAGCAAAAACATAAAACAGACACGATGGAATGTGATGAATTAGTGGACAGAACAGAAATAGAATTTCACTATAACGGTTTGGTTTTAATTATTTTTCAAGGTAAGAAGCAGTTTGCCTGACTGTATAAATAAATGACACGTTTGTTTTTGTTTTTTTTCCTATAGCTATATTTGTTCATGTTGAGGGGGAGGGAATAACTGATGAAAATTAAATAAAAACATCCACAAATGTGAAAATGTCTTTTTCTTGAAATGTCCATTTGTAATCATTATGTAACGCACGTCTAAAGAAATTAAATTTGTAAATAATTTAGACTTATTTTGTATTTGTTTTCTTTTTCTTGCAGGTAAAACAGCAGAACTCCTAAATTCTTGCATCATGCCGGTTTGATGGTGAGGGTTTACAGACCATGAAGCATAAATATTAGATTTTACTAAAAACAACTCCGTAACTCGCAAAAGGACGGCCTAGATGCTCCCGCTCTCTGAAACCTCTCTGTTGTTGTTTTGCAGAGATATTAATAGTAGAGCTAATAACAAGTCACACATGCTCCTGAAATTAGGTCAGCTTAAGTCAACACAATTATTAAACTGAAGTGCAAATTATGACAAATAAAAATAACTATTTATAAAGTTAAAATTGTAAACCGAACGTGTTAGATGAGAAAAGCTGTTAAAATAATTAAAAAAGGAAACATTTGGGTGAATTATTTATTTATTCTTCTGATTTATTCTGTGTGTCTTTGAGCTTTTTCTTTTTTGCATCTTTAACATTGTTTTTGGCTCCGTCGCTCTAAACTCCTGTGGAAGTTGACATTGATCAATGAATTATTCATGCATCACAAATGAGTCATCTAACAAAACAAATGAGTCAGGGACGTCTATGCCTAACACAAAAGTTAGTTATTTTTAGATTGATTTAATCGATCAAATCTGCCAAAAATAGACAAAAGTTTGACTATTTTCCATAAAAAGCTTGATTCTAATGGAATTATTATCTGAAAACTTGGTGTATGTGTTTCTATAAAAAATGCTGAAAACAAATCAAGACGTGTTTCTAAAAAAACAGTTTTAAACAAGTCAAAATGACTTTTGCAATCTATTATAGAAATAAAATCTGTTTGTATTTGCATCAAGATGCTAAAATAAAATTATTAGATGCAATGTGTGTGACTGTTTCAAAAGTCAACATTATTCAGCCTAACATTAAAAAACCAATCCAAACAGCCTTCAGACATGTGTGGTATGTCACAATGGACAGAAAATAAATGAAAAAGCAGCCAGTGTTTAAAAAATAACTGAAACCTGGAAATCAGGACCAGTTCAGCTCATATTTGTCCTGATAAAGACAACTCTGAAGGGGATCAGTTTGGAGAAAGAGATTTGTTGTGACAACTAATCACAATAGGGTCCAGCTAAAGTCTCCTAAAACAATTTCCATCTCAAAAATCCTAAAGCAGCTCATGCAAATGATATTTTATACCCTTAACTTTCTCATAAAGTTTACGTTTTATGAATAGTGGAGCTAAATTATCATGCAATTCCATCCAGAAGAAGACTGTAAGGAGTTTGTGTCAAACTCTTCACATTTCTGCTGCAATAACCAAAAACCAGTCTCTGTTTCACCAAACGGGAGGTTTTCTACCTAAAACAGGCAGGATGTTAACTTACAAACTCATTTCAAAGGGTTTCGTCTATGTAAGAATTTTTGTCCCTCAGCGTTATCGGGACTCCACAAAACCTACAGTATGATTTCTTACCACAACATGAGTGTTTTTCATAATAAATTAATGTCTGTTTTATTTTATGACGTGTTTTTCAAAATAAAAATAAGTTTATTTGTTATTCAAGAAAACTGACACAAGATTTCAGTAAATTTAAAGTTTTTTTATATTGTCTACAGTTAAATCTGTATTTCTGTAATCAGTGACTAACCCTCAGAGGTGTTCCATCAGTTCACACTTCAGAAGGTATGTGTTGATTCTCATCTGTTTGCTCTTTACTTACTGTTCTTTTTCAGTCAGTCAGACCCCATAAGGCCATTAGAGCGACCAGAAATGATAGAAAAGCAAATAAAAACATGTCCATGAACATTTATGTAGAATAAGTATAACCCATGTTTAGTAGATGCCTATAATTGGAGGGAACCAAGTGTTTTAGAGCACTGATGGGCTCATTAGAAACTTCACTTTCATTTCAAATTAAAAGCCTTCTTTTAATTGAGTAATCATAACATTTTGATGCATGTTGAACAGGGCTTTTGTTGTGAAGCATTTGCAGGGATCCCATATGCAACGACAGACGGACGGGATTAAAGGAGGAAAAACCATCGTGGATCAGCACGTCTGACTCAAAACACACACTTGTGTCTGGATACAGTAAAAACTACTGATTAGATGTTTTGGAAATCATGTTATTTGTATTGGTTAACAATCAATTAAATTACTGTATATGAGCGTTGGTGTGAAAGCGGAAACTAAAGTAAATAAACTTTATGCTGCAGATTTGCAAAATAAAACCTAAACTGGATCTGCTTCACTGCACTAATTCACAAATTCCCACTGAGTTCAAAAGCAAAACAACAGTGTTTGAACTGCGAGCTGGACTCTAATGTGACGGCTGTGATGCCAGTCACCTGCAAGGGCACAGCTGACACACACGGGTACGGAAGAGGACCTGGCAGGTGTTAGAAACAAACACACACTCACACACACCTGATACTAGTCATGCTTCCAGTCTCAGAGCCAAGCTTGCATCTCTCCAGCTGACTGGCAACGATCTGCCGTTCGGCTTCCAGCTCCCTGGTCAGACGTTCAAACTGCAACTCCTGGAGAGAGAGAGAGAGAGAGAGAGAGAGAGAGAGAGAGAGAAAGAGAGAGAGAGAGAGAGAGAGAGTGTGTCACAACAGTCTGCTGATTTATTTGCTGCCACATTTAAAGTTATCGTCAACGTTACTGAGGCTCCATTGTCTCCTGACACATTTTTAATTGTTGTGAAACAGCCTTTGCAGAGCATGGTGGGGAGAGAAGGCACGATCATTGTGTCTGCCAGCTTCACAAGGCCAGACAGTCAGACGTGAGTTTGCAGGGAAAAGTGACAGATTCAGGTGAATCTATAGACACTGCATGGATTTTTATCTTCCTGTTAGAACAAGCCGAGCGATGAGAAGGTTGGCCTTTCATCCTTAAACGTGACCTAATCTGTAGCGTAGCACACCTTAAAAATGATAAAAACATAAAGAAGAAGATGTATTTTAACACAAAGAGAGAAAAATAGAGAATACTTAGATGGAGATACAGAAGGTTGTACCAGTTGAGTTTTTAAGCTGTTTGTCCTCAAATCACAGCAGAAAAGTAAAGAGAAAATTATGTAGAAATATCCTAATAAACACTTTTTGATTTTTGTATCCAACCTCAAAATGGATAAGATCATTTCATTGTGTTACTGATAGGAGCTGTTGGAAGAAGTGGGACATATCCAAATAATGCTGAAAAGATGCCGAAACCAAGATAACCACATAGGTGGGCCCCATATGGGATGTATATGGGCAAGCCATATGGGTCCCAACACGGTTTGTCTGCCTTTTCCATGGTGGCCCTACTAGGGTGTGACGGTGTTTAAGTCAAACCTACTGAAAACCCATGTAGGGCCTATTAAAATCTATGTGGGGAAACATTTTCTGGGCAAACCCACATGGGGCCACCGTGGAAACCGCAGACAAACCCTGTTGGGACCCATACAGCTTGCCCATACAGGTCCCATATGGGGCCCACCTATGTGTGCTGGCTGGGATGAGGACTGGAAGGTAGAAGGACCAGTATGTTAAGGACTTGATTCTTACAGAAGACCAAAACAACACCCTCATGACTAAAAACGAAAACCAGATCAATTAATATTTTTTTGCCATGCAGGCAATAAGACATCAAGATGCTTAAATTTCTCCCAACTCTGGAAGAGCTATTTTTATTTCCTGCTT
This sequence comes from Aphyosemion australe, assembly GCA_006937985.1. Lineage (NCBI taxonomy): Eukaryota > Metazoa > Chordata > Actinopteri > Cyprinodontiformes > Nothobranchiidae > Aphyosemion > Aphyosemion australe. Next base: position 857,891 of record SSNS01000073.1, read on the forward strand.
CACATTTGGGTCCAAACCGCCCTGGTGCAAAGGGCAGGAAAGAGAATCACATCATCTGCAAAAAGCAGCAGTGAGACACTAAAGTTTCCGTCCTAAAGATCGTGTCCACATGTAGCCTTTGATCTGTGAATCTGTGTTTTATTGGGAATGGGTGAATAGAAATTGTTGAGGAAATGTGTTTCAATAATGGCTAAAACAGTTTCACATGAAGTTTATCAATTAGCAAAAGTAACCCGGTCGTGAGCTATTTTTGGACAAAGCTGTCATACAAAGAAGTATAATTTTGTGATTATTTGTTACATTTATGACAAGTTGCTGCCATGTTGTTTGTGTTCGCGGCCGCAGCACTGACGTCATCGGCTACTCCCGCTCTGTGATTCGCCCAAAATATAGAGCGCTGTGATTGGCCCAACCAAAACTATAGCGAGCTGTGATTGGACAGCCACAGCAGTGGATCGGGCTGCGAGGGTTCCTATGAATTTGGTCTAGTTCACTAGGCTAGGTTGATGGGCCAAAGGGTTAAAATCCACTCATTTGAATCGGAAAAAGACAAACTCAAAAATAACAATAACAAAGTATATGCTATGTTTTAAAAGCAATCAGACAAAACCAAATGACCCAACTTTTAAAACGACACCCACATGAGAGACCCGGAACATCAGCTCTACATATAACACAGTGCATAATTTCTGACTAAGAATGCTAATGGACTGCTGGTCTGCGGGAGCCTAAATGCTGATAATGCCTGAGGCAACTCCAGGCTTCCCTCCATAATAACACAATTTGATTATAAAGACTCATTAATGTAATAAGTTCACAAATCACACTGCAAGTCTCACAGTAATTGTGCACCATTCTCCCCTCATTAACATTAACCGGGCATGCATGTGCACAGGAGCCAGTGGAAGTCGTCCATACAAATGCACACGTGCGTGCACATAAATGCACAAACCCGCCAGATCTGCTGCTGAGCCAAACTGTGGATAAACAGAGCTGATTTCAGTGTTGAAAAAGCAGTGATTTGTGACTCGGGTGATTGTGATGTCATAAGCGGGCTATAAAACATGTCTTTGCAGCTGTCAAGCAGAAAAAGCAGCACAGATCTTGTGCTGTTTATGATGCGCTGAAATTAAAGTATCGATTTCTGAGATGATAGCAAATTGCATGAAGAAAATTTAAAGCCACTTGCTAACATCTTGTTAAGCACTTGGTGTCTGAAATCAATGATCACAGCGTTTGTTGACGTTTTAGCAAGCGGCTGACATTGTACAAGGAGCACATTGTTGATTTCAGTGTGTTTTCGCATCACTACAAAGCTGCAGTCCTCTGAAACCAGCCGCTGCTTACAGAGGCACCCTTATTTACATCTGAAGCAGCACTGCATGCAGGAAAACAGCATGTTGTTTCCCAAAGAGATCAGACTTTTTATGCAGCCAAATCAATACAAAGTACTTAATCAGCTGATCAAGGAGACAGAAATATACTTTCTGGCAACATCTCTGTTGCAAATAAAAGTTATTTTACATAAATAACTTGAATTGTTCAGCTGAGAGCAAACACAAACTGGTTTAATAGAAGCTGTTTAAAATTCAGATTTAAATCTGGACAAAGGCAGCTGCTCCCTGCTTCTCCCCACTGGCCCCTTCGATCTCTGCTCCCTCCAGCTCAGAACTGGACTGACTGACACCTGTTGCTGCAGAAAGCCAGGCGAGCGCTGGGATGGGATTGTTTTCCAATGGAGTGTCCATCAGGAAAAGGAAAACCAGCTCAAATATAAACATTAGAAATGATCAGAGAGGACACATACCTTTACATGGACCATGCTTCATCAAAACGCAGAAGTTCATAAAGTATACCAGTTTTCTCTGTGCTCCCATCTGGATAAAAACACAACAGCAGTGCTCCCTCTCTCTCCTCCAAACACTCATCTATTCTGCGTCAGGACGCAGCGAACGAACGACAGAGGAATAAAGAAAGAAAGAAAGAAAGACTGAGAGACCACAAGTGTCACTTGAGCTGACTGCAACTCAGCTCCCCCCCTCCCTGTCTCTGTGTCTGTCTCTTTCTCTCTCCTTGTTCAGGGGCCATGAAGCACACACACACACACACACTCGCTGTTCAGTGAGCCACAAAGGTCCCCATGGCAACGGAGCATTTAGAAGCCCCGTGGCATTATTTATGCAACGTTGCATCACAATGGGCCCTCCCACCGGCCGACCCTGCCAAAAAGAGCCTGCCGCTCCACAATCACTCTCTGCCTCTCTCTCTACCTCCTTCCCTCTTTTTCTCTCTGACCAGACCATCTGCAAACCCCCCCCCCCCCCCCCCCCCCACCACCACCACCACCTCATACCTCCACCTCCCCTCCCTCTTTCTTCTCTCCTTATCATGGCCACTGTCACAACAAAAAAAAACAAGACTGTATTCTCAAGAAAAGATACGGAGGCCCAGAAAAGCTGAACATGAATATGGAGCTGGATGGAAGGAGGCCGCACGCACACGAGGTGTAGACACATGTTGATACATAGAGTCAGTGTGAAAATTAAGAGAGGACATGAGGAGTGCACGTAAACTGAAATGTTACAAAAAAGAAAAATAACGGCTTTAAGGGTGCTCAATCTTCAGCCTGAAGGAGGCGAGGTGAAGAGTTCATGGGCAGTTCTGCATCTGCTTGTGTAAATGTCTTCAGGAACAGTTCACATACCAGAGTGTTCAGCTGGAAACACAGCTTGTGAAGAAGACACGGTGTTTGAGTGACCTATATCCTGTTGGTACAACTGTCCACTAATATTAGTATGTTGTGTTGCTCTACATATCTCTAAAGTTTGCTCATTATCTTATGAAGAAATGGACTGGAGCAACGCATTCACTGTGGACTGGCTCAGCCCCTTCCTGGGTCTAAAACCTTCTACTTTGGTGGTAAATGGAGCTCCTGAGGTTTCTTCTAATAAAACTGTGTTAGATAAAAATAGAGGACTGCTTGAAAGCTTTTAAGTTGTTGTAATAGCATGGCCCTGCAATTCTTGAAACTTTCCGATTTGGTTTCAGATCACATCACAGCACTGAATCGACTCTGCTAGGGCAGTGGATGAGAGGCAGCCAGACCTCTCGGCTGCTTTCGATACGGTTGATCACAAGATACTTGTCTCATTCCTTAAAGACTCGGTTGGTTTCGGAGGCAAACTCCTAAAGTGGTTTGCTTCATATTTGTCAGATAGGACCTTTTCAGTGATGGCCGGTGATGTCTCCTCCCCGTGGGCTCCGCTTTCCAGTGGGGTTCCCCAGGGATCGGTACTCGGTCCACTGCTCTTCTCCTTGTATATGCTGCCACTTCGGAAAAGCATAGCTACACATAGTGTCCAGACTTCCATTGTTATAATGCGGACGATGTGCAAATTATATCTACCGATTAGCACAAACTCCAACATAACAAATACTTTAAATGAAAACAAAACTGAATGCATAGTGTTCACACCTCCAAACCATCTGTATACCTAACCTCGACCCATTGGCTTCAACAAAGTTGATTCACCTGTTCAGCAGCTCATCAGGCTCTGCAGAAGCCTGTTAATCACCTGCTAAAATCAGGTGTGTTGAAGCAGGGACACCTCTTAAACGTGCTGGATAGCGGCTCTCCAGGACCAGGGTTCCCTACCCCTGCTTTAATCTATTGTGAGACTAGCTAAAGCTCGCATCATTTCAAAAATGTATTTAAATTACAATTATTTGGCTAATACATTACTAAACTATAGAACATGCAATGTTAGCTTTAATACTTTCATTTTCTGTCCCAAACATTAAAAGGTTACGTTGAAAATGTTGCTTTGCTAGGTTTCTCCAGTGAAGCTGAAAATGGGGTAATGAGGTGTTTTAGGTACTTAATGATTCTAGCCTTCATCATTCCAGAATTGTTCTGGTTCAACTAACAATTTTCTTAATCTGACCACCCAACCATTAGAAGCATTGATGAATCAGCTACAGTCAATATGAAGGAGATTATGAGCTCCTTTTAAGGTGATAGTGAAAGCTTACAAAGCAATATCTGCTAGTGCAGCACTTCATTATTCAAGCTTTGATGGTAGAGCGGTAAAAAAAGAAGCTATTCCTCATTATGAGGCAAGACAGCTTTCTAAAAGGGACCTGAATGACCGAGAGAGACTTAGACTAGTTGAAAACACAAAAATGTGAGAAAACATGCTGGTTTTTTGGTATGAATGACACTTCTGTACCAACTTTTACATACGGCCATGTCACATGTCTCATTTATCATCACTGCAAGCAAACTGTGGCAGTCTTGAAAAAAATCTCATCACAATTTAGTCACAATGTGTTTAAATTCTGTCTAAATATACAGTATTTACAATTTGTTCTAGAACCTCTCCAGAAAGTTGTCTGACACGTCTTCTGACATTCAGAAATGAAATTGAGCCACACTTGAGATGGGCGACGGTGGCAGAGGAGTTAAGTGCCTGCCCCGTAACTGGAGGGTTGCAGGTTCAAGCCCCATCTGTATGCAGTTGTTGTGTCCTTGGGCAAGACACTTAACCCCCCTTGCCTGCTGGTGGTGGTCGGAGGGACCGGTGGCGCCTGTGCTCAGCATTCTTGTTTCTGTCAGTGTGTCACAGGACAGCTGAAGCTACACTGTAGCTCATCACCACCAGTGTGTGAATGTGTGTGTGTGTGTGTGTGTGTGTGTGTGTGTGGGTGGGTGAATGACTGTGTTGTAAAGCACTTTGGGGGGTTGTAGAACCCTAAAATGTGCTATATAAATGCAGACCATTTACCATTTTAAAAGGGTTCAAGACAAAGTTCAAGTTCCAGACATTCTGACATCTGTTAGCAAGAATTTGAAATATATTTAAAAGCCCTGGAGACTCCTTACGAAAGTTCCAAAACATTGTGGAAACTCTCCTGAATGCCTTTGGTAAATTGCTAAAAATGGAAAGATGGATGCATTGAAAATGTGAAGCCAAACCTAAATGAGAAATGCTTTTGACATTGCTGATTATCTCATATTTAAAGGCAACAACCAGGAACACATAATTCACTAACAAAAAGTACAAAAGAAGCACTATGGGGTTTATCATGGAAAGTCCTGGAGTGATCCAGGAAGGCTGGATCTTATGGCAGAAATGTAGTCTCACTAGAATATTTTTTTAGACGTTGAATTTTTATTCTGTGAAATTATCTATTTGATTTTTTTTACTTAAAATAGATCAGCAAAAATTTTGTCTATAAAAATTCAACAACAGAATTTCAACATAAAAATGTCATTAGCAAAAATTCAACGACAAATTAGTTGACCTCCTTGTGACCCAAGCCAAAGTATTCGTTATGTTGAAATTCTGTTGAATATTTACAAAGTAAATTTTTGCTGGTGTATTTTATGTTAAAAAAAATCCAAATACATAATTCCACAGAATAAAAATCCAATGTCATAAATGCAATGTCTAGAAAAAGTCATATTCTAGTGAGACTGTATTTCTTCCATAGGACCATAACTGACCTGCAATGACCTTAAACACAGCATTTAGCAATATAAAGACATTGAATGGAACTGGTTTGCTGAGGTGACATTGTTCCTCGATGGGGCTGTCTCTTTAGAGATGTTGGACATTTGTGATGACTATTAAATTAATAAAAATGTGTATACCAAAGACAAATGACATCCTTGTATCTCAAAATAGCAAAGATTTGTTACCCAACAACCTTTAAAAAGGTCTTAACTTCCTTACTTTATCCTACAGTTGTAACAAGCAAACATGAGTACAGCTTCACATAAAAACAAACATTTATCTCTTACCCAGATACAATCTGGTTCAAACTCAGAGGTCATGGCTTCCCAGCAGACAGAGGTCGGATACATCCTGCAGAGGCAAAAATCCTGTCTTTTTCTCCTTCTTTTACAAGAACCAAACCAAGAATGGGCCAACGTACACTCTGCACATGCAAAACTCTACTCTCCAGTCATTTCTTTATTCAAATATGAAATGGCTCCTGACCTACGTCTGCCAGGCTTCATGCACAGCTCTGCTGTCCTGTAATTGGTTCTGACTGAGCGGGTGTAGTTTCAGATGATTGTTTAGGAAGTGGCAACACTGCATTTAACCCATTTAACTTTTGTCTGAAAATGTGAGATCTAACCTCAGGATTAGTGTTGCATGATGATAATGCTAAAATGTGCAACAGCAATAACAAAATAAACTACAACAAACACATTTTCTTAATTTTAATTAGCATTAGCAATTTGGCCACAAATTAAAACCAAAATTTAAATAGAAATTAAATTACTTGCACAGCCCTAGGTGTTTATTTAGCATCAAAATATTTTATTTATTCAACAGCAAACGATTAAAAAAAATCAACAGAATGACCAGCAGTAAATTGAATTAAATAATTAAAAAGACAATGTTTTATCATTGAAAACTATATATTTTTAACGTCTTATAGTGGCTGAAACTAACTGGATTTCTTGCTTATGATTCATCTAGCCATGTCACGCTAATTTCTTGTAAATCAAGTGATTATTTAATTAACTTGTAATTTCTGCTCCAGATTGATGATTGGTTTCTTGGAGCCTGGGGAGATAATGAAACCACCAAGTGGAATAACAAAACCCAAATGATCTTTTCTTTGTTTTCTTTTGTCCAGAGGAATCTCAGGACATCATCTCCAGCCTTCCATCTCTGACTATTTTAATAACAGATGATCATGTGTTCAGCTGGATGACCTTAATAGGAAAAATAAACAAAAATATCAGCTGCTGGCATCAATATTTGATGTGCTCCTGATCTATGGACAAAAATAAACTGTCTTGATGAGAAGATCTTCACATCAAGTCCTCATCAGCTGATCGCTAAACAGTAATTCTGCCGTTAGTGTCTTCCTGATGGACAAAGCGATGAAACGACCGTGCTAGCTTTAAAGAAAACATCATTAAATATATTAGATAGTAAAATAAACAACCCCTGGACAGAATGGGCTTTGAGCTGGATGGTGTATGAGTGTGTGTCCTATAGCCGTCGCCGTCTCCCGCGTTTCCTCGGTATAAAGTGGTCTAATTGGGCCCCGTGGTGTCTGCTTGGCATTTACATGTTTCAGATGAGGGGCCCTGTTCCACAGGAAAATGTCACCGTGGCTCTGCGAGCCAGTCTGGAGCTATTGTTTCAGGACGGAAAATTATTAGGAACTGTACACTCATTTGGAAACAAAGATGCCCCCCGAGGCAGGGGAAGAAAAACAAATAGGAGAAGGTGTGGCGGTAGAAGGATGGAGACCACTGGAGCAGGAAGAAAGATGTACAAGCGATGATAAAACAGAAAACAACAGAGATGGAGACAAAAGAGGCATGTTAGTTCTCCCCCAGGTGCCATACAGGTGTTCATCCAAAAACAGATAGATTTGTCTTATTTTGTGAAGTAAAGCTGATTTCCTCCAGTCTTGTTTTTGTTCTCCATCCCTGATTGTCTCCGAATGTTGGTATAGAAACGACAAGAAGCTGTAAACATTTAATGATAATGAGAAACCGTTCCGACGGCACAGAGAAGAAAACGTTCACGGTGATCAAAACAAACCTTTAACATGCCGAGAGGCCTTGACACAAAACGCTTCTTCTATTGACGCCGTTGCTTTAATCAAATTCAAATAAATCAAAGTTTCTCTTGCTAACTTCTTTTCTAAGAACGATGCCCATTGATCAAAGAATTCTGTGTTAGCTTTCAAAAAGACTGTAATTCAAGTGCACTTGAGCAGATTTACAATTAAAAACCTTGGTCTTGGATTAAAAAGATAAATAAGAGCTCAGTTTTTGTTCTGTAGGGGATTCTGGACATGCCTTTCTGATCGTATCCATCCCTTTATGACCACATGGACCCATCTTCTGATGGCTACATCCAGCAGGATCATGCACCATGTCACAAAGCTCTGATCATCTCTAACTGGTTTCTAGAACATGACCATGAGCTCACCAGACTCCAACGGCCTCCAGAGTCACCAGACCTCAGTCCAGTCCAGAACCTTTGGGCTGTGGTGGAACAGGGAGATCCACATCATGATGTGTGATGATGTCATGTCATTATGCACCAGAACACCTTGTTGAATCTATGACATGAAGAATTAGGAGGGTTTTGAAGGTTAAAATGGCTCCATCCCAGTAAAGCAGCGTAATATTCTAAGTTTTCCAACTCCAGTTTCATTGAGGTTGGTTGCAGAACTTCCTCATGTGCCCTAAATTCAGCTAAAACTGGAAAAATAAGACTCAAATGAGTTAATTATTTTTAATTTTGTCATGGTTTGTCATGGTTTTAGCGATTGTTGCACATTATTCTGTCATCTTGGGTTCTTAGTGCTATAGTTTTGTGGTTATTGTCATTCATTTTGAGTTAACACTATGGATGTAAGAAAATATCGATATGGCAATATATCGTGATATTTTGTCGCCAGAATTTTACCAATACACATCCCTAGTTGACACTATTCCTGTCATTTCCTCAGTTGCCCATTTTTACCAGCAGCTTCTACTGTGTACTCAGCTAATTTTTTCCATTCACAAATCATCTCTCCAACATTTCCTCACTGCCATATTCTCACATGTTCTATTTGCTTCAGTTCCTCTGTGCTCATGGAGATAACTGGAATTCATCTTATTATCAATAACATGGATCTACACAGGAGCGAGGGGGTGCTACTGCCAATTGATCAGAATGGAAGCTATTTAACGACTCGCCAACACATCAAACAGAATGAAACTTTGCAACACATTCTGTGCAGATTTTATTTTTTATCAGGAAATTTAAAAAAAAGAAGATCTGGTTTAAAGATTGTGCTGAAAATCCCATTCCTGCATCTTCGCCTGTCATCATTTGCATGTAATGAAATAATCAGCATCCACAGCTAGACTTTTGCTCATAAAATATCTAGTTTGGTATCGCATCCTTTGCAGTGTCAACCATCTGCTCATCTCTGCATAATACAGTATGCCACATTTCAAGGATGGAGTGCTAGACTCAATACACATGCACACAATCACACTGCACTGGATCAAAATGATGATCACACACATTCATGCATTTTAAATGCTTATTATTTACTTAATTCATCACTCAAACGAAGCGTACATGCTGCAAGCTCTGGGGCTGAGGTACAAGTGTTGCTTTTTATTGAAATAATCTGATTGGTGTGTATTGTTGGAATCTAAAGGAGTAAAAGGTGATGCTGAGTCAGCCTCACATACAAATCTATAAACCAGGAGCCAATCTTAAGTGTATACAGTGTTGCTAGCTGAATAATATTGCTTAATTATGGTAAAATAGCATTATGATTATTTAATATAATTACTCCTTCAGTTAGAAAACACAGCATTTATGGTTTTGTAATGTGGTTCGCTAAAATAAGAGCATCAAGAACAAACCAATTCAACAGATTACATACAAAGCCCGATATTTCAAGCCTTTATTTGTTATAATTGTGATGATTATGGCTTACAGCTGATGAAAACCCCACGTTTAAAATCTCAGATGATTACAATATTGTGAAAAGGTTCTAGTCTCAAAGTGTCACACTCTAATCAGCTAATGAATCCAAAACACCTGCAAAGGGTTCCTGAGGCTTTAGATCAGGCCTATTGAAATGGCGGCCCGCGGGCCCTCACCAGCTGGCCCACCTGACCCTATCCCCCAACCACTAACAGAAAAAACCCAGTTGAAAAACAGTTTTTGCATGCAAGTTTCAAAATTCCCACACTGATTTTGCACTTGAACGCAACACCATCTTAGCAATCACAGACATATATACGTAGACACCCCGTGGACTGGCGCTGCCTATTGGAGCTGCCGTAGTGTGGCGTCTACGTATTCATGTCTATGTTAGCAGTGACCCAGCCCTGCCTGAATGATTCAGCTGCGAGAAAATGTCACTGACTGGTCAGAAACGCAAAATTGACCGGGAAAATAGGCGATTTAATCCAACTTGAATGGAAAAATGTGTTTATTTTGCGTAGCTGCTATGTTATTATTGTTCATTTTCATTTAGCTGCGATCGAGTTAATGCAGGTTAAAAACCATAAAAATGTTGTATTACCAGCTCTGCAACTGTTGAATTGATGCAGATCATTAAAACAATAAAAGACGTTGTGCATTGCTGTTATTGTTAGTTGTATTTGTAGTAGTGGTGGAGGTGATAATATCAGTCACAATATTAAAATGTAATATTTAAATGTTGTCAGTAAAATACATAATAAAGATCTGGGTATCCGGCCCAAAGCTGATCCACGATTTTGAAATCTGGCACAGTAGAGAACAGGCCTGCTTTAGATGGTCTCTCAGTCTAAGTTGAATTACTGAAATAAATGGACTTTTGCACCATATTCTGGTTTTTAGAGTTTCACAGGTAGAAGTGTGAATACACCACAGAGTGTGTGGGGGTCATAACTGAAAAATAAGGAAGGCATGTCCTTTGGCATGCTTTGTACGCTGCCGGTGTTGCCCTCATTCATGTGCAGAATAAAACACCACCAGTGCACAAACAAGTAGTGCGTGTCATGCAGAAGGCATGACAGAACAGGAGCAAGCTTGCAAAGCAAATTGTGATGAAATAATTTTATTATCTATCATCTATTTTGCAGAATACATTATTCTGTGATCATTAGGACCTGAATAATATATATGAAATACATCCAAAGTCTTCTATAATATGATGTGACATCAGACACATGTGGTTTGCTTTTAGAATAACTAACATAGTAAAAATGACTAATGGAGTGCTGGGCCTGAGTCCATTGAACAACATTATGCTTTCAATTCTGCTCATTCTTGTGATCTGCTCCAAAAACTGGGTCATATTTTTGTGTAAAATAACCGCTCTCACAATTATGAATAATGCTGTTAAAGGGAAGGCTGTACGTTATAAATGCCAGCGGGTCCCGACAAAGCGTCAGTGAGTGATGAGCTGGGAGTGAGACCAGGCTCAAATGGGAGAAATTGGCCTATTCATATTATAGTACCCTGGAGTCGTCTTTCAGCTGGAGAGAGAGAGAGAGAGAGAGAGAGAGAGAGAGAGAGAAAGAGAGAGAGAGAGAGAGAGAGAGAGAGAGAGAGAGAGAACACAATTATTCCTCAAATTCCTGTCCTTTTCTGCTCACATTCTATTCTTCCTTTTCCTTCATGCACTGCATAGAAAATATGATAAACAAACATTTGCTCCACTGTAAACTAGCTTCTCATGAATATCTAACTCTGCTGAGAACTTTGAACTATATTTGGTAACTTAATGAGTTAGCGGCTGCTAAACAAATCTTAATTAGTCCTAATAAACAAATGAAGGAGGAAGCCGTGAGTGAAGAAATGCTCTTTACCATCACACGGCTGCTGAGCAAAAGCTAAAATAAAAGCAGCTAATGAATCGTCAGGAGGGGAATTACCATACAGGTGATGTGGTTCAAAGACACTAATCCAGGGATCGTTCTTTATTGTATCATGAAAACATTAAAGTTTGCATTGAAAAGGTGTTTTTGAACATTTTAAGAAAATGACATATTTCCATATCCAATGACATATTTTTTAAATATGCTCTTCTGTGAACCAAAATCTACCTAATTAGAGAAAATACAGGTATGAGTTTTTATTATTATTATTTATGGCTTTTGATTTAGATAATTAGAGTTGAGCTGCAGAAACTTCAGTCCTCTGTTAGACAAGGTGATGAAGAGTTCTGATTGTGGCAGAGATTAAATTCAGACATTCTGGTAAATGAAGTACCTTTGTGTTATTGTTATGATGGTACTACTGGACCATGTTAATGATGATCAGTACGACGTTGGGGCTGTTTTTGTAAATCCAGTAGCTTGACGTGTTATGGGACCACCATAGCTGTGGCTTCATGTGCTGGTGGCTCACTTTTGACTTGGATCATTAGTTGGTATCTTCTGGGTTCTGTCGTAGTAACATTGAGTCCATGTGGTTTGTGGCTGTTAGGTTCATTATGTTGGTCATATGGTCCCATTGTATTTATGTTGATCCTGGTGGCTGCAGCAACTTAAAAAGGCGTACCAGTGAGTCTGTGCTACACCTGCAATGGGAACAGCTTGTTTTATGGGACATCCTCTCAAGGAAGGGGTTGTTATGACCTCTGTGGGTTTCCTGGTGGTAGATCAGGCTAAAATAACCCTTGTTCTACGGCTGGTTGACTTAGGTAATGTGGAACGTCTGACGATCTACGATTCCTTCATAAATGACTTCAGGCTAACTTCTCTCTGCTCTCACCACAGATATGCTGCCACATTGGTGTTGAGTTAGCGTTTGTTTGTACATTACATCTAAACTCATATCCTTCACATATGCTCACCATCAACTAGTAACCACATAATGTAAACTATTGTTTTAACAATTTAACTTAGGTTTAATAGAGACATGGAGTGAACTTTTGTTGTGGCCACTTGAGCTACGTCATCACAATTCACTGAGACGAGACACTTTCAGCTGTTATGTAGAGGGATCATGAGGGACCTCAACCCTTCAGCAACAGAGAAACTGGATAGAAACACCACAGTTCGACCTAAAAATCCTACCTGATATTAAAACGCTTTAGTGGTGCCATTCTTCAATCTCCAATGAGGGAGAAAACCCTAAAATTTCCTTTTTCTTTATATTTCCCAGTAATGCATCCTTTACCTTTGTTCCAGCTTGTACAAACGCAGCAGGAGGTCATGTTGTTAGTATTTAAATGAGCTGTTTTCCAGCTCTGACATCAAAAGAACAAAAGCAAGCAGCTGATTTTTCTAAATGCAAAATGCTTTCAGCTTATTGTCGTTTCTCACCATCATTGTACTTCTGTGTGACTGTTGTCTGTTGTTGGAACAAAAAATGTCTCATTGGGATAATAAACAAGCTTGTCACTAAATATTTGTGAGATGCCATCTTTATTATTTACAAGCAAAATATGAGAAAGTCTGATTTTCATGTACAGGGGGTGATATTTAATCCACAGCCTTAGTTTTATTAGAATAAGAGTTATGGAGCATTAGACGGTTGATCTACAGGTAAAGTCAGATATCTCCTCTCTAGGGAACATGAATGATAGTTCATATTTTTCACTCAAATGTATTTAAAGGTTTTTGAAATGACTGAATAACAGCAAGAGTTTAACGCTCAAGGCCATCCTGGAAACAGGGATTCTGTGTACTTTTAGGCAGATTTTACTCAAACAGTACTCAGTACAACCTTAGACTAGGTTTATATTGAATGTGAAATAAATTAGCCATCATCACTCGATTTATAAACTTTATCTTCAAAGCTAAACTCTTTTTATAGATTTGCTTTACCTTTTCTCTTCACATTGGCCCAGCAGGTTTCACTAGCCACTAGGGATGTAGGAAAATATCGATATGGCAATATATCATGATATTTTTTCCTGTGATATTATATCGATATTCAAAAGCTGTGTATCGATTTTTTTGGAAGAATTTACATGCAAACATTTGTGTATTTTCTTTTCTTTTGGTGCAATTCAAACACCGACCACTAGTTGGCAGCAGTGTGCAATGGGTTTTGTTTCCACCATTGAGGTGTAAATCCCTCTATTATGGTTCAGATACCTCATGCTAAACATGTCACGTGTCAGTTTTAACTGTTAACTCATTCACCTCCAGCCGCTTTCTGATCAGAAAGCCCCTGACTGCCAGCGGTTTTAAGAGTTTTTCCTGTTTTTTGAAGAGTCACAGAACATTGTGCTCTATGATCATGTAAACGCCAAAACTACCAAAAGAAAGAGTTGACTTACTTGTTACATCAGGAAGAATCGCCGTATTTCTAGCGTTATCCGTTCGTTCACAATCTGGTGCCCAAGCGTCGCTCCAGACGCATTTCCGGTTCGGCGCATCGTTTTTCTCACAGCAGTGTCTCAAAACAAACTCGTAATCCATTGATTTTCCGCTTCCTGATCACGTGATGTGTGACATACACGGATGAAGATCCGCTTTAGACACATGATGTTTGTTCTCACGGTGCGGGGGCTCGTTCTGACGCCCGCCCTGTAAAAAAAGCTAAATGACGACTAAAGTCGTCTTTGGCAGCCAGCGGTTGGATGTGAAAAGACAAATTTAGTCGCCAATGGCAGTGAATGAGTTAATTGAATTTTCCTACAATAAATTCAGTCTAAAAAAGTAGCTAATATCGTCTGGCTGAATGTATATCGTGATATATCGTATCGTCTCCCCTGTATTGTGATACGTATCGTATCGCCAGATTTTTACCAACACACATCCCTACTAGCCACACATTGCTAGTGTTGTGGATTTTAGGTCATGAAAGTGAGTTCTTAAGCCAACCTCAGTGAAACTAGAGCTGGAACACCTAGAATATTACATTCATTGCTGGTGATTGGTCTGGTCCACATAGTCAAGACAGCATCACACAGCATCCATGATGTCAATCTCCCGTTCCATCACACCCCAAAGATTCGATAAGTTCTGCAAACCTTGGTAGGAACCACTGGTTATTTGAGCAACTGTTGACTTTTACCATTTGTCCATTTTCCTCTGATTCCTGACATCAACAAGACATTTCACCCACACAACCACTGCTCACTATTTTTTAAAACCTTGTCTAGAAATGGTCATGGGTTCAATCCCCAGTAGATCGACAATTCCTAAAAATGTATGACCCTGTCTTCAACCAACAACCATCTTCAGTAAGTCATCTTCATCATACCTAGATGCCTGTAGGTTGCTGCCATGTGATTGGTTGAACGGCACTTATACCCAGTGAGTTTGGATTTTTTGACATATGTATTTTTTATTTTACGCTTCCAAATGGGAAAATATGACAGAATTGCCAAAACACTGCATTTGTTATATTTCCATGCCTTTTTCAGCTTCTATGGGCCTTTGTCTGATTGGATAAAAGCATCTAAGCCCTATTTGAATATTTCTGAACTGGCTGGATTGTCAAGTTACCAAGCTACGAGCAAAAGTTAATCAATGCCATGTTCAGTCTGTCTGCTGTTCAATAAGACAATCTGTCGGGTCTTTTAAACAGGCCAAGTCTCACACTGGAAAAACTCTTCCAGACTTCACACTGAGCTTCCTCCAATATCAGATTTGGTGACAAGCGGGATGATAAACGATGTGAAGACAAAAACTGACAGATGTGATAAAGACAATGTTGAATGGTTAATCAATCTCATGGGTAGAAGGAAACAGAGGAAAAACACGGCAGCGGGGATCTCCTGGTGTGAGTCAGCACGGGCAAAGGAGACTGATTGGCAGCTTTTGCAGTGTGTGTGTGTGTGTGTGTGTGTGTGCAGACCACATGTCTGTGAGAATTTTCCTTTTGGTCTCTTAAGCCCGACCTAGCTTTCTTGGAGCAGAATGAGGAAGCATTGCTGTGTAGTTGTGTGTGAAGCACACACACGCCCGTATTCCTCCTAATAAACACTGACACAGCCCAAACACACTGAAAAATTAGACACTGCAAAGCAAGTATTAAAGGAAGTGACAAATGGCTTGCTCTGGAAAAGTAATAATAACTTCACCATGGTGCAGTGGCATGAAACATAACAAAGAGAAAGGTTGCAGAGGACCGAGGTGGAGAAGTGAGTAAACAACTACCCATTTGTTCCCTCTCTCCTCAAATAATAGACACTGCTTCATTTCTGTCTGCCTCTCTCAGTCTCTTCTGATCAGAAGGCCATCATCAAGCCCAGACCCGTCTGCCTATGTTTAAGTCTCAGAGACTTCCAGAACCTTGCAGGAACTCAAATGACGGTTTGTCTCAAATACACAAAGACCACTTATAGGACTATCATGTGTCATCTTCAGCTCCTGAATGTCTTGTTTCCATTTTCACTTTCCTCAAGAGCCCCTTTATGCTGGATTACACCACTATGCTCTCCACAATCTATGGGCGCTGTTAGAGTGTGGCTTGGTCAGTTTGGAAAAACTCATTTAGTGTGAAGCAAGGCAATCATGATGCTCCATAAGAACTCAGCAAATAGGCCTTTTCTGCTATTTTCGACTTCCCTGAGATGTTTTTCTGCACATTTTCTATGCTCTGGATGTCTGTAGCATGTTCCAAAGACGGTGCATCTACGACCACATAATGCCTTTGACCAGAGGTCTCCAACTCTGGTCCTCGCTTGCCCCTATCCAGCAAGTTCTAGATGTTTACCTGCTTCAACAAACCCTGATTGAATGGTTGAATGACCTGAAGCTCTGCAGAAGCCCGTTTATCACCAGCAGATTCAAATAAGCTTCAGTTTAATGTTCCACTGCATATGGATCCAAACATCAATGTTTGGTTAAATGGAGCTTTAAAATAAGCCTTTATACAGTATGTGTCACAAGTTTAGAGGTGTCTCTGCTTAATCATACCTCATTTGAATTGGTGGGGGATTAACAGGCTTCTGCAGAGCTTGATGACCTGCTGAACAGGTATTTCAACCACTGAATAAGCTGTGTTACAGCAGGGAACCAACTAAAATATGCTGGATAGTCAACCAGAGTTGGAGACCCCTTCCCGAGACCTATGATGACATTTATCTATTGAACCACATTAGGATACTCCTGCAAGCCGGAAGATCACACCAAACCAACGTTGATGATGTGATGAGGTTGTAACCAGGCAATGTGACCAACTTGGCCAATCTCTGTGATAAACCAGAAACTATCCTTATTCTAGTGGTTTTTTGATGTTACGGTTGGGTTATCCTCCGTCATAATGAGGTCCTACAAAGAGGACACATAATACTCATATAGAAAGGCCTAAAAGGCAGCCTGCTTTTAGTTTACATGCTGATTTGGTTGGATTAAGCTTTAACCCTTTGGCCTCAAGCACAGATGTTCTCCTGAAATCTTGTAAGACCACTTTTTTAAAATCCTGGCTTGAATTTTCAACCTTGACAGCCGGTTCAAGTGATCCCCATTAACTCCTCTGAGACCTCACAGGGCGTCCTACAAGCGCAGCGGTTCTTAACAAGATCTATAAACAGAACGTTTATGAGAAAAAGTTGTTTGAGCGCATCAACATCATTTTCAATTTGTTTTGGTTTCTCTCTGTGCTGATTAGTTCTTATCCCGCTGCAGCGTAAGCTGGATGAAAGTAGTTTTAAACACAGCAGCGTTGGGTGACAATATTGGTCCATCTGTCTGATATTTTAGTCCAGATTAAAATATGTAGACAACTGCTGTGTGGATTAACATGAACATGAACTTTGGCGTATAAGCACTCCACGTTTCTTTACGTTTCATTCAGCATATCCAAGTTCCACTATAGTATTTTTATTAGGGGTGGGAATTTAACGCGTTAATTATGATTAATTCATTAGAAAAAAATTAACGCATTTAACCCTTTAAGCCTGAGGGTCCCCCAATTGGGGGATGTTGAAGTTTAGCAGCAAAATCCATGCCCTAAGTATCAATCTAGTCAAGCTGCACCTCTAAAGAAAGCTCAGAACCTTGGCTACAAGACCATGGAAACCTTTTCTATGTGCTCCAAATACAACTAGAACTACAATCAAATGAGTGATCAGAAATCCCTCTTCATGGGTTTTTGCCTTCATTTCTGTCTCTAATGATGCTAAATCAAATCAAGTTGCACATTATTATTATTATTATTATTGATATTATTATTATTATCATTATTATCATTATTATTATTATTAATAATATTATTGATATTATTATTATTATTATTATTATTATTGATATTATTATTATTATCATTATTATCATTATTATTATTATTAATAATATTATTGATATTATTATTATTATTATTATTATTATTATTATTATCATTATTATCATTATTATCATTATTATTATTATTATTATCATTATTATTATTATTATTATTATTAAGACAATACCATTATCAAAATGTACTTAAAATAGAATTGTACTTTTAGGTCTGTCCTATTTTTACCAGTGATATACAAATATATATATTTTTTCTCCTGTTTTGAATTGAAAAACAATTTGAAAGCATTTTTTCAGAAATTTAAAGAGCTTGTGTTTACAATAATAATGTCACTGACTATTGTTTGATTCTCTCTCATTATTTTTAATTTAAAAAAATTGCTTTCAGGGCAAATTTTCTTGAACGATTAAAATGCGATTAATCAAGATTAATTAATCACAAAGCCTCTAATTAATTAGATTATTCTTTTAAACAAGTACCACGCTTAATTTTTACCAATATTTCAATTGACAAAAAATATATATATATATTCCCAAAGCTTCCACTTCTCTCTGAAAGTGTCTCTCCCAGTCGTGTGTTTGAATCAAGGATTTCAACACGTCATTCAGTCACCTGCAAGTGAAGTGAGCCTCGCTCACGCAGCTGTAATTCAGAATACCGCAGCAGTGTCACACTTCACAAAGACAGAACTCGTCGTGCTACTCATATGCAAAGAAGGCGGGGGTTATTCAGCACCTAAATCACATCTCTGCTTCACAGTTTTAACTTTTAAAGCGTTTTTTTGTTTATTCTATCCACCTGCTCCCCGACAGGCAGATGATTTTGCTCTTTTTTCTAGCTCATCTTCAGATTTGAACATGTGTTTGTGCTCATCTATCATTTCAACTGCCCTGATTTGCTTTTTGAAATGCTTTTTGGAATTGACGATAGCAGGTAAGATGTGTAAGCAAGTTTAATAAATCATTTAAAGAGAATATTCTTCAAGCAGCTTCTATTTTAGTATGGAAGATAGAGATGCTTGATCTGTGATGTTTAGAAGCAATGCAGCTTTTTTAAAGACAAAGTTCACTCGTTTTTTTCAACACGTTAGCAGTGGTCTCTAGTATAAATGAATGCCTTGTGAGTCGATCTCTGGGGGAAATAAGCTCTTGTTTCAGGAACTAGAAGTGAGCCTGAGCAGATGAGCTTCAGACGGCAGGATTTGGAGACTTATGGTGCGTTCAATTTTTCCTCGGAACTCGGAAATCCCGACTTCCGAGTAGGAAAAATCAAATGAAATGCCGCCCAAAGTCGGATCTCCCAGTCACAAACTCGGAAGTTTTTCAGAACTCTGACCTCAAGATCCAAGATGGCAGCTCTCCGTATCGACAACAGTAAGTTTTGGTTGAAACATGTTTATTTTACAAGACACACATATAAGAGTGCGTTTAAAATCAATGTTACATGTAACGCTTGCATCTTTAAGCTGAACAAACTAAAAGTGTTGTTTATTAGTCGTCTGTGTTCGTTGAGAGCTACCAAAACAGCAGTTTTCGAGGGTGCCGCCATATTGGAATTCCGACTTCTTCTACGGTAACCAGAACGCTGTTAACTCGGGTGTGAGGCCATTCCTAGTTCTGAGTTACAACTTCCGAGGTAACTCGAATGCAGCATTATTTCCTGATATTTGGACATCTCGCCTCTGATTGGCTAACAGCAACGCAACTCAATGACTCTGCTTTGCATTGTTGATGTTTTATCTCCATAAATAAAAGCCTGAAGTTCTGCCATGTTGCAGAGTTGCTAATGCTAACAGTTAGCTTCTACTAGCCCAGATGTTCTCTGCTGTTTCCTGGACGCTAAACCAACAACAGCCTTCCCCGTCGTGAGCTAAGATGGGTGAATCCATGAATGCTAATTTTCATTGTGACATGCAATTGACTAGCTTTTGTAATCCCAAAGTTTTCCTTTTTATTTTCTATCGGCAGCTTCAGGCAAATGGTAAACCTGCTGAAGCTACAATGGTGTGCAGCCAGATTAACCTGCAGAACAAAATCTTTCGCTACTGCTTCGGTTTGGCTTCCATTTTTAAGATTAGAATGAAGCTTTACTCTCTTAAATTAGAATAATGTCTCATCCTTCCAATGATAAACCTCCACACCTGCAGCATTAATTATTCAAAAATCTGAATGCAATTACCCAGGAGAGCAAAAGTTCAGAAACACCAAGAATTCAGAAAACAGTTCACAGACATGTTCATCTGTCAGTTAGGTTAGTTAGACTAATGAATGAAAAACCTGATGAGTAACAAATCTAAATCAATCACACAGGAGTAGATTTAATCTGAATGTAATTTCATTAAGTATCCGATGATCTCCAGCACTGTCTCAGAGTCAGAAATGAAAGCACAGTGGGTCACAGCTAAGCTCTGTGCTGAATATTCTCACCTTCATTACTTTATAATGAACATCAAACACAGCCGAGCTCTGAAACCTAATCTTAGCTTTTCTGAAAATAAAATCAAGGTGACTTAGTCACGTCTTTGTGCTGCCTCATCACACTCAGTGACGCCAACAAAGGTGCTCAAACTTTGTCAGAATGTGTGGAAGTGATGCGTTTCTCCGCTGTAGGGTGGAACCGCATGGCACAGCTGTGGCTTAAGGCTCTTTAAATCAACGTGCCGCGGCATATTTGTGACACACTGGCTTAGTTGGGCACTCCATCATTTGTGTTTACTGTTTACTGTCACCTTGTTTTCCTTTCCTGCTAAAGGACCAGAGGAATTATCCTTTCTAGTTTCTGGTATTCATCTTTCATTAACTGTGACAACCTCCCATGTGTTTTGCATACATATACACAGAGAGGCACTCCTAACCTGTTCTTTGACAGAGGCGAGGATGGCGGAGGTGGTTTCAGACTCGGAGCCGTCTCCGTTGGAGGCATTGAGGACGGGGCTCAACATGGCGGCGGCGCTGGCACTGTCAGACACCACCTCAGGCACTGGCATTCCTCCTGAAAAACAAGAAAACATCCAACTCTTTCACTTTAATTAAAAACACTGACGTGCCAACGCCGAGGCTAAAACAGGCTAAAACTTTCCCCCGCTTAAAAGTTTAACATAACTGTTATGGCATCAACTACGAGGGTTTGTCAGTTTCACACCAACACGAAACAGCACGAGTCCCAGGAGACAGAACTTTTCAGCTCCGAGTCTCCGAGCACCAGATGATCTTTCATTCACACACAGAACAAATAAATCAGCGCCTGATGCCGTATGTCATCCTGCGTCTGACCAAACGGAGGAGGACACGAGCTCTGCATGCGCCATGTAATCCTGATGCTGCACAGAGCTGCTGGAACAGCTGCATCAACTGGCTTTACATGCTGAGGAATCTGCACACACACACGCTCACACACACACACACACACACACACACACACACACACACACACACACACACACACACACACGCACACACACACACACACACACACACACACACACACACACACACACACACACGCACACACACACGCACACACACACGCACACACAGACACACACGCAAACAGACACGCACGCGCACACACACACCACGCACACACACACACACACACACACACACACACACACACACACACACACACACACACACACACACGCACACACAGACACACACGCACGCGCACACACGCACGCACACGCACACGCACGCACACACACACATGCATACACGCGCACACACACACACATGCACACACACACATACACGCGCACACACACACACATGCACGCACGCACACACACACGCACACATACACGCACACACACACATGCACGCACACACACACACAAGTTGGCTGTCAGTCTGAGGCAGCACGGGCCTCAAGCTGAGGTAAAGAAAGTGGAGCGTGTGAGCAGAGTGGGGGGATGAGGAGAGTGATGGAAAAACTGAGAGACTGCTGCTAGGGAAGGTAGCAGAGAGATGGAGGTGAGATGAGGAGAAAGGAGGAGTGGAATGATAATGGAGGAGAAAAGAAGAAAACAACTATTCTTGCATGCTGCTAGGCAACAATCTGGTCATATGGCTGACCTGCTTCACTTGTCTTCCATTCCTCCCCCTCTTCTCCATCCATCCATCCTTCCATTCACCTCTTCCCACTGGTTCTCAACTTAAATTTTTCATTGCCATCCACCTTGTTACTTAGACTTTGTCCCTTTTTCTGCATCTTCCCTGCTTTTTACCTCTCTGCTTTAAAACTTGATGTCCTCCCTCTCACTATAGCGCTTTTCTTCACTTGACCTGCTTCAGTCTGTTCTTCTAGGAGCATTTCTGCTTTATTAAGCAGCCTCCAACAGAGGGTGACAGAAAGAGGATGACCAGAAACGGTGGATTAGAACCTGCAACGCTACAGTGCACCTAAGCTCTTCCAGCATCCTTCCTCACTCTGTGAGCGCGCCGTACCGCTCGTAAACACGCTGCTTATCTGGCCCTGTGACATCGCTGCTACGTGCTTCATATTTGTCACACCAGCTCCTCCCTCTCTCTCTTTTAGGTGTGTTGTATCCTTCAGCTGAGTAAACTGCTAAATTATCAGGTATTTTTCTTCTCTTTTCTTTGTTCTTTCTCTGGACACATCACACTGTATTCACTCTCATTCTGACATTTTAATAACCTCTCTAATAAATGGGATTTCATATTATACATCTTTAGTCGGTGTTAGAATGAGAATGAACTGGAGATTATGTTTGCTGAGGTTGAGTTAATTCTTTTGCACTTATTGTGAAATAAATGTTTCTGAGCTAAAAGCATGGACTAATCGCTAAACAGCGATCCATGTGGCCAAATTTGGTCATTACAGACACTTAAAGGGACACTTGGCAGTTTGGGCTTGCTTTTTAGCACCCCCTAGTGTCCGTTTAGTGAAAGCAAAAGTGAAACTTATCTCCTGGCTGTGCGTTGGTCTTTTTAACACCTTAATCTAACAGCTGAAACGTCTCCTCAGCCTTCATTAGTGTCTACAGGAGCGGTTCATCACTAAATCAAACAAATCAGCTGTGTTCATGATCTAAAACATGCAGGAAACATGCTGGAAGCAGACTGCAGCACCAGACATGTCAGCTCCACTTTACTAAGTCCAACAGGGACCGGACCGATGCTCTGAAGTTGCAAGTGTGGTATTCTGACCACAGAGGGCGGTGGGGGTCTGAGTGACATTTCATTAACCCTGTAAAGGTCATTTTAGCACAAACTGGCTCAAGAACAGGATTTAAAATGATGAAAAAGTTGCATATTATGGCTTTAAATAGTCTTTTTTCCAGTATTTATTTTGTTTATTTGTTTTTGTTGTTTTCATATATAATATCTGCCCCTCCCCCACTCTTTAGACAACAAAAAAAATCTGAGGGAAAAATAAAAGAATTCAAAGATTATTAACATATTGCTTAGACTAAATATTTATTTATAAACATGAGTGAGAAACCACATAGCATGATTTGTGTGTGTGTGTGTGTTTGTTTTGTGTGTTTTTATTGTGAGTTTGTCATTATTTAATGACTCTGCTTATTTTCTATTTTGTTGTATAATTGGAGGACCTGCTCAAAAACGAGATGATACATCTCAAGCGGTTTGTATCCTCATAAAACAAAAGTCAAATAAATAAAATAATAAATAAATAAATGAACGAGCTTGTAAAGCCAAGCTGAGTACTTGTGCAAAACAATTTGACAACTTGCACAGCAAAACTCTAAAATTTTATACTTAAATGTTTAATTTTATAGAAAAAAAATGAAAATAATTTAAAAGCAGGAAAAACGTGAAAAAATGTGCAACTCAATGGAAGACTGACACCTGCAGACACATTTCCTAAAATAAAAAGTTACAAATGTGAAAAATGACATTTAGGTAGAAACAATAAGTAAAAAACTTCTTTGACATTTTTTATTTGTGTCGATTTTTATCAGTACAAGTATAACTCCATGATTAGAACTGTGATCTTGCACAAACATCTCACAAAAACTACAAAAAGTCGTCGCTTTACTGGGAAAAGAAACAAAAAAAAACAAACTACTGAAAATTGTGTTGCTCTTTTAGTATATCTCTGAAATTTGCCTTACTAGATTTGTAAAAGTGCAAATTTTTTGCACGTTCTTCGGTGACGTGAAATTAATTTCACATGCATGTGATTTTTTTTTCCTACAAAAGTTCAGGTTTTATGGTCAAGGTCACGTAGTTTAGCTGCAGATTTAGTCCTGCCTGTTTTTTACATTTATCTTAAATACTGATAAACCCATCTGGACACCCCCCCCCCACACACACACAAACACACACACACACACACACACACACACACAGACTTTGTAAACTGATGTGCAACATTTATAAATAAACAGAAATCAGGTGATCTAAATCTGTGTATTCTGTGAGATGAAAAACTTTTTTGAACACATACACATAACTGCAAATGGTGCAAGAACTAAGGAAAAATAAAGAAATGTTTTTACTCTTATTGTTAACCCACAGGCCTGGAGTTTACATAAAACATAAAGCATAGGTGCACCGCCCTCAGGAGAGCCTGTTTTAAGGAGCTGACATTTAATTTCTGGATCAGAGCAAACACCTGCTGCTGCTCGTCACATGGCATTATGAGATGATAACATTATCCGCTTTGCAACACATCACTGTTGATGTCTGCTGAAGTCTGTTTATTCATTTATGCACTGCATGTACTTAAATAGGCTTACTTACACAGCCATGATGTGCTTATCATGTCTGCACAGGCTCTTACGCATCATCAGTATTCATTATTATTATTATTATTATTATTATTATTATTTACCAGTATTTGTTTATTTATCCAGCTAATTCCTGCAAACTGCTGGTCCAGGAAATGCTCCACCATGCGCTTTGGCCTTCAGGCCTAAATGTATGAAATATTCCCTTTGACAAAACATTCAAGCGTGCACTTGAAGAGGGAGCTGAATGGAGCAGGAGAAGATGCCCAGCAGCCTGGATGGCCTACACAACAATCCGTGAGAGAAGCTTGGGTTGGTTTTCAGCTGTGCAGACAGGGAAGCCGGCCAAATATAGGTCAGCTCAGCAGACCGTGTCCAAGCCCTCATCACACAACTGACCAGTACAAAGCAGCTTTCCCCAATAACAGCCATCAGAACTAGGTTATAGAGGCCCGCAGCCCAGCTAGACAAGACTTTGAATATGGATTAAGCCTAAAAGCTTTATCTTGCTGAAGTATAATCTTGGATTTTTATTTTTTTTATGTTTTGTAGGGAAGGGGGGGGGGGGTATTTTAGCGTCATAATGCAGGAGTATTTAGCTCTGCCTTTCATCGTGGTAATCTCTGATGTATTGCTGCTGCATTGTCAAATGCAGCTGTAGCCGCGATATGACTGACGTGTCTGACAAGGGGAGTATTGAGCGTAAACGTCTGACCCTTTAAGCTCATCCATCACGTCTGAGACGGGGAGGACAGAATTCCTCACAGACCAGCAGAAAAACATACAGCATGTGCTATTTCACTTATCGTTCTTATCTGTAATTATATTTCTGTGCTTCTTCATCTGTCTGTGTATATGGAGCACTAAAGCATGCCAGTGTGAGAGTAAATTTGCGCGCCCCATATGTGACAGTTTGATGGACAGTCCCCTGTTGCCTCATTAAAACTCTCTGCAGTGTTTCGTCTTTATCAGTAATCTGTCTTTTTGTCTAGACTGATCATCCTAAAAGGAGAAGGAAAAACGTTGACATTGTCGCTAACAATGTAATTAGCTCTATCTGTGTCATGGTGTGTTTTTATTAACCCTCCGCTCCAGAAGGAGATCACTGTTCATTCTGAAAGAGTCGTGGGATCTGTGCAGGATTTTTCATTACATTTATCCTTTTCTTACAACGTCACAGTTGCGTATGCGATCATCTCAACCGCTCAGTCCTCAGTGGGGTCACAGTCACTGAGCGAGGGACAGGACACACCCTGGACAGGTCTCCAGTCGATCACAGGGACACAGACAAGCAACCAAATGATAAATGACCCACATTTGTATAGCACCTTTCAGCATCAGAGGACTCCAAAGCGCTTTACACTACAGTGTATCATTCACCCATTCACATACTGATGGTGATGAGCTACAATGTAGCCACAGCTGCCCTGGGACACACTGACAGAGACGAGGATGCTGAGTACCAGTCCCTCCGACCGCAGGTCAGGATTTACCTACAACCTTCCAATTACTGGACAACCTGCTCTACACCCTGAGCTACTGCTGCCCGATCACACACTCACACCTAGGGACGATTAAGAGTCTCCAAAGAACCTAACATGCATGTTTTTGGTCTGTAGGAGGAAACCAGAGAGTTTGGACACAACCCACAAATGCATGGGGGGAACATGCTAACTCCTTGCATAAAGGCCAGGATTCAAACCTGCAACCTTCTTGCTGCAAGCCAACCATGCATCTCCTAATTACTCGCTTTTAGTCTTTATTAGTCTGCAGTATGAAAACATGAAGTAGCTACATCTCTTGTACTTTGGTTATTCTACTCGTCGACATGAGGCTGGTAAATTATGAGTTTCATCTCAGACTTGGTCTCGCTGGACGTTTAAGACTCTTTCTCACCTCCGTCTCCTTGCCCTGAGGACACCGTGTCTGTTTCATAATCAAAAGCTTCCTGTAAGATAGTGGTCACCCGATACAGTTTAGATCTGTAAATTTGTTTTAAAAATTAATCCTACCAGTAAAAAATGTCATCAAGGCATCCATCAACCCTAATCCCTACTTTTAAGAAGGATTTTTTAAACATAATAATTAATCCCAGCGTAGTATGCTAAAATAAAACACTAATCCAGAATTATTCTGTTCCAAATAAAACACCCCCCCCCCCCTCCAAAAAACCCCAAAAAACTATGATTTTCCTGTTCAATTATTACACGACGATATTTCTTTTCATAAGATCAAACTCATTTTAAACTAACTTGGCAGTTTTGGCTTGCTTTTAGCACCCCCTAGTGTCCGTTAGTGAAACCAAAAGTGAAACTTATCTCCTGGCTGTGCGTTGGTCTTTTTAACACCTTAATCTAACTGCTGAAACGTCTCCTCAGCCTTCATTAGTGTCTACAGGAGCGGTTCATCACTAAATCAAACACATCAGCTGTGTTCATGATCTGAAACATGCAGGAAACATGCTGGAAGCAGACTGCAGCACCAGGCATGTCAGCTCCACTTTACTAAGTCCAGCAGACCGGACCGCTGCTCTGAAAAGAGAGCAGGGGAGGTGAGCAGTGTGTGTGTGTGTGTGTTCTTGTCTAGCTATCTTAGTGAGGACCATAACGAGTTTTTCACCTCTAAAGTGAGGACCATCAGTAGTAAAGTGAGGACATTTGCCTGGTCCTCACTTTGGTGCAATCTTCCAGAGCTCTACTCATTAGTTTTAGAGGAATGGTGTGAATTAAGTTTAGTTAAGGTTAGGGTTAGGAATAGATCAGCATTGGTTATGGTTAGGGTTAGGGTATGGGTTAGGCATAATACAGTCACAAAAATTAACAAAAATGAATGGAAGTCAATGGATGGTCCTCACTAAGATGGCTAGACAAGAGTGTGTGTGTGTGTGTGTGTGTGTGTGTGTGTGTGTGTGTGTGTGCAGCGGTTATGAGGACATGCACAGTGGTGAGAGAGAACAGGGAGCAAATTAATAAAATATGTGGTTCAGAGTCTACAAAAGCAACACAGCTCACGCCCGCCTTTGTTTATCTTATTAAGGAGGACACCACGGACTTTTCCCTTGCATCTTTTGCACCGCCCACATGCTCTGGGATTTCCGCATTCCTGAGAAGTCCGTGTGAACAAAAATCGCCCGTTCTAGCCCAAACTGACGCGGCCAAGCCCCGACCATATTGGTTCAGATGTGTTAGCGGCTCTAGATGTTGTTAAGCCAAGACTCAGACATTTTTACTATTGTTCCCACTAGGGCTGCACAATTAATCGTTAAAAAATCGTGATCTCAATTCATTCTTGTATGAGATCTCATTTCCAAATAACAATTAAAAAAAAAAAAAAAGACGACAGTTGTACCGCATTTTGATCCGGGACATAATTTGCATGAAAACAAGCGCTCCCTCTTTCTCCCTCAACAAATGACAACGACGGAGCCTTATACCACGTGATGTATACCACTAGATGCAGAAGCCAGCTGGTAGTGTCGGCTGTTACAAAGTTGATGTGCAGGTAAAAAGTGCAAAAAATATTTATATTGGAAAAAAAATCGTGAGAGAATCGTGATCTCAATTCTAAGCAAAAAAATCGTGATTCTCGTTTTATTCAGAATCTTGCAGCCCGAGTTCCCACTAAATTCATGTTTGTGTCTTTGTTATGAGAGTAGCTTGTTATTATGCTATGATCTAATAACTTACTATTTAGTGAATTCAAACCATTGTGCATAACTACCTTTTTCTTTTATAGCAATGAAACTCTTCACTAAAGCTTTCTAATGGATTTGTAGTGAAACTGCTCTGAATGTCAGAATACACAAAGCAGTTTTAGCTGATTCTGGTGCTAAAATGATAGAAACCTTTGCACACAATACATTCAAAAATGACTTTATGCAAGCTCATTGCATTAGTTTCACTCCTGTAAAAATGCTACTGCAGACATTAGGAGAGAAAAATTGTAAAAAGCAGCGTTTCCCATTTTCTACTTCAGTGTAAACATTACTTATGCTCAAGTCAATTTTGGTCAAAGTTACAAAAAGCCACTTCAGAGGAGTGTAGAGACATGTGATGCAAGTTTTAGACCCCTGGCCCAGACATTAACCTTCCTGCAGCTCATGGATGGAGTCATGGTGCCAGTCGTGTAATAGTTGTGATTAGTGCAGACTGTAAAGAACAATAGGAACACACTTGTGTTTCTACATCTAGACACAAGCAGAGAATCCCTCATTCCTCAGTTATTTCAGTCCCTCAGAGGCTTTAGGAGCAGAGTGGTCACTGATGAGCAACGACTTTTTACCAAAGAGTTTCTGCAGGCAGACAATGTAGAAGGCTTTACGAGCATCATAAAAAGTATTTACCAGTTAGCTAAAGCTGTCTGAGATAAAGGTCCTGATGCTAATGGACATTTATATTAAATGGGCACACAAAGTGTTATTGTAGCGACTGCAGAGCTGTGATGCAGCGTTCATCCAGCAGCGTTTCACTCAGCAGAGCAGCTCTGATGACAAACCGTTACAAGACACTTGGACAGAATAAAAATCTATCTAATTTGTTATTAAAGGTTTGGGGGTGAAGAGAAATGCTGCCGTGTTGCTGTTTTCAGCTTGGCTTCGTCACAATGAAACGTATTTTAGTTCTGTGCTTTTAATTGGTTTGTTTGCAACAGATGCTGAAAGATGGCAAGCTGCACGCTCACATAACAGGCTGTTCAGACATGAGGACAAAGCCGCATTATTGGCAAAAAAATAAAATGAAATCACCACTGTTTTAATATTTCGCAGCAATTATTGAAAAATATTCTGTTATAAAATCGTTTTTAAATTTAGCTCGATGTGTGGTGATGTTCTCGTGGCCTACAGAGGATTCCTGAGCCTCACGTTGAGGTAGAATACTGAGATTGTTCGTTCAAAATCCCAATAATATTTCCTTTTAGTCTAATTTTTCACGTGTAAAATGGAAGGTTATACACAAGAAAGAACACAGAAAATGTGCCACGCATTTATATCCTACCTCATACAACATTTATATACCCGAGAACAAATCGTAGCGGAGTGTGTTTTCTAGGAAACAGAATTTTCAAAACATGTTTTTTAAACTATTTATTGTTTAATGTTAATAAAAAAAACTGTATAATTATCAGTTTAATTTTATTATGTAATTATTAGGGGTGGGAATTTAACGTGTTAATTATGATTAGAAAAAATAACGCGTTAAAAAGAATTAACGCATTTAACCCTTTAAGCCTGATGTTAGCAGCAAAATCCATGCCCTAAATATCAATCTAGTCAAGCTGCACCTCTAAGGAAAGCTCAGAACCTTGGCTACAAGACCATGTAAACCTTTTTTATGTGCTCCAAACACAACTAGAACTACAATCAAATGAGTGATCAGAAATCCCTCTTCATCTGTTTTTGCCTTCATTTCTGTCTCTAATGATGCTAAATTAAACCCATTATTATTATTATTATTATTATTATTATTATTATTATTATTATTATTATTATTATTTTAAAGACAATACCATTATCAAAATGTACTTAAAATAGTATTGTACTTTTAGGTCTGTCCTATTTGTGCCAGTGATATACATATATATATTTTTTTTCTCCTGTTTTGAATTGAAATACAACTTAAAAGCATTTTTTTTTAAATTAAAAGCTTGTGTTTACAATAATAATGTCAATGACTATTGTTTGATTCTCTCTCATTATTTTGTATTTAAAAAAATTGCTTCCGGGGAAAATTTTCTTGAACGTTTGAAATGC
Source organism: Aphyosemion australe (assembly GCA_006937985.1). Classification (NCBI taxonomy): domain Eukaryota; kingdom Metazoa; phylum Chordata; class Actinopteri; order Cyprinodontiformes; family Nothobranchiidae; genus Aphyosemion; species Aphyosemion australe. The sequence goes on from SSNS01000073.1 coordinate 888,045, forward strand.
AATTAATCAAGATCAATTAATTACAAAGCCTCTAATTAATTAGACTTATTTTTTAATCGAGTCCCACCTCTAATAATTATATAACAGTAATTAAATAAAATCGAATCTTGCCACCTGTAGATCCTCCACTAAAGGGCAGTAGACATGTATAGGACGGGGTATGGCAGGTTTAAAATGAACGTACTAATCCTGATGCTCCATCTGGCTTAGGCCAGAAAAGGTAGGATTCTAATTTGACAGAAATTCTAGGTCAAGTTTTAATTCTCCAGGAAGCAAAAATACCAGGAATAACAGGAATGAAAGACGTCACAAACACCGCTTGGGAGGTTAAACTAGGAATAATTATTTGAAGTAAACAGAGTTTGAATAAACAGCTTTTTAACTCCAGGGAGAACAAAGACTTATTGAACCTCATATGCAGGAAAAGACATTAAAAAAGGAACAACACTAGCTGGAACTAAACAAAATCACAGAATGCAAAGTGATGGAGGAGGAGATGTTTGCATTAGTCTTTCAGACAGCCCTAAGTGATAAAAAAAAATACTTAAAGGGGTAACGTAAGAGGTGATGTGAAGGGATCATTATCAGTTCTCTTTACATGAAGGTTAAAGTCTGATATTGACTTTATACATGCAGAGTAAGACGTCAATCAGATTCTGCAGAAAGCCCCTGGGTCCAGATGTCAACGTGATGCAGCAACTGGGAATAAAAGACGTTTAACTGTGAATAGGGTGTCAACTGATGCATGAACCGAAAATGTGTGAGAGGAAAATGAGAGTTAGTGTTTTTTATACTTCCTTGTACGACGCAACCACACTAAGTCAAGATCTATAGGAACAATCATCATTCAATGATTTTTGTCCAGTTTTGGTGAGAATATTTGTTGGGACTAAGTGTGGATATTTCCACTAAAGTTCTTTTTGACTAATTAAGTAAAATTAATTTCCTTGAAACGATTAACAATGCTTATTAAAGTAGCAAACAGTCACCGTGTGGAGGGAAGGATTGGTTTTCACGTTTAAACTGAATTATCAAATTGCACTTTTAATTTCAGTTGCGGTCGATTGTACGCAAACCGTCACCCGAAGCAATAAAAAAGATGCATTAACAGCTTAGTTTTGCAACACCACATTGTTAAAGTGATAACCCGCTGATGAATCTGTAACCACAAGTAACATTTCTCTAAACTGTTGCTTTACTTTATTGGTGAACAGCAAAAATGCAGGAGTTGAGGTTGTATTTCACCCAGTTAGGGACAAACTGGTACCATCACACTTCCCACAGCAATACCACTGACAGCCCCTCCACCTAACATTAGCTGATGATCACTCTGAGCTGACCTTGTCTTCATCGTACTAACTTCTATCGTTGGACTGGAATCACTCTCACATCTTGCAATACTTTTTGGAAACAACGTACGGTTCACGCGGGAGGATTTTAACGCCATACTCTGCAACTTTTTCATAGTTTAAATCATGTTCTTGAGCCAGTTTGTGCTAAAATGACCCTTTACAGGGTTAATGAAATTTCACTCTGACCCCTACCGCCCTCTGTGGCCAGAATACCACACTTGCAACTTCAGAGTGGCAGGCCGCTCCCTGCTGGACTTAGAAAAAGGAGCTGACATGCCTGGTGCTGCAGTCGCTTCCAGCATGTTTCCTGCATGTTTTAGATCATGAACACAGCTGATTTTGTTTGATTTAGTGATGAACCGCTCCTGCAGACACTAATGAAGGCTGAGGAGACGTTTCAGCTGTTAGATTAAGGTGTTAAAAAGACCAACGCACAGCGAGGAGATAAGTTTCGCTTTTGCTTTCGCTAACGAACACTAGGGGGTGCTAAAAACAAGCCAAAACTGCCAGGTGTTCCTTTAAAGTTGTCAGAAGATTCTCAAAACATGAGCGACCCCACACATGGAGAAAAAACAATCACAGATGTAACAATTTGTGTCCTACAGAGTTCTGTGCAGAGACAACACACCAAAAATTTCACTCACATTCCCAGGTCAGAAGGGAAAAATTTTGCAAAACCTCTTGAGATTAAACGTGACTCCAGATTAAACAAACATGATGAGCAAGATGGAGGATTTGAATTCCCTGAAGTCACTCTATGCACCATGCTTCCATCAGCTCACTGAGATGTCGGAACAACACAATGTTCAACATAACTGGTTTGGGATTGGATTGGTCCCAACTAAAGCACTCCTAACACACCACACCCGGCATGAATGTCTGATAAGCATAATTATCCTGCCATATGACCCAGGCCTTATATAAATCTTAGCTGGAAACATGTTTTAAAAGTTCACCAGGAGCCTCAGAGGGAAACAAAGAATCACCACAACTTCCCAACAATGGAGAATGAAGAATGACCACATCATAACAACGCTGGGCGGGTCGTTATCTGCCTGCGTCCACCCAGTAACCAACATACCATCATTATTACTTATCCATCCTTTGAGTTATTGGTTCATCGTTTTAAAGGGAGCTTATTGAACATCCTAATAGGGTTAGGAATGCAGGAATGTGTGCATCAGCACACCACATTACAACACCACAGTCTCTTCCTGCAACTCTTATAACCCAAACTAATTGAGGTTTGAAAATGTTAAAGGTTAAGGTTGAAACAAATTCTATAATTATTACATTGTCATGATGGTCATGGTGCATCAGATCAAACTGTTATTATGCTTTATATAACTTTCTCTTGTGTTTTCCATGAGCCCACTGAGGTCTTTTATTTAGCTCTAAAAACAGAAGCATGTATTTGTTTGCTTGTATCCCAGAGGCCTTTCTTTGTGTTTTATTTCTTACTTTGAATTTCTCTCATGCGTTTTCATCTACAGGCAGCAAACCTGTCTGTGTTTTAGACTCCTGAGAAAACGCCGTTGTTTGGAGAAGTTTGTACATCGTGGTGGTTACTAACGAGGTTTTATTACATTTAAATGATGTTCTACCACTAGTCTACTCTCGGATGATGAAGCTAAAATCCTTCAATTTTTACTAGTTTTTACTCACAACCCTGTAAATTGGGAAGTCTGGGTTTCTCAGCCTAATCATGAGGGTATCTGTGAGTGGGAAGAGCTGGGGAATTTCATGAATACGAAAGTAAAGTTTCAAGAATGTTTTGCCAAGGTTATGTGAGAAAAGCCTCTTTCAAATGAGTTACTTGTTGAAAACTCTTTTGTTCAAGGCCCCAGCAGCTCAGCCCACGGTGAGGCTGTTTGCCAGTTATTTACTGTGTGTGAATTCACTTTTTCTGCTGATTTTAATGTAATTTTTTTCTAATTCTGAATAAGGAACTAATACTAATTTAGCATAACTTACATCTGTGGGACACTCGTTTAATCAATACATCTGCAGTGGTCTCTAGGAATGAATGCCTTGCAAGTTCTAGTCTTCAGAGGAGCTGAACACGACAGGATCTGGAGTCGTACTTCCTGATATGTGGACATCTCTCCTCTGATTGGCTAACAGCAACACGACTCTACCACTGACTCTGTTTGCTCTGCAATGTTGATGTTTTATCTCCACCAATAACACAAGCCTGGAGGAGTTCTGCTGTGTGGTGGAGTTGCTAATGCTAACGGTTAGCTTCTACTAGCCCAGACGTTCTCTGCTGTTTCCTGGACGCTAAACCAACAACAGCCTTCCCCGTCGTGAGTCCAGATGGGTGAGTCCATGAATGTTCAGTGACAGTGTGACGTAGATCTGTCAGGATTTTCTAACCCTAGAGTTTCACCTAGAGTCTGTTTTCTATCAGAAGCTAATGCAGGAGATAGGTGGAGGAGACTATTTTCATGTTCAGCCTGCATGAAATCAGAAATAATAATTAAAAAAATGTTTTTTCAGTGAACCACACCTTTAAATTCACTTTCACATCCCCATATATCGTATATTGAAACTAAAATGAATATTAAACAAGTGCCTGAATGATGGTTTGTGCTTCCTGCTTTTTGATTTACTTAATATAATGTCTTTTGGGGGTTTTATGCCTGGGAATCCAAGAGTATAAACAAATAGCAGAGGTGTAGAATGTACTAAAATGATGTACTCAAGTAAAGTTACCTTTTGTTTAACTGCAATCCAGAATCTTCCAGAGACAGTTACTGTAACCAAAAGGGAACTGTGGTCAAATCTCAGTTTGAGACATTTCTCATGTAAAATTATTGAACTCAGTGGAATAGCACTGATAATGCTGCACCGTTCAGAGAATTTTAGCATAAAAGACACAAGAATATTCATATTCTATCAGAGCGCTGATGAGGATTTCTTCCTCTGCCCATACAGAAAGAGAAGCACAGCCTCCCAGAGGGAATGGGACTCGAGTAAAATGAGGAAAACTAATTTTTCGCTGAAGGATTAGATCCACATCTTCATTACAAAGTGGTCCTTGTTTAATGCTGCATCCCGTTTTCCCAACAACATGCTGGAGAAGCTGAAAATACAGTCAGCAGCATGAATTATACATGTTTTCCACAGATCCTGGGGGTGATCTCTGTAACCAACCAGCTTCCTCACATGGTGTAATTACAGAGGTTACAGCTGTGATGATAAAGACAAACTCTCCTCCACCCACCGAGGAATTCAAACCACTCAAAGACAAAAATAAAACGGAGGAAAGTGACCAAGATGTTTGTGAACATGCGTGTTCAGAAATGAAAGTTTAAGAATGAATTCAAAGTTGTAAAAAAGGGTTTAAAAACTGCTCTGAACTCTATGAGACTGCAGCTGGTATGCTAACATGCTAACAAGGCAACGTCAACACCAGCAGGTTTGTTTCTGGCACTATGCAGACACACAGGCTCCGGCTACCACTGTAGGCGACCTCAAACAACAGGTTTACTCTCAACATGCTTTAGTATTACTATCTATAAATTTGACCTCTTTATACATTTAAACAATCCATTAGTTGTAATTTTTTGAAACCAAGAAGACCCCCTTGCTTGTATCCAAGACGATCCAGGGCCCCCCCAACCCCAACTCTTACCCCCATACACACATCTAAAGTGATTCATTACAAGCTTCATACAAACATACAGAGTTATAACTCTTACACAGTCTTGATTATACTATTGGTTGTTTAATTGGGATTTTATAAATGTAAGTTTTACAAATATAATCTTTATAAACTCGCAACCTCAGCACAGGCAAAATTGTGGGGGGTCCCGGACATAGACATGAATACGTAGATACCACATTGGGCGCTGGAGAGCGTAACAGCGTCGCCGCCATATTGGATGGGTCTCCTCGTTCTCCAAAGTCAATGCAGAGTGGGCAACTATGCTGTTTTTTGTGCAGCCTACAGTTGCAACAACAGGTGTATTATTGAAAACAGATCACGTGGGATTACTATTGACTTTTCTAGCCTACCTGATGGGATTATATATTTTAATTTATTTTGTGTAATTATATTTATATTTTAATTATCATGCCATATAATGTGTCTGGTTTTGTGAAAAAGCTTGATAAAATGTGTTTTTTAGCTGGGTAAGCACCTTCCTCAGTAGAAATTAATGCACTGGAGACCCATCTAAGATGGCGGCCGGCCACTACGGCAGCTCCAATAGGCAGCGCCAGTCCACAAGGCATCTACGTATATATGTCTGTGGTCCCGGACCACAGGTTGGGAACCACTGACTTAGGGAACAACGTACATCCATGGAAAGGATATGGAATAATAATGATTTAAACCAAGTTTTGAGATTCATGGAAGCAGTCAAAAACCCATAACTGACTTGGCAAACATATGTCAGCATGTTAGGACACGTTTTTTGAGGACAGACACAAAAACTGGACTCCAAACTATTTTCACTCTCAGACATAAAATGAGTTGACAATTTTATAAAAGAGGTTTATTTTTGTGTTAATTTCCTTGAGCTAACTGCCAATAACTGGACTTGGTTTTCACAATAGCAAAAAACACCCACTCTCAACATACCCCAAAGAGACCGTCTGATCATCATTCCTCCATTAGTGGCTCAGTGACTCAAATGTTGGTCCAATTCCCCAAACCCATCCCTTCCTCTGCCTTTTGCATGGCCACAAACAAGCAGGTGTGCTTCTTCTCTTGCTTGATATATGGCACAAGCAAGTGGAGATGAGTGTTTTAACTCTCACTATAACAATTAGGAACAGATTCTTGTTAAAGACACACACTGAGTGGAAAAAGCCAAAAGCATGATTAAGGACCTCAGTTGCCAGCATAATTAACTTCTTTGTCTGGCTTAAGTGTATTGAAGAGTTGTTCAGTTTAAGCTCAGCAGATTCAGCTTGTGGAGAGTGATTTAACCCAACACCTGCGTTTCAGAGTTTGGGAATGTCGTGTAGGAGAAAAAATGCATGTTTTTAAGTGTGCAAAGCACGGGACAGTGCTTTCACAGTATATCATGGTTTTTTTAAGTCACAGCATCAAAACCACTTATTTCTGGAATACTATTCCAGCAATTTAAATGCCTCTTCAGTGCTGTCCAAAAACCTGGCAGCACAACAAATTCTGCTCTTGTGCCGTGACGAGCAACACACCCCCTCTCCCTCTCCCGTCCTCCTACAGGTTAGCAGCCTCAGCGATGCTCCTGACGGTGGAAGGAGGTGAGCATCTGGAGCTTTCACCCCCATCTACGAGTGCAAAGTCGACTGTTTGGGACGTTTTTCTGGGGATACTAAAAAAACTCTGACCTGTAGGCGAAGTGTAGCTGCTCAAGTAGGCAGCACTTCGAATTGAATTTCACATCTAAGGGGGCGCTGCTCGTTTCTTTTTGCCAAATTCAAGGTGCTGCTCTTGTTGAATGAACATCTGCAACTGCCAAAGGGAATTAGCAAAGTTAATCACTAGAGCTCAAAAAAGGTTTCTGTATGTGTTTACTGCTTAAGCTGATAACGTGGTTAATTTAGTCGCTATCATCAGCAAATTATCCTCTGGTTGTGACTAAACATAGCTTCTGAGCCACAAACTAAAAGCTGAAAGTTCTCAGGTTTCACAGATTATTCAGACATTGTTTAGAAATAAGAAAAAATCTCATTAATAAATATATTTTATCAATTCTTGACCCCAGTTTTTATATCTTTGTAAGAGATGAAGCTGCAATAGCAAGGTTTGAAAACAAATGAGCTTTTTTTATGCTCTCTCACTCTGTGGTTGGTTTAGCTCACTCTTAACAACATTCTAACATAGTATAGCTATAAATATACAGTGGAGATTAAAAATAATGAAAACAATTAATAATGTTCTCTCGCATTCGTCTAAAAACCGCCGATAACACATTTCAGATCGAAAGCAACCATTGGACCATTGGTCTGAAAAACACCATTTGAAGTCACGGACAACAAGAGACATTTGGACCTAAAAACCGGCGACTGGTATTCAGCATTCTCTTGTTTCCTTTGACAATGCGGGTTTCTGGTTGTGGTGGATGTGAATACCCAAGGGGAGCGGTGAGTGTTTCATGACCGTGTTTAACACCTAGCTTGTTCTGCAGATTCACTGTAACAGCTTTAAAGACCAAGTTCACTTGTCTTTTTTTCAACACATTTGCAGTGGTCTCTAGGATAAACGAATGCCTTGTGAGTCCATTTTTGTAGAAAAAAGGCTCTGGTGCTCCTATTTCAGGAACTAGAAGTGAGTCAGAGGAGAGGGGAGCAGAGGACGGCAGGATCTGAAGTCTTATTTCCTGATATTTGGACATCTCGCCTCTGATTGGCTAACAGCAATGCAACTCTACCACTGACTCCATTTGCTTTGCAATGTTGATGTTTTATCTCCACCAATAACACAAGCTTGGAGGAGTTCTGCCATGTTGTGGAGTTGCTAATGCTAACTGTTAGCTTCTACTAGCCAATATGTGCTCTGCTCTCTCCGGGACGCTAAACCAACAACAGCCTTCCCTGTTGTGAGACAAGATGGGTGAGTCCATGAATGTTAATTATAAGTGTGATGTGGAATTCTAATCTGAGTTAATTTAGGAAATAGGGGTAGAAGACTATTTTAACATTCAGCCTGCATGAGTTACTGATCATATTTAAAAAGTAACAAGTAAGAAATGGTTTCCCGGTGAACTTGGTCTTTAGGACTTTCCTAAGAACTCGTTTGTGTATTCTGGCCCCCTGGTGGAGGATATGTGTGTTACAGGTGGCGAGTGCCAATTTAATTTCATACAATATTTACATTAAAATATAATTTAACCTTGTTATTTTATTATTCCTCAATAAATGGTTCAAATAAGATTTTTTATTTATTTCATGTATCTATCTTCAACCCAGCCAGCACATATAGGTGGGCCCCATTTGGGATCTATATAAGCAATACATATGGGTCCCAACAGGGTTTGTCCGAGGTTTCCATGGTGGCCCTACAGGGGTTTGCCGATGTTTGAGTCAAACCCACTGAAAACCCATGTAGGGCCCATTAAAATCTATGTGGGCAAAAATCTTTCTGGACAAACCCCCATGGGACCACCATGGAAACTGCAGACAAACCCTGTTGGGACCCATGCAGCTTGCCCATACAGATTCCATATGGGGCCCACCTATGTGTGCAAAAAGTTAAACTTTTTTCCACTATTTTACAACAAAATGCACACAAAACTCCTAATATTAAAAAAATATAAGTTTACTTTCACAATGTTTTGTTTATGTTCACAACCCTGATATCATCAGTGTCTGTGAAGTTACAGCGTGCATACATTAAACAGAGTCTATATAGGAGCTGACCACAGAGGACGTCAGCCTCAGAAGAAGCCTTCAGTGTGAAGACACCCCATTGCTATTCTCAGCGCAGCGAGCATCACCATCACTACTCCAGAGCACTACTAGCACATAGGCTACCTACTGTAGAGCCATGCATAATACATCAGGCCGGCTTTGAAGGGTTTTTCTCTAAAGAAATGGCATCACTGAAGAAATCGCTTATGGAAAGCAGCATCAAAGACGAGCGGCCGCGCTCGGCTTCTGCCTCGGACCGTGGCTAAAGCTTGACTCTAAGAGCGAGATCAACAACATTAAACAGCCAGGATGACAGCTTAATGCAAGTTAGAGCACAGTGTGAAACACTGAAATGTGTTTTAAAAGACATTCAAATATGATTTCACTCAAATGTGAGCGGCTGGATTATCTCTGATAATACGCTGTTTCCTTTATGGGTCTCACAGCTGCTGTGGATCACAAATAAAAGCTTCCCTCCTTTTTACTGTGATGGCTCAATTGAAATCAGATAATGTCAAACACGCATTCATATCTACAGCTGCCCCTTTGGCCCCCATTAATTTAACATTAGTAGCTCAATGAAAACCAGTTTCTACTTCGAAACCATAAATGGGAGATTTCTCCGAGCTGCAAGCCCAAGTTTCACCCTGTTTCTTTTTGGCTTCTTATCACACAGCCTCCCACAGAACAGGACATGCCGTTTTGTACGAAACGATGTCGAGGTTTGATTTGGAGCAAAAACAAAAAGCATCAACCGAGCGTCTGCTTTGCCACATGAGGCTAAAAGGAAAAAAAAAGATTATTTCGCCACCTCTTGCTGCAAAATGTGACGCAGACATGTTCTCAAATCCAACTGGCCTGTCTGGAGCCTTTGCAGTGACATATGTGTGTTCTAAAAATCAGGCGCAACTCCTCGTTTTTCTCCAAAGCGAATGAAATAATCATGCCAGCTCTGCCCTGAAGTGTAAGTGGTGTGGCCGCTTTATCTCTCCCCTTCTCTCTTGCAGAGCTATAAATAGTGAAGAGTGCTGCTGTCTCTCATATTTCATGTGTCACTGGCTTCCACAGTCACAAGTGAAGAATGTTCACTGCACACATAAAGCCTCCTCCTGCCTCCTTCTGCGCTTCCCTGCACTTCTTCCCTCTTCATTCTGCCAGCTAATAGTATCCCCTCTTCTCGCTCCTCTCCTCCATAGCTAACCCCAGGAGATCAGGACAGAGTCACATGATTCAGGTAGCCCCAGATGACATGATGTAGGGCTGTTTAATGAGAAACATCACAAAAATGCAGTTTAAAAAAATAAAACAGAGCCTATTTCCTCTCATATATATTATATAGGCTAAACAATCTCAAAAAGCAACATACGATGCTCTGTTCTAAAGAGATCCAAGAACAAAAGAACCCAGGACATCTCAAGCCCTGCAGGCATCATTTAGAGGTCAGAGGTCATGATTCAACACGTCCTCCAAGGCCAGAACGTCTCTGACCCAAAACACAAGGAGAAAAATCTGAACACGTTTCCACAGCTTTACTCGTAAATCTCAGATCTACCGTTTGCAGAAACCATCCAGTCTTTAAACCACAACACAGACGTTAAATCACCCGACGCTGAAAGAAAAGAGACGTAGTTTCATCAACAGCATGACCAGATGGATTTATGCTTTGAAAATGTGTTGATAAGTTTGATTTGTTTTCATTTGGGGTTACTTTGATTTAGTAGCTATTGATATTAGAATTGACACCATTTACAGCTCTTTGGTCAATTAAGACGCTTTTTAAATGTGCTGTAATAATAAATCATGACTTGGCAATATTTGTTTCTTTGTTACAGAGGTTTCTATCTATGAAATGTTTAACAAAGACATATCTGGCATAATGCTACTGTGCAGGCAAAGCTGTTGAGTCATATTTTACTTTTTTCTTCAGATTGTTGACAGAGTTCAGGAAGGGAGGCTTGGTTTCTGCAGCTTATGTTGAAAATGATAAAATTAAGTAAGGAAAGCATACTTTCCTTCAGATTTTATTTTTACTAATGTATTTATTTATTTTGCCTGAAAGTGATTATTCCTCTACATCTAATCATAGTATTAATGTGAAAAAATCATTGCCCACAATATCACCACCACTTCACTTTTTCAACAAGCTTATTTCTTTATCTTCTACAGTTAAAACTGACTGACTATGCTGCAGTTTTTACAGATCTGTGTCAAATATTATTCAAGGGTGTTTCATCAAATGTAATTTATAATAATAAATCAGAGTTATCAGCCTATCAGCTACATCTTAAAGACAATATTTAGATCAAACGTTCATCGGGAGTTGGAGGTGGGCCCAAGGACATTAACAACCAATGAAAATCTTGTTTAATTTAACTTTTAATCTATCAATTTTAATAAAAACAGTAAATATACTGTCTCTCTACACTGTGATCCTCTACAGAAACTCACATGCAGTGATTTTGGTGCCTTTAACGCAGGGGTCTCCTACTCCAGTCTTCGAGAGCTACCATCCTGCACATGTTAGCTGTTTCTTTGCTCCTACACACCTGATTGAAATGAATGAGTAATTAACAGGCCTGTGTAGAGGTAAGGTGAGGATTAAATGACTCCATTCAGGTGTGGCAGAGCAGGAAACACAGAAAACTAGCAGGATGGTAGCTCTCGAGGCCTGGAGTTGGAGACCCCTGCTTTAATGCATTTGTGAACTTTAGTTTTCAAGCCTGAACTGAATTAAAAACACACACACACACACACACACGTAAGATTTTATATCAGCAAATAATTAACCCTTTCATTTCCTAACCAAGAAAATGAAAAACAAGTATTTTTTCTTTTTTCATTTATTGGGCACAATGAGGGTAATAATAATAATAATAATAATAATAATAATAATAATAATAATAATAATAATAATAATAATAATAATAAATTTCAGTACCAAAGTTTAAAATCAGAACAGTAGTATGTAGTGTAAATTAATAATAATAGGAAAGTAATAATTTTACTATGAGGTAACAATGATCAAATGTGATATTTAATATTTTTTATACATTTTTGTATGTTTTAAAAAAAATTGTTAGCATTTTTAAACAAAATTCAACACCATTCAATTATCTAAAGAGATTAAAATATTCTCTATCAAACAGCTGATCAGTCAAAAGATTCCATTTAAATAACTTCAAAGTCACAGATAAAAAGACATCATCAGGACAATTATATCCTTTGTAAAATAATTAATATGTGCCAGAAAAAAAGTTAGATGGAAACTTGATATCCTGGAGGTGAACTCCAGTTTAAACTCCCATAAATTACCCAGGCTTGTCACACAGCTTCCTGTGCTCCCATGATGTTTATTACCCCCAGAGGAAGAAACCATCACATTGAAATGTTACTGGGTGGTAACGACCAGTGTTGGGCAAGTTACTTCAAAACTGTAATGCATTATTTATTACTTGTTACTCTCATTTTAAAGTAATTCATTACATTACAATATTACTGATTTTAAAATGTAAGGCATTACACTACTTTTGCATTACTTTAAGTTACTCTCACCAAAATAATATGGATTTGGGAATCTAAATGTAGCTCATGACGCTCAATTAGCTCATTAGACATCCAGTTGAAGGTGATATGTTATTTAACTGGGCTAGGGGTTGTGGTTAAAACAGTCAAACATAATTAACAGTTCTTTAGATGTAGCACATAAAGAGCATTTGACTACAATGTTCTTCATATTCTCATTCTTCACAAACTTAAAGTAACGGGCGTATGCCCATTCGGAGAATGTTCTAACATTAGATCAGCTGCAGGTTCACTCATCTCTGCTCCGTCTGACTACAGGAAGTGAAACATTTTGCGTGAACGTTTCTCTTCTGCTGATCTTGTGTAGCCTAGAAATCTAGACACACCGTAGCAGAAGCAGAAAGATTTTGCTCTGCAGGTCCTTCTGATCACCTATATCAGGGCTGGGTTATGATTGTCCCTGGGCATGAAAGTGTCCAATGCTGGCCAATAAATGCAACAACATATTGTATGCTGCTAGCTTAAATTAATTGAGTGTGTGTGTGTGTGGTGGTGGGGGGTCCACCCTGTATTTTGCCTTGGTCCCCAAATGCCTGGATACGGCCCTGGGTGTGGAACTGAGTTTTGAAGGTGATCTGAATTTGATCAAATAAATAAATATTACATGTTTATAAATTATTGCTTTATATTGTTATTGTTGTGTAGTGGGTAAAAATCTACCCACTTTTTCCGTTTCAAGAACTTTATTTAGTTTCCTCGTTTTTTATTTGACTGTTTTCCTGTCTGTCTCTGATCTTCCTGCATCTCCTTTCAATCTTCCAGAAAAATGGCTTCCTGGATTTCCTACTTTTTCACATTTTGAACTAATCAGTTCATGGAAACACCGCAGAAATAGCGAAAGGTGCTCTGTGCGCCCGCTGCAGTGAGGTGATGTCACCAGGGCACAGATGAGCTCTGCTGGGGGAGCTCGCGTCAGACACAAATAAAAGGATACGAGAATATAAGCGGACATGAACGATCGCATGTTAATTGTTTTCTTTTGGTGGCGTGACTTTGAGTTACTGAGGTTGCGGCGCGCGTCAGGAGCGCATGAACCATCAGCGCTCTCCCTCTCTGCTCAAAAGACGCCCTGGTGCGCTGGAGTTCATATAAATAATGTTATATCTAAACTGGACCTTTATTCAGGCTCCACGTAATTAGAACCCTGAAGAAACCCCACTAATTGATTCCTGGTTGAAAATGCGTTGTAATGCGCGCGTTACTGACATTGTACCGAGTAAAATATTACTGAATTTTTGTCTGTAATGCCTTACATTACCGCGTTACAGCAAAAAGCAATGCATTACAGTAATTAATTACTTTTGTAACTCGTTACTCCCAACACTGGTAACGACTGATTTTGCACAAAAAACCTGCAGGATATTCTTCCAATAACTTAAAGCTACGAAACCTGTTATCATTTTAAACACGTGCATCAGGCTCATCATGCTATGATCAATGGCTTCTAATAATTAAGCTGTAAAAACAGTTAACTGGGGACAAATGGTATATCACTGCAGCCAATCGATGGTACTCGATATTCCAGCCTGCAGGCTGGGATGAGTAAGGACACAGTGTTATTTCACCGCAGCAGCTGAGAGGAAATCCCTGTCCTGAAGTGCATATGGAAGCATGCGGAGGACAGTATGTTAACCAGCTGAGTAAAAATCTCTGAGTGATTTGACCCTTTGCCAATAAACTCCCTTCATCCCACAGACTCCATCATGCTTAGTCATCAGTGAGACGCTCGGCGGAGGGTGACAAGTCCAGACTCAAACGGCTGAAAGAAAACATTTCCTTTGAGTCATTCATGAGCTTTATTTGTGTCCTGGGCCTTTATTTATTTATTTATTTATATTTTTTATTTATTTATTTATTTATTTATATTATTTATTTATTTATTTGTCTGTTTATTTGTTTATTTAGAAGAGGCAGTGTGTGACATTTTCACATCGCTTGTGGAAAAACGCCCTCAAAGATAGATAAATAACTAAATGAATAAATAAATAACACTAGCTAGATGACAGAATGCTTTATAGGACGGAGGGGCTTTAAACACGTCTTATGTCAGCATAATTTATGAAACCATCTTTGATTTTTATTGTTCTCCATCCATTCCCCTCGTATAAATGCCTTGTTATCTAATTCTCTTTAAAACACAAGCTTGAACACTGCAGCACATCTTTGCCACATCCCAGATGAGCTGATACAGAAGCAGAGATGAATTTTCATCTCGTGTGTCAAAAAGTGACGAATCATTTCGGCCATGACAGTTTCAGCCTTCGTGTGTTCATTCATTCACTAAACATTGGGCGAAGGGGGGGTTCTATTGATTGCATCTGTTTGCACATCGAGGCGGATCAATGACAACACAGCTTCCAGCTAATCCTGAATCCAGAGCAGAGCACTAAGAGCGCGGGCGTGGCCGTGAGAGCTGGGGTAGTTTAGCAGGCAGCCACTGGAAACAACACCCTCGTTATTTTCACTGATTGTTTTTTCAGTCTAAACATCTCATAACAAGACCTTTCCAGCTAATTACATCACTAAATGTTTCCCATGAACTTTAATAGAAACATTCTTCAGACAGGGGTCAAACCAGCAATAAAACAATGTTTTATCATCTGTGTTAAGAGCATCAGCGCTGACTTAAATTAAAGATTGCAGCAGATAAATCGACAGATTTAGGAACGGTGAACCCTGTGCATGGAAACTTTGATCATTCTGATTACTGAAGTAACGGAGTGTTGTTGAGTTAATGGATGCGCATGCAGGTCCGGACATATCGATAAAGGATCTGATGGGAAAGGTGGGAATAATAAACCTGAATGTGCTGTAGACCTGAGTAATCTGAGCTCCATCTAATGTGTCTTCACCTCCACTCTCCTTCTCCTCCCGGCCCTTTGCCAGCCACTTTAGTCCAATTAAAGCGAAAGACGTGTGAAAATAAACTTGATGTTAGTTCATGTGAAAGGAAGCATTTAAGGAGATAATCTGGTTAAATTTTACAGCTGCGACCATGTTTGGATGACACCCTCCAGCTGTTTTTTAACAGTTTGGTTCATGTTGCAGAGCAGCTTGAACACTTAGAACACTGCTGAAATCTCTCAACATGAAGGCTGACCTTGAATAACACTGCATGCATTTTTGTCATTGAGTTTGGACTCGTTTGTTGCACACTCATTTTCATCCTGCTTTATCTTGTTTGGTGTCTCAGGGGAGGGGGTGCGGTGAAAGGCAGAATACACCAGCCCACCGTAGGGCCAACACACACACACACACATTGCAAAAAAGCACAGCCTTCGCTGCAAGGTGCAAGGACACGACGCAGTTGCCCCACAAAAAACACCTACTTCTATAAATACAAATGTGCGACGACTAAGTTGTTGAAGCAACAGCATATTAAGTTTCATTAAAATGGAAGAGTATATGACAAATGAAGTATGTGTCAATATAATTATTGAGGTCATAGGAAAATTAGCATCATTACTGAGTAATTTTCATGACTTTTTCACATGAAATGCTAGCTGTTACCATTCACTTACATTGATTATGCTAAGCTAAAGCTAACGTAATGCTGCCAGATTAGGAGAATGGCTGGGCTGGTTACAAAATGTTTTTTCAACAGACTAAATTTCACTAATGTTTCACGTTTAAAAATGTGTATTTTATTATACTGCTCAAAATATGAATAATAACAGTAAAAAAAAATCTGATATTTAAATGTTTGCTAGAGAAATAAAATGAAATATTTCTAAAAATGTCACTGGAGGTAAAAAACTAAAGTCACTTTGAGGGCCACAAATGGCCCCTGGACCACACTTTTGACATACCTGCACTAAAAGGACTAAAATGCGCTCCACCTAACGGTTAACCAGAATATCGAAGGGTTAACAACCATTTAAAAATTATGTTCAACCCCAAAGTCTGTTTGAAGTTATAAATTACTCTGCGTATTCGGACATGTAGCGGTAAATACGTGCTGATTCTTCTGACATAAAGAAATTAGTGACAATAAATGGTTTATTATCTTAAAGAGGTGTCACATTTCTCACTGGAATCTTGTGACCTCAATCTAAGAACCAGGAGAATGCTCCAATCACATTGGTGGGTCTGAAATACCCTGAGAAAATGCAGGAACTAGGAGAATAAACCAGCTCACAAAGAACCAGTCACATACGTAACTTCTCCAATAATTGAGGCCGAAGCAACCTGGTGACCACAAAATAAACATCACTGACATTTAGCAAAGGTGAGACCACCAGTCATTTTCTTCCTTTGGGTTAGAGCTCTGATAGTCGGTCAGTCTTATCACTGCTGCTGCTGACACTCTGCAGGCAGAGCAGACACACAGAGAGGCTAGAGGACTTAAAGGCTGAATATGGAACAATTTAATAAAAAGCTATATTATTTTTAAAAAATAATACCTCCACGGGGCATTTAGAGGTGTGCAGAATATTTAAAAATACATTTATTTTGATGGGCACAACACTGGGTTTATGTTTACATCTACCAGCCACTAGAGGACACCATTGCAGGTTTCCAAATATGGTAAACGGTCTGCTCGGTTCAGCGAGTTTGGCACTGTGGAAAATGGCGGACGGCAAGTCAAGCAGCTGCTTCTGAGCCCAGAAGATGTCGTTATCCATCCCAGAAGAGAAGAGACCATTAAAGATCCAAAACCAGATGAGTTTAGGTGAAGCCTACAACAGATGGACCCAAATATAAAATGTTCACGGCATCACAATGCACACGGAAATGGCGAATTTTCTTATGGATAGGTAAGCTGTTGTTGCAACTACAACCTCCACACACTAGATGTCGCTGTGGTGTTCGTGTTCCAGATTCAACCTTTAAATAAAACGATTTGTTTGCTTATCTATTTTTATCACACACATTCACTTTCACATTCATTCAACACATCTACATAACACAACATAAAGTTAGTTTTATGTAGATTTTGTGAAAATGAATTAACATCAAATAATTGTTTATTTTATGTATTTCCTTTGTGATAACCCCTACTTCCTGTTGCAAATCTGCAGCAGAAGAGAAACTGTGTCATTCAATATGTGCTAATGTCATTTATGTATGTTATATGTTTTGGGGGACAAAAGACTGTTCTCAGGCAAGAGTCAAAACTCCTTTAGGCTCCCAATTTGCTGATCAGTTTTTTAGTGTGAAGACATGGGCCGTTTCTTAATACTCAAGGACGCTAGTACGTTCTTGTGTACTTGACAAGTGTGTTCTTGGCTAGGACACCAGAAAGTCCGTTCTACCGAGTACGGGAGGACGAGGACGGCATTTGGAACAAGCGTACTCCTTTGCGTCACGGCAACAAGCGCTGCTTGTTGCTACGGTTAAAAAAAACGACCTGACATAAAAATAAAAATCTAGTTTGTTCCTTAAATAACAAAATTTATTTATATTATATAATATATTTATTATTTGTATTATATTTGGTCCACTTTTGATCAAAACTGATAAAATATCAGCATTTCCCGCTGTTAAATGAAGAAAAAAAGCTTATTTTTTATCAAAACAAAGCAATGATGCTTTTATTTTGATAGTGGGTTAGCTAATTAGCATTTTGAGGGATCGTGAAGAGTCTGAAAGTAAAATAAACAAATACACAGCAAATTTGACAGGTTATACGCAATTATTTACAATAACAGACAACTTTATATTTTTTTATGTGTATTTCTGATATAAAACACAACAGTCATAAGCTTTCTCCTTTGCCGATCGGAGTATAACGGTTAGCAATGCATTATGGGAAACTTTGCTGTCCCAAGTCCGCAGAAGGACGCATCAGTGCATCCTCGGTACAATGGGCGGAGCAAGAACATATCCGGGAACTTTGAGCGAACTTGCCATTATATGTACTTAGGATTGGAACAGTACTTGGACCATCGTTGATGACGTTTCACAAGGACGGGAGTACACAAGTACAGACAAGTACGCATATTGAGACACGGCCAAGTTCTACATGATAAAAGACAACATCTGAAATAACCACTGGTTCTAACCAAGTTCTACAGAATAACATCTCTGAACAGCATGTTTAATGTTGAACAGGAAACTGCCCACTGTGCAAAGACCTAGTTAAGACGTCCTACAGACGTGGACTGGACCGACAGACCCAATATAGACATGATCTGCACATCCGTGCGATGTTGACTGTTTGCAGGGATGAGGCTGCAATTCACACTGGATCACCAGAACTGCTCCATAAGAGACTGGAAATATGTTTGCTGGTCTGATAAGTTTCAATATCAGCTGCAACATTCAGAATTTGTTGTCACCAACAATAAGCAAGGATCCATCCTGCCTTCAGGCTGCTGCTGGTGTAATAGTGATGACCTCTCAGTCCCACCTGAGCCTGGTTTAAACACCACAGCCTATCTGAGTATTTCTGTTGACCATGTCTATCTCATTATGACCACATCATCTTCTAATGGCTACCTCCAGCAGGATCATGCACCATGTCACAAAGCTCAGATCATCTCTGGTTTCTAGACTCCACCGGCCTCCACAATCACCATGTGGTCAAATCATGGATGTAACTGTGTGATGCTGTCATGTGAGTCAGGACCAGAACCTCTGATGAATGTTTGCAACACGTTGTCTATCAAACAAGAAGAATGAAGGCAGTTCTGAAGATCTAAAATGTCAAACTTAACAAAACAAATCAGTGTCTCCAATGTCCAGCTCAAAAGGAGGTCAGTCCTAAAATACATCCATGCAGCTATTTTGATAAGGATCCAATTATTTGTTTGATAGTGTAACAGAAATGTCCAACATAGATCCTACAATGCTCGACGGGAAGTCTTTATCAGGCAGCTGGCTGAATGGAACAGCAAAGTGCTGAGCAAACCTTTAAGATAAAGAGGAGATTAGCGGCTGTCAGGACACTGGTTGGATGTGAGTACAGTGAATGAAGAGGCATTAAAGCCAGACAAAGCAGACCCAAACTGGCCAGACGCCACTTACTCAACTCTACACGTACACACACACGCGTGCGTGCGCACACACACACACACACACACACACACACACACACACACACACACACACACACAAAATGGCTACCTAAAGATATTCCCTAGGAGCAAATTCAATGTGTTATTGGTCGCGGAAAAATCAAGGACGCAGGCTGAGGCAAAAGAACCAAAAAAACAAGATGATGCATTCTGCAGCAGACCCAACACAAACCACAGTGGTGTGTCAGCAAGAAATAAAACTAAAGAATGGAGGCATGCAGGGTGGAGCTGTAGGGACAAAGGGGAGACTATAAATTATTATCAACCAAAAACATTAAAGAAAATATATGAAAAGTACAAAATAAAACCACATACGTCCAATTTAAATAAAAATGCTAATTTATCATTAGCCTAACCTCCTTTGGCTTTTCCTCATTAAGGCAATAAATGATTAATTGGAGTTTGACCATATATATATATATATATATAACTTTCCAGTTAAAAGAGCTCCATAGCACATAATTCTCCCTCCTAGCAGCATTATGGATAAGAAGCTCATTTGTAATTATGTAAGGCCCACTTATATTGAAGAGTGAGAACAGAGAGCGGCTGTCTGGCTGCAGCTGACACTCCTCAAACGCCCACAAAGTCTAAAACACACACACACACACACACACACACACACACACACACACACACACACACACACACACACACACACACACACACACACACACACACACACACACACACACACAGACATGCACATTTAAATAAACTGTTGCACTCTCAACATATATAACAGAAACCACTTGTCTTGTTAGGATAATAAAGTGTGCTGGTAAATGTGTCTAAAATGGTTTGACACCACTTGTGTCTGATGGAGCAGTCACGCTGGAATCATGGAGGCTAAATAAAGAGTAAAGGCCAGAATGTATGAAGCTCTTCAGCTGCAGGTCTGATGTATGTGAAGAACTGGTCTGTTGCAAAATAAAATCTGGTAAATGTCACTGGCTGATATGTTACTGACATGAACTTTGATTTGTTATTTTGATAGTTTAGATCATTTGTACCAAATATTTATCAATAAGTAAAATGTTACTGGAATTTTATTCTTCCAAACAGTAAAAATTTAAAGCCCCAGTGTGTAATATTTTTACCTGTTTACTACCAAATTCTGTGTATCCAGTGCACAAACTTGTCCTTTTTCATTAATATTTCTCACCAACATCAATTCTAAATATTCCTCTCAGCTTGAAATTTTACATTTTTAATACATAAACTGTGGTCGACGCTCCATGGTCATCCTCCATCTTGAAATACGGTAGCTATTTAGGGACATGAGCTCCACGTTATGAGTTTGCACTATGACTGTAACCTGAAAGAAACAGCAGAGGGCAGCAGTGCGCCCTGGAAGCATGGCGTCTCAACTAAAAAGAAGAAGAGACTAGCTGCTACACCGTTGCTGTACTTTGTTAGTTTGAATAACACCTCAAGTTGATCATTCTTCTTTTCTTCATAATAAAGCTCCCAATCTGGTCCCAAAGTATCAGTTCCAAAGTCCTTCTTCAAGAAAGTTCCTATTAAAGTCTCCTCTCTTACCGCAGCCTGCCGTGTTCTCCCAACACGCTTCAGCGCTAGCCTGTGGCTATGTTATCATTATTTTACTTCAGAGCTGGTGGCTACATTAGCATTACTTTATTTCAGAGCCGGTGGCTACGTTAGCATTAGTTTACTTCAGAGCCAGTAGCTATGTTAGCATTACTTTACTTCAGAGCTGGTGGCTAAGTTAGCATTACTTTACTTCAGAGCCGGTGGCTACGTTAGCATTACTTTACTTCAGAGCCGGTGGCTAAGTTAGCATTACTTTACTTCAGAGCCGGTGGCTAAGTTAGCATTACTTTACTTCAGAGTCGGTGGCTACGTTAGCATTACTTTACTTCAGAGCCGGTGGCTACGTTAGCATTACTTTACTTCAGAGCCGGTGGCTACGTTAGCATTAGTTTACTTCAGAGCCGGTGGCTACATTAGCATTAGATAACTTCACCTCCGTGACGCGTGTCCCCGGCTCCAGCCAAACCTCATCGGCTATCCGATCACTGAGCAGCCAGTGGTTGATGTTAGCTCCATCTCCACTGCGGCTCACAACATGTCTGTTAGCATGTTCTCCTTGTGCATGTGTTTTCTCCCACAGACCAAAAACTTGCATGTTAGATTTATCGGGGACTCATAATTGTCCCCAGGTGTGAGTGATCATGTGAATAGTTGAGTGTGTCCCTGTGATGGACTGGAAACATGTCCATGGTGTCCCCCGACTTTCGTCCAATGACTGCTGTAGATGTACACCAGCTCGCCGTGACCCTAATGAGTAATGAGTTCAGGTTAACCATGAATTATAGAGCACATTATGTTCTATACTTTTTTATTAATTTGTTTGGACATTTATGCATGCAAGAAAATGCAATTAATTGTTTTTTTTCTGTTTTGCTTTTTTCTGTTTTGCTATTTTATTAATTTGGGGGGAAATAGTTATGTGTTATATTTCAATATCATTTTGAAAGTTAAAAATGTGTAATTATTTATTCAAAATCTCCATTTATTTTAGATTTTTTTCTTGTTTAGTAGATTTTTTTTCAATTAAGTACAGAGTGAGCTTCAGTAACATCTAGAGACATAAATGTGCTCTACCACAGATAAAAGAGTTAAGGGTGATGTATCCCTAACTCTAATGCCATGGGAACTGATAGCAATAATATTCTGAAAAAACTAAACAGTTATAGATAAATAAAACATCTTCATCACCACCACAGGGCGTTTGCAACAAGCATATAAAACACGTGTTACACAAGGATTCCCCCACATTCAGCGGACGGACCTGAGAGGGGGAGACACCCTCCCTGCATCCTCCCACTCGCTGCCTCCCTGACACGCTCTGAGCTAATTGGAAGTCGCCCCTTGCTGACCTCCCCCTCATGCACAAAAAGAGTCATCGCCGTGGCAGCATAGCGCCGGCTCATTATCTCCGACGATGTTTGTTGCAGACCAAATGGCTGGACCACACCTGGCTGACATCACAGCTAACCCGAGTTCACGTTGCCAAGGCGACCACAACTTGGCAACGCTGGCCTCTGCTCCATGGGGGATTGATTGGGTGAGCAATGCAGTGAGAGGTGGATTAGGTAGAGTATTATTGTCTCCGTCAGAGCTGAGGGACGCGCGGTGTCAGAGTTTTCTCAGACACAACGAAGGGCTGACTGAAACAGACCAGGCCTGAGCTCCACAGAGATGAAAGATGCCTCTCATTAAGCCATTTTTCATTCATTCTCTCATGACAACAGTGATTATAACATTGTTTTGTGACCTTCTGGCTGACCAGGACGAAGCTTGCTCAGTGTAGTAACAAAGATGATCTAAATGTCATCGTTTGACAGAACACAGCTGGAGACACGGGAGTGCCTTTTGATTTAAATGTCTATTTTGTCTGTTTTCTTTTTCCACAGACAGATTGAAGCAGACACAAATATAGATGTAAAGTGACTTTGCAAAAGGATTTTTCCATTCTGAAAGTGTGCACTCAACAGAGCAAAGAGAAGAAAACACCAGTGACAAAAAGACGTGTCCACCAAAGAGCCATTACCCCGTCTACATAAACCCATCTGCACGATATGCCATCGTTCGGAAGCAAAAGAGAGGGTGAACCACCTTCTCTGTGCTGGAGACAGAAAAGCAAAGTGCAGCTTCTATCCACCATCATCCATTATCAGACCAGCTTGACTACAAGTGGAAGCTGCTCAGAGAAGATGTGCAAGGTGGTCGTTAAGTTGCCTGAGCTTCTCTTCTTTTAAACAGTGCAAACAGCAAACGTCAGCAAAAGCACAAGTTTCCATTTCCACACACTCAGAATTTAGTAATTCACCTGTTATGGACTCCGCTCCCTAATTTCTCCCCAGTGGAAATACAGGGATGCACCGACTAATTGGCTGGTGAACAGAATCAGCTGACTTTCAGCTTGATCTCTGTGTAATGAGGCAGAAGCTCCGGTGCAGCTGGTATGTGGTACAGAGAGTTAACATTCACCCAAATCATTTGGAACATCATCCATTTTTTAAGACATTGGAACACAAACTGCTGTGAACTTTCAAAGAACGCCATGGAAAGATTCATTCCATGAATAAACTATAAGGTTGCTCAGAAAGTGCAGGTCTCCAACAGGTCTGATGGGCTATTCTAAACAAAGTGGTTCAGATCAGCACCGGTGTGTTTACCCTGCTCCATAACTTTATATTTTAAGTTTCATTTCAAAGCCTTGTTTCTGGTATGTTTTCTAAAGGTTGGCGTGTTTAGATGTGTAATTCATCCGCAAATGCAATTAATTCTACTTAAATCATGTTCCTCCATTTGTCTCTTTTCCCCATCCACTGTTTTTTCTGCACTCACAGGAGGAAGATCTTGTTGACCAGGCAACCTATCCTGCCATCTACTCACCGAAGCGAGGAGGGGGGGCACGCCCTGTGATAGGAATCAGATGCTGCCATGATTGGAATTCAATGACCAGGCAACAAGGCTTCTCACACCGTCTCTATGTGTGCCTCTGAGTTGCTGAACAAGGTTCCTTTTGACAGATTATCAGCTTAGGAGTGCGCTTGGTTGATTCACATATAGTTTAACTCTAAAACGTGACCCTTTTTTTGTCACTTAGTGTAAACATGAGAATACACAGAAATGGGTTTCAGTATTAAAACTTCGATTCCCTCGTTTTTTAAATGCATCTGCTGTAGCCTCTAGTATGAATGAATGTGAGTCGCCCTGGCACTCCTGTTTCAGGAGGTAGAAGCCAGAACACCTAGGTGGGTCCCATATGGGCAAGGCATATGGGTCCCACCAGGGTTTGTCCGCAGTTTCCATGGTGGCCCCACAGGGATTTGCCCATTTTGCCCACATAGATTTTAACGGGCCCTACATGGGTTTTCAGAGCATTTGACTCAAACACCGGCAAACCCCTGTGGGTCCACCGTGGGAACCGCAGACAAACCCTGGTGGGACCCATATGGCTTGCCCATATATAGTCCACATGGGGCCCACCTAGGTGTGCTGGCTGGGTAGAAGTTAGCCGGAGGAGTGGGGGACAGAAAACAGCAGGATTTGGAGTCTTACTCATTAATTATTCATCTCGACTCTGATTGGCTAACAGCAACGCGACTCTTCCACTAACTCCATTCGCTCTGCAACGTTGATGTTTTATCTCCATAAATGTTGTGTCCTTGAGCAAGACCTTGCATGCTGGTGGTGGTCGGAGGGACTGGTGGCGCCAGTGTATGGCAGCCTAGCCTCCATCAGTGCGCCCCAGGGCAGCTGTGGCTACATTGTAGCTCATCCCCACCAGGGTGTGAATGTGTGGATGACTGATTGTGAAGCACCTTGGGGGGTTGTAGAACCCTAAGAAGGCGCTATACAAATACAGACCATTTACCATAAATAACACAAGCCTGAAGGAGTTCTGCCACGTTGTAGAGTTGCTAATGCTAACGGTTAGCTTCTACTAACCGAGACGTGCTTCTGCTTTCTCAACGCTACATCAACAGCAGCCTTCCCCGTCGCGACCCAAGATGGGTGAGTCCATGAATGCTAGTTTTTAATGTGACGTAGATCTGACTGGCTTTTTCTAACCTGAGCGTTTCCCCATATATTTTCTTTTGGCGGCTAATGCAGGAAATAGGGGTAGAAGACTATTTTTCAGATTCAGCCTGCATGTTGAACTCAGAGTGCCCGATCATATCTCAAAAATAAAAAACGGTTCATCAGTGACCCTGCCCTTTAATGGCATAGGGATAATCTTATAAATAAAATGATGTAATCATGTAATTCCTGAGCGTCACAAGTGGTAAGAATCTATTATTGTAAAGAATCTGCATAGAGCTACGATTTCATAACAACTAAATACAGCAACATAGAGGCTCAGCAATCAACATGTGTGTCATAGGATGTAATTAATTATTTAGAACCATATACTCTGTAGTAAGCCTGGTGGTTTGGTTTTTATTCTCAGCAGCCTGTTTGTGATTTTTAGATGCTGGCATTGCCCTATTGATTCATTTAACAGCGTTTTCACAGATGCACCAAGTTCTCCATCTAAATGCTAAAATTACTCTATACCACAATGATAATGAATGAAAAGTGAAGTAACTAAGACTGAGCCTTGTTTCCTTTGTTTCTATGTGCAGGTGTATCCGGTAGGTCTTGGATCAGTCAGTGGGAGGTTATTATGGGTTGGTCCACATCACATGGATCATCTTCTGAACATAAAAACTTAATGAAGCCTGTTGAGGCTGAAGCAGCCAAGGCAAAGTCTTTGAGAGGGGAAGATAACGTGATGAAAACCTTCCTCTGAACCATGGCGGAGTGCATCACTTTCCAGATGTTCCTCCAGGGACGTATAGCTATGAGGGTCATTCTGCCATCTACCATGAATCTTTGGCAATTAGACAGAGAAATGGAGAGCAGGGGGTTGGAGAGACGGGAGACGGAGGTGGAGGTGATTGGGTACTACATCCCAGAATAACAGCTGAATGTTCTCTGAAGACTCCTGGCTTCCTGTAATGCAGCTCAGCGTGGTGCGGGAATACAACATTAGGGAAAAGAAGCTCTTTGATCAATTTAATGTTGTGTGACGAGAACACTGGCTGGCGCTCTCACCTGTGTGTGTTGAGTGTTTAAAGCTCTGGTTGAGATGTTGCAAAGGCAGATTGTAGCAGTCAGTCAACACAAACTGCTTTTGCTCTAAATGGAAACTGGATCTAAAACAGAAAACTGATTAAGGAGTTGGAACACAGTGATAGTAGTAGTTTTCTATTCCTCTTTGCCTTTGATGAGAAAGTTCTGATGTTTTTTTTTATTCTTTTAAGGTGCATAACATTTTTGATACCACGCTCATTTTATTATGACATTATATTATGGTCATCCTCACTTTGATGTTGCTAGGAAACAAGCAGACTCAATTAAACCATTGGGTTCAAGCCACACAGGAGTCCTTGATTCGTTACCACTATAGGCAGCTAGATATTTTATAGGTCCAAGAATACAAATCTAGCTAAGCTAACTAAAGATTTATTTATTTATTTTAAAAACTATCTTTACTTGGAAATTAAGTTTAAAATCAAAAATCAAATTCAAAATTTTGCTCCAACAATAATGTTGACGTGGTTTTACAGATTGTGGAATTATCCTGAGCTATCGCGAGTAGATGAAACAGTTGCTTAAATCAGTCTTGTGCAGAGATTTAAGTTATTTTTCAAATTTTCTCTTCTATATTTATTTTTTATGTTATTTTGTGGATTATTTTAGTTTTTTACATTTACAACTAAAAAAAACTGTGTTTTCTTTAAAGTAATAATTGCAAAATAATTAGTTTTAAAGCGTTTTTGCAGATATTTTGTTGACTCCATTTACATTTAGGGGATTTTCCCAGTTCAATATGGAGGTCCAGCATCCCCACTGAGCATAGACCTTTTGCATCTCCTGCATGTAAAACACTCCAGACTCTAAAAGCTCTTGGTTCTACAACAACAAAGTTGCAGACCTGCTAGAATAAACCGTGCACCACAGCTGACAGGGACTGCTAGCCTACTTTAGCAGCACCAAAGGCTTGCTAAATTGCTTTCCACTGGATTATAAACAGGCCATTGTGTTGAAACTTCAGATGCTTTGTAAAACCATGTTTTATGAACGTTTGGAGCTTTCTGATGAATGACTTGACTTGTTTTGACTGGTTGCAGTGTTCACTAGAAGTTACATGATGTTTAACCCTTTCATGCATTGTGGTCATTAGACAGAAGCTGATGATGGATCACTTTATAGGCTGCCAACTATGTCTATATATGAAGTTTCAATAGCATTTTTATCATTTAATAATAATAATTATGAGGCGACTGTGGCAGAAGGTTGCAGGTTCAGTCTGTTGCAGTCATTGTGTCTTTGGGCAAGAGTCAAGACCCTACACCCACTCTGCCTGCTGATGGTGGTTGGAGGTCGTCGCCTCTCTCAGTGCACCCAGGGCAGCTGTTTCAATCTAACTGCACATTTGAGTGGAAATTTAGAAAAGTTTTCAAAGGAAACAAAGTTCAAATTCAGTTTAAATCTGTACTTTTCATGCCTAAAGATGAATAAGGACAGTTGGGGGGAGAAACTCCTGACTGCTGTCATAATTCATGCATGAATGAGTAAAACTGTCACGGTGGCTTTTAGTGTGTGTTCAGTTTTCAGCAGACCCATTTTCACAAAGGGCTGCATCCCAAACCTGTGGCTGCACACTCTGGTTGTTCTATAAGAATATTAATGAGCAGAACCTCTAAATGGGACGCAGCCAAATTGGGCTTTCCCTACTCGCTCGTTTACAATATTAGAAAAACATTCAACTGTGATATTTCTGTTGAATATTGTCATGACTGAATCATTTCTTATAAATTCATAGTTTTGTCATGACGATTTCCACATGTTGATATCAATATTGGGACATTTTTGATATATTACACTCAATAAAACATGTCTACTGTCAAAACGTCTCATATTGTTTCTCAACTCATCTATGTACCTGTTACTCACACCTGTCATCCCTCACCTGCACTCACTCAGGACTCAACTTCACATTTAGTCCACAGTTTTGCACTCAACCACCAGATCCTCCTTCTTTATTAACCCTGTCCATTTTAGTTGTTTTTTTTATCCATGCACCTTTTTGGACTTTCACCTGCCTGCTGGTGCATCCTTTGGTCCAAATCATTTCATAAACTGTTTCCCTTATAGCATAACGGACATAGCATGTCAGACTTTCTGGACATTACAGCTCTAAACCCAAGAGATTCGGTTAAATGAGCCAGCATGGACCTGAGCACTACTGGAGTAACCTGCATGCTTTTGAAGGTCTCAAGCACAAAGAGGCCAGTTGAAACAATCAGACAAACATGGAGATCTCTGCTGAAACATAGTAGCCAACCGTGTGTTGGCTGCGTGATAATGAGATTAATTACTCAGAGGAGAAACAGCTTGGTCAGAAACAGTGCTGGGGTGGTTTTTAGTGATCACCACGGAGCTGGAGCTCAAGCAGCAAGGTGCACTTCATAACCGTGCACATGCTTTGATGATGATGGCCGAGGGAAACAAAAAATACGGTCCAGCGTCTCTGCAAAGGCACAAAGCCGCGCAGCCAACGCACGTTGGGCCGCTGTCATGCGTGATAATCTCCCGAATATCGCTCAAATTTGGGTCAATCAGAAAGGAAAAGCGTTTTCACAGCAGCACCCCCCATCACCGCGAACCCCGCACACTTCGGCCTCGGATGGATTGATGCACAGCCAGCTGAGATGAAATGTGGGGGGGAGGAGGGGGGGTTCCCATTTTCAGTCCACAATCAACGCAAGCGCACCAAATCCCTCCAGCGCATCATGAGAATTAAAAAGGCATTCACACCACACGTTTGAGTCAACTGGCGCAAAACAAATCTGTTAGAAACACATCTGGCGCACTCATCCGCTCATATACAACATCCGGCCATATTCCCAACAGGCTGTCACATTCTAGCAATTTTCCCGTCAAGCATTTTGCACAGATGAGAGGTGCGAGACGAGCGAACAGAGGAGGAAACGGCAGGAATGACATTGCGCCTGCTTACTGTAAAATAAAATCCCTCGGGGATGGAGAGTCTCCTTTCTTCCCACTTGACTCTCCTCCTTTCCGACGTGCGAATTTCCCGAGATTCAGACCATGCAAAGCAGGCAGACAGTCATTCCACCCCTCCGAAGTCTTTGCTCCAGCTCGGTCGGAGAGAAGAAAGCCAGCATCAGAGAGGAGGGAGAAGCCAGCTGTGGGGAGGAAATGATGTGGGAAGGTAGGAGCGGCCGGGCCGGAGCACTGCGCACAGGAGAGGAGGCAAGGAGAGCGGCAGAGGTGCTTCCCCTCCCTCCCTTCCTCTCTCCCTCTCTCCCTCTCTCTCTCTCTCTCTCTCTCTCTCTCTCTCTCTCTCTCTCTCTCTCTCTCCCTCTCTCTCTCTCATTGCTCACAATAAAACATCCTCCCCATCCGTGCCAGACAGACTGACAGACCGCATGGGTACCAGCGTGAGCAGCGACACCCGCTGGTGATGGGAGGTATTACTAACGTATGGAGAGTTGTTAGTGCCACAGGCGTGCAACAGCTGGAAGACAACATTTCTGCAAAAGCCTGGCAGCAACACTTACAACCACATTCAGCACCTCCTAATTTGAGGCTATAGTCTCGACCCAAATTAAATGTGGATTTCTAATTCCGTGCCGGGGGGGTCCTACCTCAAGTGGAGGAATTTAGGTTTGCCCTAAATCTAGCAAAAGGACAGCGTTTCCCCTTTTTTCATGCATTAGTATAAATCAGATACAATACATCCAGTTTGCAGAGATGGAATGCAACAGAGTACAAGTACCTTGTAACTGAACTTCAGTACATTTTTCTGTATCTGTACTTATATGAAAATCTTAATTTTTTTCAAAAAATGTCAGTGTTTGTAGAATATTTTTACTTTTTTACTTGAAAATGCACGCTTTAATACATTTTACTTAACTAAAACTTCAACTTTTTTTCTTGAATAAAAAAAGTACTTCTTCCACCAGTTCTGTTATGATTTACAGTTTTTTATTAGATAAATTATTTTTTTGTCTCAACATTTTTACTCATAATTTCCAATAAAATATTTTCACCACAATCAAAAATTTAATTAAAAAAAAATCCTTAATCCAACATCCAAATGTAAAAAATTCAAACATTCCTCCTTGAGACGTGATAAAAACCTAAATCACACAAAATGGTATTTTGTTCATAGATTAAATCAATCAATTATCGATTGGCTCTCATCTGTATAGCTGCAGATGATGGGAGGGGTTACTGGGTTTACAACACCCCTGCCTGTTACAGCCCCTTTTGGGACCAGTAGTTTAATGGTGGCACATTTGGTAACACTGTTGCATTGTATCAGGAAGGTTGCCGGTTTGAATCTCATCTGCTATGGTCATTCTGAGCAGAGTTAGCATGTTCTCCTCTATGCATGCTCAGGTTTGTTCTGGTTTCCTCGCACAGACCAAAAACATGCATGTCAGGTTGATTGGAGACTCTAAGTTGTGTGTGTGTGTGTGTGTGTGTGTGTGTGTGTGTGTGTGTGTGTGTGTGCGTGTGTGTGTGTGTGTTCCTGTGATGGACTAGTAACTGGTCCAGATTGTCCCTTACCTCTCACCTCTCACCCACTGGAGATGGCTCTGCTCTCTTCCACCCTAGTGAGGATGAAGAGGTTCAGATAGTACATGAATGGATTGAATTATGCAGCAGATATGACCTCTGACCTCTCTGTGACACTGGCTTAAATAAACACAATGCTTGCAGACACATCTGCCAAATCAGGACAAAGCCTTTCCTTTAGGGAACTGGTGGACAAAACGAGGCTACAAAAAGTTTGTAACCTAGTTGAACTGAGAAAATTAGAGGATCCTTGTTTCCTCTGACTCTCCTTTTCATAACCAGACTCTTTTATATTCACCCCATGTTTTCTCTTTGCTCCTCTTTGTCTCACATCTCTTTGTTCAGTCAGCTCAAAGCTTTTTCCAAATGCCACATTAATGATAACGAATGATAAATGACCCGCACTTGTGCCTTTCAGAGTCAGAAGACTCCACTTTACACTACAGTGTATCATTCATCCATTCATACATACATTCACACGCTGGTGGTGATGAGCTATAATGTAGCTGCAGCTGCCCTGGGACGCACTGACAGAGGTGAGACTGCAGAGCACAGGCGCCACCGGTCCCTCCGACTACCACCAGCAGGCAATCTTGCTAAGTGTCTTGCTCAAGGACACAACAGCAGCATTTCCTGCTGGGAGCCAGGATCAAACCCGCAACCGTCTGTTTCAACCCGCTACCTCCTTAGCTACTGCTGCCTGAATACCCCCTTTATACCATGCCTGGCCTATAATAAAATACAGATACATGGTTTTATTTGTGGTTGTATAAATAATGGTTCTATAAGTCTTCCAGCAATAGTCCCAGTTTTATGTTATTATTTTATTTAGCACTGACACATCTCTAAACTGTTCCAGCTAAATCCCTGAGCAGAATCAGCTCTATCTACGTAGTGAGACCTAAACTCTGCCCTTTCATCTGGGAGCAGCTACTAAGCATGATCCTTTCTGAATGATAATCTTTACTTTTGAAAAGAAATCAGGAAGTGGTTGCTGGCAGAGAGAACCTTTGTCCACTTATAAAAGTCTAGTGTTAGCTGATAATACAGAAAGACTACGCACATCTAGAGAGAATGACGCTTGAGGAAGAAGAAATGAGCTTTTATCTCACGAGGTTAAACTCCTTAAAAGAGTTTTACCTTCGCCACGAGGAGGACTTAAGATGTCTCCAGCGCTAGTGCTCAGGTATGTTTGCTCTTTTGAATGTAAAGACTTTAATTTAAGGCTCACTGTTGGTGGTTAATGATTTCCTTCTTTGGGTTTATGTGAATCAGCCAGCAGCGTTGCATCAGCTGTGCATAAAGTTCATTAGTATGTCTCACAGAGCTCTCAGCCATTTTAAACAAGACCATCTGTCCTTTTGCATATACATAATTAAAATGTTTCCAGTTTTGCATTCTGGCTTTCATTTCTTTTGAGTCTTTGCAAAAAGCCAGTTCATTCTGAAATGGATAGTTAGCTATAATTGTATATAAGATTCCCTCTGTGATGTATAATTTTGACAAAGGCAACATTTACTAAAGGGCATAGAAACATATTATTATTATTAGTAGTAGTAGTAGTATTTTTTTAGAAATCCTATTTTAGCTGATCTGCAAGGAAATCAAAGAAGAGTGCACATAAAAAATAGACGATAGAATAAATGTGAAAAGCATGTTGCATAAATAAATTAGCTGCTAGCATCAGTTTATGATTCAAATTTGGAGAGTGAATGCAGATATACAGTATAATGTTCATTATAACTAGATTTATATAAAGCAAGCAAATATATATATATATATATATATATATATATATATATATATATTGCAAACCTGAAATAATTACAGTATTTGTTGCTAAGAATCTCTAAAACCTATTGTTCTGATTTAATTAACAGGATAAAAGTGTCTTATTTGAATTATTTTCAATTATTATTATTATTATTATAACCCTTAATCCTCTAGGATATCAGTTAAATAATGATGGGTACATTTCTTAATGACAGCAGCACCATCCTGTGGTATGAAATCAAATTTCTAGTTAATATTTTGTTTCAATTATCACAAAGATGTTTATTAAAATGAGGAAATTAATAAGAAGATACAGCCTCGTATTAAAGATTAATGACATTTTATGTTTTAGAATTATTTTTAAAAATTAAATCTGTGAAAGCTGACTATAAAATACCTTCTGGCTTTGAATATAATGGGGTATGAAATCTCCAGGAAGTTAATTGTGACGTCATTCACCGAAACGCTCAAGGAAAATGAAAACAATCCGAAAACTCGGTGTCAAAATACGTTGGCATGTCTTTAATGAATAATCTTGTATTTTACGGTTTATTTTTACAAGCAAATCAAAAGAGACAGATCGCGTTTCATATACATTAAGCTGACTTTAAATTTAGTTTGCAGAAATAAAAAACTAAACAGCAGTAAAGTTTAATTACGTTTAGAAAACAGCGACAAATACTACTATATATCATTATTACGAGCTGACCCTGAATGCGCCGCGCGAATCGCTGCTTCTCTCATCCTTTTGTGTCTCTCGTCCAATCAGCGCGCAGACTCGAGTTTCTGGCTGCTGATTGGACGAGAAGAAGGAAGATGCGACGTCCAGAGAGAAAAGACTGAGGAGTTTTGGAGCCGACCCACTGATGTGGGTTATATTAATCCAGTTTTGCGTTTTGACTCGTTGCGCAGTGTTCCCTGTTCTGTTTGGATTACCACGCTAAAGGTCCTGTTAGCTTTTCTTTGTCTTATTTTGAAGGTTTTGTTTGTTTAGTTGCTTCGTTTGATGTTACGTCGGCCCGAAAAAATGTAGCTCCGGTTTGCTAGGCTATACATTTTGTGACAAAAGGTAAGGAAATGTTAGGAGCTAGAAAAAACCCTGTCGTGGTTTATTTTGGGAGTTGATTTGGTCTGTTTTATATCTGACTTGAGGGACTAGCTTGTCATTTATTCTGTAGTGAATAAATACTTTTTCTTTGCTATATGTGAAGCTCCAGGCTTAAAACAACGTATAGCCTGCAGTTCTAACCTCTTTATTCTTGTGTTTGACTCTAAAATAGAGTACATGTGTTTAGCTTATAGAAACAGATCAATTATTCAGTTCCAGTAGCACATACTGTGATGTTTGACTATCACTGGTCATAAAGTGACAGATGACCTCCTTGTAGGTGTCCTGTGAACAATGCACAAACGATGTCTGATGTTGAGGCCACGTATGCAGACTTCATCGCCTCTGGGAGGACGGGGCGCAGGAACGCCCTGCACGACATCCTGCTGAGTCCCACTGACCCTGAGGGGCGAGATCTGCCCCTCAGCCTGTCTCTATCCCAGCTGCACATCAACACCGGAGGAGGAGGTGAGCCCATAAAATACAAATAACTCAGAATTGTGCTGCAAGGTTTTATCATCAAAGTTGTGTTCAGAATTCCCATTGATCAAACGCAAGGAGATATGAAATCCAGTCACGAAACGCTTGAAGGTGATCATAAACATAATCATAAACCTTCTGAGGATGAGAACCAACATGCTGTATTTTAATGATCAATCTGTGGAAAAGTTTGTGAATCCTATAAGTAATTTGGTTATCAGACAACATTTGTTCAGTGCGTCATCATGGAGGTAAAAACAACTCTGCACAGAAATATGAGTCGACATTTGTACAGAACTAATGTTCTACAGCTTATTGACCTCTATAGGATTAATAATTTACAGACCAACATTAAGGCATCATTAATAGATGACAGATAGAAAACAGAACAAACCTGAAGTCTCTGCTCTTTTTTGCTACTCAAACACAGCAGCACGAAGTTTCCTAAAATTAACTATTTGTTCTTATCAGGGCAATTATTATGCTAAATACCTGGGATTAGAATTGAGCATCTGCGTAGGAACAGAAATAAATAAAATAAAACTTTATTGTGTGTGTGTGTGTGTTGCCTAACTACAAATAGAGATAAGAACCACTGGTCATCCTCACTGAGACAACTTGTCTGTACAGCTGCTGAGTTTGAAGGACTTGCTGACCTCAGAGCTTTCCTAAAGAAGAAATCTATTCTTGGCTTTAAAGAAACTATTGATCAGAGATTTCCAGCTTAATCTCAGTGCAGCGAAGAGCATCAGTAGATTTATATAATTGCACAAGCAGTGTTTAGTTCACTTAAGGGACAACGGCACAGTCAGTGGATTTAGCATCTATGGTGTGTTTTAAAACAGATTCAAATCTGGAATAGAGGATTTTTTTTAATGTTAAGTTGTTTTTTAATTATTTATATTTAAAAATAAAACTCCCAGCACATCAAGTTGCAAGAAATGTAAGAGTAAAACAGATCAAAAACACTTCATTTTAAAGATGACAGCAGGCTGAAAGGTTAGCCCACTTTGCATTAGCAGGAGCATCGGGACTAGATAATATAATTAGACATTCCACTGACTTGTTTCTACAGATAAGATAACCTTGGAGAGGATTTTGCTCAAAGCTTTAATTACCACTACTGGCTTGTTACATCTGTTGGACAATCAGAAGTGTAGGTTTTGTTTGTAATGCAACTGAATACATTGTTAATGGTGCCTCTTAGATACTCTTACTATACAGATGAAAATTACAATATGGTGTAAAAGTTCATTTATGTCAATAATTCAACTTAAAAGGTGAAACTAATCTATGAGACGGACTCATTCCATGCAAATCCAGATATTTCAGCCTTTATTTGTTATAAATGTAATGATTATAGCTTACAGCTGATGAAGAGCCCAATTCAAAACATCAGATAATTAGGCTGTTGTGAAAAGGTTCAATATTCTAGACTCAAAGTGTCACACTCTAATCAGCTGATGAATCCAGAACACCTGCAACGGGTTCCTGAGCCTTTAGATGGTCTCTCAGTCTAAGCTGAATTACTGAAATAAACAGACTTTTGCACCATATTCTGATTTTTAGAGTTTCAACTGTATTCTAAATCTAAGACTGCTTAATTATGGAAGAATAATTCACAAAGGTATGTTTTTGATTTCATTACTGAAATCACGATTGTGAGAAATGATTAATCACTGATTTTGGAAACACACAATCCAGAGTTCACAATTTAAAGGAAACTTTTTCAATTTTTTTTATTATTTTCTTGAGCCAGTTTGTGCTAAAATGACCCTTTACAGGGTTAATGAAAGGCCACCCAGCCCCTATCGCCCCCTGTGGCCAGAATATTCCACTTGCAACTTCAGAGTGACGGTCCGGTCTGTTGGACTTAAAAAAAATTGAGCTGACATGCCTGGTGCTGCAGTCTGCTTCCAGCATGTTTCCTGCATGTTTTAGATCATGAACACAGCTGATGTGTTTGATTTAGTGATGAACCGCTCCTGTAGACACTAATGAAGGCTGAGGAGACGTTTCAGCTGTTAGATTAAGGTGTTAAAAAGACCAACGCACAGCCAGGAGATAAGTTTCACTTTAGTTTTTAATCACAGTGAATTATTAACAGACACTAGGGGGTGCTAAAAGCAAGCAATACTGCCTCCCTTTAAGAAAACTGCAGGCACCAGTTTCAGCAGCAGGTGGCAGAGTTTTGCTTTTTAGTGGTGATTAAAACTTATTATGGGACAAAATGTACCTTTATCACATTAGAATCAATATATGCTCAAATATATTGTAACATTCAGACAAATTAAACTTAATCCTGTTGAATCAGACAGACTGAGCTGTTGTAAAAACTACGGAAGCCCAGGTGACCAAACAGGCATATAAAAACAGGTTTTTTTCAGTAGCGTTGATGCTTGAAAGTAGAACAGTATGGACAAATATCGCTGGGCACAGCATCACAGACCAAAACAAAGAGAAGACACAAGTGATGTATCATAAAACAGTGATTTGAAAAAACTTTATTGTGTTGTCCAAACATTCAGAGTTTTATTCCATCCTAGAAAAACAGGTTGTGTTTATTCCCTTCATTTTGTCTGCAGATGGAGATGATGCAGAGGACAACCAGAGTTCCTACGGCTCCGGCCAGCGGGAGGCGGAGCAGAGGAACAGCTGAACTACAGCAAGCTGCAGGATGGATTACAGGCACCGTGATGAGGAGTCCATTCATGTAAAACAAGCTGGAGCGTTGGACCATCGCTGCTCATGTGACTCTTCAAACCCACTGTGAAGGGGCAGCCATGTGAACTAGAACTAGTCGGGGTGCACCGAGGGAGGATTTTGTAGTTCTTTCTTTTCAAACTGATTTTGCTTTCAGGTTTTTATCAAACACAGAGGTGGAATGAGGATCTAGGTGCTTCTCCAGTGTGAGTTTTGCAGTAGTTGAAGCATTTTGTAGGACCTCTGAGACATGCTGATATAATGACTCTCAGTGGGAGTAGGCTGATTGTAGAGGTAGTGATGCTGTTAGAGACTGTGTTGCCTGTTAATGGCTTGTGCTTCCTTTCAACCGACAGAATCGCAGAGCGATCCGGACTCTGCTGCACTAGATCAGAAAGACTTTATTCTGAAATATTCTGTTTCTGTTTGATCGTTGGAAAAAAAAAACAGGATGCTCCAGCAGGGTAGCGCGAAGGGGGCGTAACAGTCTTCCACTGAGAACATTTCTGTTGCTTAAACAAAAATAATGCACTGTCAAGCTGTTCTGTTTGTTTTCTATTCATGCTAATATCATCACAGTCTTTCAGGAGGAGTTTGACGGCTTTGGAAATGCAAATGTTCCACTGCTGGCTGAGTTAGAGGAGAGAAAGTCTCTGTTTTACGTTGCTGAGATCAGCTGAAGGATTACTTTATTTGACATAAAGGACCAGTGAGAGTCCAGCTTTTCTGTCTCTTAAAGCAACAAAATAAAAAAAATGTAATTTTAAAGCACATAAATAAAAAAGATACCCAGTTTTCACAAAAATTGAGTTAAAACAAAAAGTACTTGTGCACATGAAAGACACTTCAACATGTCATAAATCATCACTTAAGCATGATTACTAAAGCTGGTAAAGAATTTCCTCTTCTGTGGTTTAACCACTCCCAAAATGGGCGTGGCTGTTTGAAAGCGTCGCCCCCTGCTGGTTTTTATAAAGACTGTGGTTTCAGGTCCATCTCACATCGTTTTTGCTTCAGCCGCTTAATAAAGAGTTCTATAAATGAAATGCCAAATGTACATTTTGTGTTACCTTGGAAACGTCACAGTGAAAAGTTTATGACCTCTTGTTTGAAGCTTCTGTTTCTCTTCATTTCTTTCTTCTAATTTTTGGAGGAAAAGCACTTCCCACATCTGAAGATGCAGTCAGATTAAGGTCACAAAGGTTCATTTAAGGTGGAAATGTCTTGTGATTCCATTCTGACCAGTTTTATTTTCAGCGCAGGTGATTACGTTTACCGTTAGGATTTCGTGTCAGGTTGATGACGTCTGGATTGGCCCTGGGTTTATTGGAACCTGTTTGTTTCCACCTGTTTCCTGGTCAAAGATCAACAGGGCAGTTTTTTATTGTCTTACAGGACTGATACTGATTTATGATCGACCGTAAAGTCTCAAATCTCAGCTGATTAGCTGCAGCTACATAATTAGCACCAGAGTCGTGTTTTCTCTAACTGTCAGCAGTCAGGTCAGTAAATGCATCACCCAAAACCTCAAACTAATCCTAATGTAGATATGCAACACCTCCAGAAGCTGTAACATTTATCTGTTTGTGTGAATCTCTGACACTATAAATAAACATTCCTGCTAACTTTTCTACATATAGTCAAACGTACAGATCACTTTGCATGTATGTTCTGTCTGTTTTTCTACTGTTTTTGATGCCTTCACTGCACCTTAAAGGGATATTATTACTGGACATAAATGGTCTAATAACTGGCTAAACCAAATTAGCTAAGGCTAAAGTCATTTTTGCATTACATGGTTATTGTGGCAGAAATATTAAAGACCAAGTTCACTGAAACCATTTTTAATTGTTATTTTTTAAATATGATGGGACGTGAAAACGGTCTTCTACCCCTATTTCCTGCATTAGCCGCAGATAGAAAATAGACGTGGAAACACTCGGTTAGAAAAGCCTGACAGATCTATGTCACATTTAAAACTAGCATTCATAGACTCGCTCACAATGAGAAGGCTGTTGTTGATTTAGCGTCAAGGTGAGAGCGGAGCACGTCTCACCTAGCAGAAGCTAACCGTTAGCATTAGCAACTCCACAACATGGCAGAACTCCTTCAGTCTTGTGTTCTTTGTGAAGATAAAACATCAACGTTGCAGAGCAGAGTCAGTGGTGGAGATGCGTTCCTGTTAGCCAATCAGAGGCGAGATCTCCTAATATCAGGAAATAAGACTCCAGATCCCACCGTCTTTTGCTCCTCGCTCATCTGGCTAACTTCTCGCTCCTGAAACAGGAGCGCCAGAGCTTTTCCCCACAGAGATCGACTCACAAGGCATTCATTTATACCAGAGACCACTGCAAATGTGACAAAACTAGTGAACTTGGTCTTTAAGAAATTTAACTCCTGAAAGCCCAAAAGTGCTACATGCTGTTATTTTTACTTGTGAAAAAAACATCTAATCTGTCATATTTTAAATCAATGTCAACATAAAGATTCATTAAATTATAAAATCTTTAGAAGCTGGAGCAGTTTTAAGACAGCAGCAGTTTATGCGCTCAGATTAGCCGTTATTTCATCAATTTGGTCAAACCTATGCTATTTCTCTGCACTGAGGCTGTTCATGAAGCTATTATTTATACAGAAAAACACTTTAAAATCAACAAACTGTCCCTTTACTGTGACTTATTCAGCCTACTGATCACAAGTGTAGCTCCTGTGTAGTGTTTTTATTTAAGTTCAGCTTGTACATTGACACACGGCGGTTCAGTGACCTCAATCTGACATCAGGTCTGTGGAAATCCAGCAAATCACCCCCAGCATGTACAGCACTTGTCTTGAATCTGCAACTTTTTGTCTGACTCTAACTGTATTTTTATACCGCTGGTGTCAAATAAAGAAAACAGAATAAAACTTTAAATACGCCTCCTGTGATGTATCCTCAGAGCCCGGCCAGCAGGTAGCACTGTGGAACAATTGATGGTTTGATGAAACTTAAATTTGCTCAAGTAATCATGGTGAGAGAGGGTTTATTGTGTTTTACCATGACGTTAAAGAGATTGTGACTAGACTCTAACGGCTCTAACAGATGTGCTTCTGGTACAAAAATACAGCTGTGTGTGTGTGTGTGTGTGTGTGTGTGAGTGTGTGAGAGAGAGAGAGAATAAGCGAGTTGCTGATTATGCACTGTTATGGCTGCTTGTCTCCTGAGCCAGCACCATGACCAGCGGCCTGCCTGGTTGCGCTGCTCCTCCCTTCCGAAGCATCAAACGCTGCAGCTGCAGCCAAACTGAAGATTGCAGCTGAAGGGATAAAAAAAAAAAGCTGCAGCTGTTAGAAGCTCAGGGGCAGCCTGGGAATGACTGTGGAGTTGTGGCAAGCCTCCTGGGATGAGGGAGTTACTGGGAGAACCTTTTATGGGCTGCAAAGTCATGTGGATGAATGCAGGTCTGCTCATGTCTGTGGGAGGAGAGACTCTGTGGTCTTGACGCGACCTCGCGACACGAGGTTGGGCCATAGTCGCCTTCGTGGAGGGCTGTTTTTGGTGGGAAAGCCCCCGGATGGCTCTTGTGATTGTGGGGTGCTGGAGACACGTCCTTCTAAGTTGTTGTAAATATGCAGTTGAGTGGAGGGCCCTCTTTGGTTTCTTGGGGACTACATCTGTGACTGATTTGTCTGCAGATTTTGCTGGGGGTGGAGGATCGGCATAGGGTTGATTGATTGTTGAACTTTATTAATCGCTTGGGAAGGTTCCTCTGGGAGATTAGTTTTACCAGTCATCCCATTACAGAATACAAAATAACTTAAAGGCCGATAAATACAGATAAAAGTAAATAAAACTGCTTAAAATCAGTTAAAAAGAAAAATGATGTTGTTGCACACTGTTGTCCTGTATTATTACACAAGTCTTGCTAATTGTTCTGTTCATATCTGGTCAGACTCCTACTCCTGATCATGCCCCTACACCCCCCCACCCCAGTGAAGAGTTGAACAGTTTGATGGCATGTGGGACAAAGGAGTTTTTAAGTCTGTTGGTCCTGGACTTGGGGAGAAGCATCCTGTCACTGAACAGACTCCTCTGGGCGTCAGTGACCGAGTACAGAGGGTGCCTGGTGTTATCCATAATGGCCAGCAGCTTCTTCAGTGACCTCTTCTCTGCCACTGTCACCAGAGAGTCTAGCTCCATGCCAACCACAGAACCGGCCCTGATCAGCTTGTCCAGCTGCGCTACTCCCCCAGCACACCACGGCATAAAACAGGACACTGGCAACCACAGTGTGGTAGAACATCGACAGGAGCTTCCTGCAGATGTTAAAAGAGCGCAGCCTCCTAAGGAAGTACAGTCTGCGTTGTCCCTCTTTGTACACCTGTTGTGTATTATGTGTCCAGTCCAACATGTTGGCCACCCACCCCCCCGGGTGCTTGTATGTTCTGACCACTTCCTCTCCCTCAGTCTGAACATGTCGTGGACTTTGTCCGTGCCTCCTAAAGGTGGGGGCACTATTGGACTTTCTACAGAAGATTGGGGGGTATGGGAGACTGATCTGGCTTGGATGCTATGCTGAAGATTGCTGTGGCAACAATACGCCACATAGGTGTCCAGCCTGCCGTTCTTATTGAAGAAGAAGAAGAAGAAGAAGAAGAAGAAGAAGCAGCAGCTCATGGCCAACAGAACCATTTCTGTTTGTCCCCTGATCAGTGCGATCTTGCTATTTGACGGTGTAAAGCTAGAAAAAGAACTTAGACAAGAGATTTGGTGTAGTTATTTTGTTATGTGGTTGTTTAGAGTAATTTGGAGAAACTTGTTTTAGTTCCTCGTTTGTTTACCCGCTCAGATTTAAGTTAATTGCGGAGACTTTGATTTGGGTTTTTCAGTCTTCTGGTTTCTCTCCCTAGTTTAATTTGGTCCATTCCTTAAAGATATATAATGCATATCTCAGTTATAGTATTTAGAGTAGAGTGCGTTGAGTTTTTTAATTCTTTTGTTAGAGTAATCTGGAGTTTATTTACCCCAGCTGTTTTGTGTTCAGTCCCCTTCATGTTAGTTTTATTATAATTGGGACTTGTTTTGTTAAATAAGCAGTTCATCTTCCTGCTGAACTCTTTGTCTTTGGTAATAAAACACATTTTATTCATAAAATCAAAACACACTCCAGCATCTCTCATGTCAACCCTACCTACACCCACCACCACCTCGGCACATAATCATTAGACAATTGCACCAGGATGTTTTGATAAGATACAAAACACACCAAAAGAATCCCTGACCAGTTCCTCATTCTGCTACAACAAGTCACGCGGTGAGTGTCCATGAACGAGTGTGTGTGAGTTGATGATTTTTTAAATAATCATTATTTGTACCAGGAAGTTTTGGTAAGAAACAAAACAAAGAAATCCCTGACCGTTTCCTCATTCTGCTACAACCGTCCACAAGTGGTGTGTGTGTGTGTGTGTGTGAAGATCGACACAACGAGCAGATCTAAATCATCCATCAAGTTGGAATAATCGTTTCTCTCATTGAGGATTTATACTTCTGACAGGTAAGAGCTGATGAACACACACCTACACCAACCAGACTTTAACAGGATAAACGTCTGCAGGATTAAATACATGACTTCATTTGATTACGATCATTTTTAATGTAGTTTTACAAACGTTTTAAGCAACAGTATCAATGACTTAAACTTTTCTGCCTTTTTTTGCTTTTTCACATCCCTCCTGTTTCATTAAGTCAACCGGTTTGGGGGGGGGGGCATCACATGGGGTCGTCTGATCCAGTCAGACCCTCGGCTCAGTTTCCGTCTGTTTTCTGGGCGTCGAGATAAAAATAAAACTGAAGAATTGAAGCAAACAGTCCAAACCAGGGCTGAGGCTGAACTGTTGGTTAACCCGTGTGATTTTCTAACTTCTCACAGTCTGCGTGCAAACGATCAGTTGTTACTCTGTGTTCGTTTGCTCGCACTGAACTGGGTAAAAGGGCTTTTGCTCACTCTGCTCCTTCTGCATGGAACAGGCTGCAGGAAAACTGGAAACTAGCCGAGCTCATCTCCTTGAATACATTTAAAACCAGACTGAGAGCCCTTGAGACAGATTCCCTGTGTTGTAATTGCCTTCTGTAATTCTGTACATAACATGTCTGTAACTGAAAGAAAAAAAAGAAAAGAAATTGCAACTGTAACCTTTTCTGCCTCTTGGCCAGGACTCCCTTGAAAATGAGGTTTTTAATCTCAATGGGGCCTTCCTGGTTAAATAAAGAATAAATAAATTGTAAACCATTTCTTCCTACTTTTCATGTTTAGACATCATAAATCAGGTCAGCCAGGTCTGATTGTGCAAACTTCCATTTAGATTTCTTAAAGCAGCATTCCGCAACTTTGCAGTTATGTGCTCTCTTTCGCCCTCTAGAGGCTTGCTGCGTAACGTCACTGTCGTATCATCAAATCTCTCTCTGGGGCATAGGAGGCATGTTTACATTCCTAATGTCAGGCAAAACAACGAAAACAAACTTTTCCACCTCCACACATTGAATAAATAGAGAGCTGCAAGCATAAACTTTTCTAAACACAATTATTGAAGGAGAAATCTGATTTCTTTGACTTTTCAAAATAAACTTGATCCAGAGTAAGTAGGTGGAGACAAAGGCAAAAAAAAATAAAGTTTGTGCTAAAATTCTGGTTTCAGTCGTCATAAATGTGCAACAGACCACTTCACGCTTCTTTTTCTCACTTCCTCCTGCAGGAAGAATGGGCTGTCTGACGTCCACACTCAGCGGGGGTCTGGGGGGTGAGGTGGAGAGGAAAATCCACCAGCAGGCTGCAAATCCTGAGTCAAGGGTCAGAGTTTCCTCTTCCTAATAAATGATGTCTCTCAGAATCAGATGATTCTGATGTCACAGCTGTCAAAATAGTTTAAGCTCATTAAAAACACATTTTAATGTAAATTTTATTTGCTTTTACAGACTAACACCCTGCTACCTGGTCAGGTATTCCAGAGAATGGAAGGTATTTTGTTTATTTCAGTCTTTCTACTTTATCTGGTAAAAGTCATTATTCTGCTACCTGGGAGGAAATATACTCGGGGTCATTAGCTCTGGGCTATTAGCCACAATAGCTGTGATTTCAATGGGAAAAGGCTAATCAAGGAAGCAGCATTAGTCACCAAGCAGCTGTTTGCACATCTCTGTCTCACTTCTGAGCTGCTGTGGAGGTCAAGTTGGGTTCAAATTATGATGTCATATCAAGATCAGAACTGATGTGCTGTGATGTCATAGAATAAATACATCAGCTGTTTCACACCCTTAAAGAACTGTCTGATAACTATGGAAGCCCATTCCTGCCACTCTGATTAAAAAAAAATCTTTGCATCTCAAAATTATGACTTTAGCTATCTCAATATTATGAGACACTATCTCATAATTATCCACGTTATTCTTACGGCCCGTGATGCTTTGCACGAAAGATGCAATCAACTTCTGGTCCGCATTTGTTTACATTGAGACGATGCGATTCCTTCATGCTAATCCTCTTTTTATGAGCTTTTAGAGACTGAAAACATGCATGAACACCAGCTGTCACAGCTCAGACGGGACACCGTTACACTCCGTCTGCCTACTGAAGCAG
Source organism: Aphyosemion australe (assembly GCA_006937985.1). Taxonomy (NCBI): domain Eukaryota; kingdom Metazoa; phylum Chordata; class Actinopteri; order Cyprinodontiformes; family Nothobranchiidae; genus Aphyosemion; species Aphyosemion australe. The sequence continues at coordinate 932,212 of SSNS01000073.1, forward strand.
AGAGGTGGGGGGATGATCTTAAAGTCTGGCCAAAGCTAACGTAACGTAGCATTTTAGCTACTTTCTGAACTCAGTGGCGTCTGACAGCGAGGCAGTAAACAATCTTAAAAGCTCTGAGGCTTATCAGTACCTACATCGTTGTTGGTGTTTTGTTGAAAGAGGTGGGACACAATCTTATTTACTTAAAAGCAGACGTAGAGCCGAGTCAGAGCCTTAAATCCCTCATCACCAAGCCTGGGTTTTAGTTTCTACATCAGGTGAAATACAAACAGCAGGATGGCACTTTTAGGTTAAAAACTACCAAGCTCAATGTTTCCAGTTATAGTTCTTAGGAAATTAGAGCTAACATGCTGTTTTAGGTGTTTAACATAAATTATTGTGAGCACACTGGATCTCTGTGAAAGTGTCTTAAACAAGATGTGTTATTTGTTAAGATGTCTGTGAGCTCTAACAGCACTAAATACACCCACATGGATGTCAGTAGATGCTGTCTTTGTGACCTGGTTTAAACATTTTTCTTTTTCCTGTCTCAGAGCAAAAAGGATCTGGTAAAGTCGTGGTCGGCCTTTATCTTTATGAAGCTACGCATCCTGGTGACCTGGGATTCAAGAAGGGAGAGAAGATGATGGTCTTAGAAGAGTGAGTCACGTCTATTAGAGTAAATGTTGGTCATAAATCCTGTCATTTACACACAAATGTGTTCAAGGATGATGTATTAATGATATTTAATTAATTAAAAATAAATTAACAGAAAAAAAACAAGAAAAAATAGCTAAATGAAAAATATGACTCTAGATGTGGTCAAATGTTTTTATTTGCAGACATGGTGATTGGTGGAAGGCACGCTCTCTGGCAACCGAAAAAGAAGGATTCATCCCATCTAATTATGTCGCCCCAGTAGATACTATGGAAACAGAGGAGTGAGTAGCTCAGTGCTAATATCAAGCATCATTATGTGTTACATATGCTGTTAGGTTGCTCTGCTAATTGTTGCTATTTGATTTTGCACATAAGAAAACTTCCAACTTGTTGCAGGTGGTTTTTTAAAGACATCACAAGAAAGGATGCAGAGAGGCAGCTGTTAGCACCAGCTAACAAACCAGGATCGTATCTCATCAGGAAAAGTGAAACATCAAAAGGTACAGAAACAGAGCTGAAAGGTCATGAAAGTCATAATTAAACATTGACAAGTTCTCTTTTTATCTGCGATTCTCCATCAGGAAATTACTCACTGTCAATCAGAGACACCAATTCCAAAGGGATGGACTCAGTCAAGCATTATATAATCAGGAAGTTGGACAATGGCGGCTTCTACATGTCTCCTAAGATCTCCTTCCCCAACATCAGCAGCATGATCAAACATTACCACCGTGAGTAAAGCTCTGACCCGAGGAGAAAAGCTCGTAGTCATTAATGAACCTGTCACAGTCTGGCTCACGCTCACGTTTACACTACATACAGGTCACCCTATGACAGCATATTAGTGCCACGCAGATGAAAAAACAATAAAAAGACTTCAAGGTGTGATCTTTAAGAACCTTTTTCAATCCTTCAGAATAAGAGTCTAAAACTTAAACACCTCAAAACATCTTTATGTGTTCAAGAAACTAAATCAATTTTAAAGACACACTATTCAACTTTTTCATATTTTAAATAATTTTCTTCAGCCCGTTTGTGCTAAAATGACCCTTTAAAGGGTTAATAAAATGTTACTCAGACCCCCACCGCCCTCTGTGGTCAGAATAATGCACTTGCAACTTCAGAGTGGTGGTCTAGTCTGTTGGACTTAGAATAACGGAGCTGACATGCCTGGTGCTGCAGTCTGCTTCCAGCATGTTTCCTGCATGTTTTAGATCGTGAACACAGCTGATTTGTTTGATTTAAAGAAACAAAGATGGCGTGGCATGGGCTGCTGCCCCTCACAGTAGCTCTCGCTTCTTCTTCACTGTCTTTTTTGTTCTTTGCTTGTCTTGTGTTGCGTGTTTTTAACCGCACGATCCACAGGAGTACTTTTGGGTCGTTTGTGTTCATTTTTTTTACTTTTATCTGAACTTCTGGGGATCGCACAAGGAACTTCTCTCGGGTCCATCCACGCACCTATTATCTACACCAGGGACCAGCTGCTGGCGCTGCGGTCACTGGCGCTCTCCTCCACAGATGAGCCTGTCCTGCCCCCAGAATTAAGGAGGAAACACAGAGGGTGCAGAGCAGGTTTTAAGATACAGCAGAGGAAATGGAGATATAACCCTTTTTTACCCTCTGTGATTATGGGAAATGTCCGTTCTCTGCCCAACAAGATTGATGAGCTCACAGCACTGACCAGGCTCCAGCGGGATTACAGACGGTGTAGTCTGATCTTTTTTACTGAAACATGGATGAATGAGCTCATCGCTGACTCTGAGGTTTCCCTGGAAGGATTTAAACTTGCGCGTGCTGACAGGAGCGCGGAGCGTTAAGCGCAAAGGTGGGGGTCTGGCTGTGTTTATTAATGAGAGATGGAGCAACCCGGCACATGTAACCATTAAACAAAAACTCTGCTCAAAAGACATTGAGATACTGGCTGTTGGTCTCTGGCCCTATTACATCCAGAGAGAGTTTTCACATGTCATAGCGTTTAATGTGTACATCCCCCCCTCGGCTGACGCAGTCACTGCATGCGAGCTGCTCCAAAGTTCTGTGGAGAAGCTGCAGACAGCTCATCCAGACGCGCTTGTTCTCATCAGCGGGGATTTTAATCACGCCTCACTCTCCTCCACTCTCCCCACTTTTACACAGTATGTTAAGTGCCACACTAGAGACTATAGGACAATTGATCTGCTGTATGCTAATGTAAAAGACGCATACACTTCCTCTCCCCTCCCTCTGCTCGGCCGCTCAGACCACAACCTCATTTACCTGAAGCCTGAATACACACCCAGGGTGATTAGGGAACCTCCTCAGAAAAAAACTGTGAAAGTGTGGAATGAGGAATCAACAGAAATTCTGAGGGACTGTTTCCAAACCACAGACTGGGAAACACTCTGCAGCGCTCATTAGGGCTGGGCAAAAAATCGATGTAATCGATTTATCGATTTTGCAGCTTGAAAAGATTTTTATTTTGCAAACTCGAGTTTTTTGCCACATTAGTTGTTACGGATTTTTTCGCGTTTTGTCCTTGTGGGTTACCGTAGTGCGATACGAGCCAGCCCCCTCCCCCGCGCAACACAGTCAAAACAAAATGGCAGCGTGTGGCAGAGAACTGTTTCCAAAGAAAGGCACGGTTAATTCAATAATTTGGAACTGGTTTGGTTTTGATGCAGCAGACGAAAAACAGACGAAGCCTTGCTGTAAAATATGTTTGAAGGCTGTTGCTACTGGAAGCAGCAGTACAACAAATCTATTCCAGCACCTGAGGAATAAACATCCCGAAGAATGGGAGAAGTGCAGCCGGCTCCGTAGCGAAAACGGCACCTCTAGCACACCTGCTAAAAAGCAAACTACACTTCTCGAGAGCTTCACAAACTGTGTGCCTTATGATAAGAACGGAGCGCGATGGAAAGCGATTACAGAGGCGATCACGTTTTATATTGCCACAGACATGCTGCCAATTTACTCTGTTGAGAAACGGGGCTTTAATCACATGCTAAAAGTATTAGATGCTAGGTACGTTGTCCCCAGTCGCAAGTATTTCGCCGATGTAGCGCTGCCTCACCTGTACAACACAACTCGGGAAAGGATCCGCAGTGAGCTGGAGGAGATGCAGTTTTACTCAGCCACCACGGACCTGTGGTCCAGCCGGACGATGCAGCCATATATGAGTCTGACAGTTCACTATATTAACACCAGCTGGACTCTGCGCAACATCTGCCTCCAGACAGCGTACTTCCCAGAGAACCACACTGGTGACATCATTGCCCATGGTTTAAAAGACGCTCTCAGCTCCTGGGGACTTACGGAGGAACGACTCGTCTGCATGACAACTGATAGTGGCACTAACATCATAAAAGCTCTTAAAGACAACAACTGGCCCAGCTTGCAGTGTTTTGGCCACAAACTCCACAACGCTATAGGTAAGAGTTGATGTAAGAATAAATATGTGCACATACTTACACATTGCAAAGTATTGTTTGATCATTAATTTAATAGCCACAACATGGTATATATTTCAACTGATTTACACATGTAGACTGGAATATATAAATACACCTGACTATTCCTCAGGCTGCATTTATTATACATTAAGAATTAAACTGTGTGTTACAGCTATTAAACATGTGGTAAAAGTACAGAACAATTTGTCAAAACACTCATAATCAAACCCTATTTATAGTTTAAGCTTGGAAAGACAAAAAATAAATAAGTATCTTTTTACATTTATTACAGAGAATGGTGTGAAAGACCCAAGGATTGATCGGGCCATAGGGGTCTGCAAAAAAGCTGTATCAGCCTTCTCTTACAGCTGGAAAAAAAGGCGAGACATGACAGAGGTGCAGGCTGAACTTGGACTTCCCCAGCATCTTTTGATCTCAGAATCCCCAACACGTTGGGGGTCTCGTCAAAAGATGATTGAGCGCTTTCTTGAGCAAGAGAAGGCAATAGCTCGTGTCCTGGGTGCGGACAAGAAAACGCGTCATCTTGTTCCCACATGGCAAGATTTGGAAGTATTAGAAGCCACCAACAAAGCAGTGAAACCTCTCCAGGACTTCACTGATGCATTGTCAGGGGAATCATATGTCAGTGTATCATGCATCAAACCAGTGCTGCATTTGTTTAAAACAAGTCTCCTCTTGCCAGGGGAGGAAGATTTGGAGCTAACAAAAACAATCAAAGCCAACATCATGCATTACCTCGAACATAAATACTGTGATTTGGAGAAAGAGGAACTTCTGGACATAGCCACACTTTTAGACCCGAGGTTCCGTACAACCTACATTGATGCAAGCAAAGTGGAAGTTGTCAAAAAAAGAGCAGTGTCTGAGATCTCTGTTCTCTGCAACTCTACCACAGAGGAAGCTGGTCCCTCAGCTGTTCAAGAGAACACCCCACCAAAAAAGAAAATGACTCTGGGCGCCTTCTTTAAAAACAGTGCACCATCTACCACGCCACACCCACAATCAGAGAAAACAAAAATTGAGAGTGAGCTTGCAACGTATTTGCTTATTCCAGACATAGAGCCAGACACAGATCCTCTTGAATGGTGGAAGCTGCATCAGCCCAACTTTCCAAGGCTAAGCTTACTGGCTAAAAAATATCTTTCTATTCCAGCCACTAGTGCCCCCTCAGAGAGGGTATTTAGTGTGGGTGGGGGAATAGTTACCTGCAACCGGGCCAGCCTCAAGCCAGAGGTTGTGGACAGGCTCATCTTTCTTGCAAAAAATGTTTAGAATGAGCATGCACAATGTTCCAGAGATCTAATGACCATGTTTTGGACAAAAGTTTACATTTTTTTACTCTTTGAGTAGGTTATATGTCTGCCGCAGGCATGTTTCATTTTTTAGATTCACACTATGCTGAGAAGAGTTTATTTTTTTTAATTACATGTTATATGTTACAAAATATGTAGTTATCTGATTTCTTAAAAAGAAAATTTAAGCTACTGTGAAGTTGTTGTTGCACTTTTGCTTAAACCTGGGTTAAAGCTTGAAATTGTTGAATGACAGAGCCTCATTTACTTTTTATTTTGAGATTGTTCTATGCATTTTAACTCTTGAAGACAATCACAGCAATAAAGTTGCACTTTTGACAATATCTGATGTCTGCAGTAATTTTTTAAGTGTATTGAAAAAAAAATCGAAAATCGAATCGAAACTCAAATTTTTCTTTTAAAAATCGGAGATTTTTGTTTTAGGCAAAATCGCCCAGCCCTAGCGCTCATGGTGATGACCTTGACAGCCTGACCCACTGTGTGACTGATTATGTAAACTTCTGTGTAGAAAATACCATCCCAACACGAAGAGTGAGGTGTTTCTCAAACAATAAACCTTGGCTGACCACAGAGCTGAAATCCCTGCTGAATGAGAAGAAAAAAGCTTTTATGGCTGGAAACAAGGAAGAGCAGTAATGAGTTCAGAAAGAACTCAAATACAAAATAAGACAGGCTAAAAACAGCTATAGGAGGAAGCTGGAGAATCAGCTGGGGTAGAACAATGCTCGTGGTGCTTGGAGAGGCCTCAGAAACATCACAGGTCACAGGTGGAGCAGTGGTGCCAGTGGGTCTGCTGACGGGGACCAGAACCGGGCCAATGAGCTTAACCTGTTTTTTAACAGATTCGACTCCACTCCCCCCACTGCTGCAACAGACACCCCCCGCCCCAACCACCTCCAGTCAGCCAGCCAACCCCCCACCTCCCAACTTCACACCATTCATCAGCTTCTCCCCCCTCCACCAACTCTCCTCAGCAACAACCCCCCTTCACTCCCCACTCTCAGTTACACCGGACCAGGTGAGGAGAGAACTGAGGCGGGTTGCTTAAGAGCAGAAAATCAGCAGGTCCTGATTAGCCTGGCAAGCCATCCTATATATGTGTATATATATCAATCAATCAATCAATCAATCAATCAACTCTTTATTTGTCTCCCTTGGGAGAAATTTGATTCAGACAGAGGAGGGCATTTTTACTGCTATAGTCTGGCCACGACTCATTGACGGCCCTCAGTCGTGAGGAGGGATCTACGGTTGTCTTTCAAAATGTTAGCACGCAATTGGATAGCGCTAGGACCAATCAGAGTAACGAACAACGTGACGTAATCACAGCGACAGAAAAGCGAGAGGCAGCAATGGCGTCTAACATTTGCTAACATCAATGATTTCTGTCGTTTTTGTATGAAAAACATGTGAATATCAGGTGTACTGGGACATTGCACTACTTTGTTTGATAAAAATAAGAAGCCGCTAAGTATAGCCGACAGACTTACGCACGTAGTCTAAATAATCCAATGTTGATCACAAAGCCGTTTCAAAAGAACGTGGCTCCGGCGTCGCCGCCATCTTGCTTGGGTTCGCGGCCGCAGCGCTGACGTCATGGGCTACTCCCGCTCTGTGATTGGCCCAAAATATAGAGCGCTGTAATTGGCCCAACCAAAACTATAGCGAGCTGTGATTGGACAGCCACAGGCTGCGAGGATTCCAACGAAGCGTGCCTAGACCAAACTCTGCAAAGCAAGAATTGGTCTAGTTCACTAGGCTAGGTCCTGATGGGATCAGCCCCAGACTGCTCAAAGACTGTGCTGACCAGCTGTGTGAAGTGGTCACACACATGTTCAGCCTGAGCCTTCGGTTGGAGCAGGTCCCCCTCCCCAAAACATCACATCCCAGGGAACCAGACCACTACAGACCAGTCGCCTTGACCTCCCACCTGCTGCTGTGACAAGTGAATTTCCCCACTGTGGGATCAATAAAGTATATTCTATTAGTGATGAACCACTCCTATAGACACTAATGAAGGCTGAGGAGACATTTCAGCAGTTAGATTAAGGTGTTAAAAAGATGAACGCACAGCGAGGAGAAAAGTTTTACTTTTGTTTTCGCTAACGAAAACTAGGGGGTGCTAAAAACAAGCCAAAACTGCCAAGCGTTCCTTTCACTTAATCAGTTGGACTCAGGAGCACAATAGGGGTTATTTTGTTAGTTTTGCCTTGTTTTTAGCATCCCCTAGTGTTCGTTGGTGAAACCGAAACTAAAACTTATCTCTCCTTGCTGTGCGTTCGTCTTTTTAACACCTTAATCTAACTGCTGAAATGTCCTCCCAGCCTTCATTAGTTTCGGGAGTTATTCATCACTAAATCAAACAAATCAGCTGTGTTCATGATCTAAAACATGCAGGAAACATGCTGGAAGCAGACTGCAGAGCCAGGTAGGTCAAACTGAGTTTTTCTAAGTCCCAACAGACCGGACCGGCAACTGTGAAGTTGCAAGTGGAATATTCTGGCCACATGGGGCGACAGAGGCTGGGTGACGTTTCATTCACCCTGTAAAGGGTCATTTTAGCACACACTGGCTCAAGAACATGATTTAAAAATATGAAAAATTTGCAAAGTTTCCCTTGACATTTCTTCAGGGTGGCCCCAAAATGCCTTCATAAAACTCACTGGAGACTAGCTGTCAACAGATAACACATCATGGATGCAGTTTCACCAACTAGCTATCACTTTTATTTTATTCAAAGCAGCCATACAGACCCATCAGTTCCCCAAAATATCAAACTCAAATGAACTATTTCCACTTGGAACCAATACTAACGGCTATCTGGCTTTTAATAATGCTTTAAGTTGAGAATAATAAACAATGAAATGAAATGAGAGAATGTCTCCATGTGTGCACCTTGCAGACAAAGTAGACGGTCTGTGCCGTAAACTGGAAAATCCGTGTGTGAAACCCAAAGCTCAAAGGCCCTGGGATAAGGATGCGTGGGAGATTTCCAAAGACTCCATAAAGATGGTGAAGAAACTGGGAGCAGGACAGTTTGGAGAAGTCTGGATGGGTGAGTGTGGAGATAAATAAAAAACTGACATTAAGAAACAGGTTAAGACTCTGACCTGGGACCTGAAGGGGTGTCTAGAGGAGCAGGTGCACCTTGCTGTTTCTGGATCAGATCTGGGTGTCGTTTAGTGGTTTTAGCCCTCGTGCACATATTTAATTTTGTGTTATTAATTGAAGGTAATGTTATTTCATTAATGGTGGTTTTAGTTTTTAAAGCCCCATTGTGTAATATTTTTACCTGTTTTCTACCAAATTCTGTGCATCCAGTGCACAAACTTGTCTTTTTTCATTAATATTTCTCACCAACATCAATTCTAAATATTCCCCTCAGCTTGAAATTTTACATTTTTTAATACATAAACTGTGGTTGACGCTCCATGGTCATCCTCTATCTTGAAATACGGTAGCTATTTAGGGACATATGAGCTCCACGTTACGCGTTTGCACTATGACTGTAACCTGAAAGAAACAGCAGAGGGCAGCAGTGCGCCCTGGAAGAATGGTGTCTGCCAATTCAATAGGGGTGTAACAATATCCAAATCTCACGATACCATATGAACCCCACGATACAATATTTATTGCGATATTGTGGGGAGGCTCACGATAAAACTCACAACATAAAATACTTTGACTGAAATCGTCCGTGCTGCGTTCACCGCTGTAGCCTCCATACTCCATGTTTGTTTATCTTTGCTGTGTGGGCTGCACGCACTCCCATTGGCGAACTGGCCGATGATGTGGAAGCAAAGGATCATGGTCTATGTAGTTTACTTTGCTATGCTCCGGTGGAGCAGACTGAAAAGTGTTTTTTTTACCTCAAGACATACTGTACGATATCTCGACAAAAGACTACGACGATATTGTGGTCATTTTACTATGACGATATCGCGATATTGCCAATATTGTTACAGCCCTACAATTCAACAAAGAAGAAGAGACTAGCTGCTACACCGTTGCTGTACTTTGTTAGTTTGAATAACAAACAATGAAATCAAAAGACACGTCAAATTAGTCAGGTCTTATTAATTTCCAACACTCGGCAGCCACATATGATGAGAACCCCGCCTGCAACAGCTAGATACCAGCCTCAAGTGTTGTTCCTCAAGTTGATCATTGGTTTTTTCTTCATAATAAAGCTCCCAATCCGGTCCCAACGTATCAGTTCCAAAGTCCTTCTTCAAGAAAGTTCCTTCTATTAAAGTCTCCTCTCTTACCGCAGCCTGCCGTGTCTCTCCCAACACGCTTCAGCGGTTGTCCGCTAGCCGATGGCTACGTTAGCATTACTTTACTTCAGAGCCGGTGGCTACGTTAGCATTAGTTTACTTCAGAGCCGGTGGCTACGTTAGCATTAGTTTACTTCAGAGCCGGTGGCTACGTTAGCATTAGTTTACTTCAGAGCCGGTGGCTACGTTAGCATTAATTAGGGTTAGGGTTAGGGTGCGCGCGCGTGGCATTTTGTAGGCACTAAGACTGAACAGTCATAATTAAAAATGCTTTTTTAACTGGTCGAGTAGTTAGATGCTTTGTGTGGGTTAGGCTAGAGAGATGGGAAATAAATCAATCTCATGCTTTTTATAATAAAACAGACCAGATGGCTGGAGGTTATTGCCTTTTTGAGTGGGCCACCGTAGCTGCAATACTTACTCTGAACTGCATGGCGCTAAAGAGTCGCATTTTTTACCATGATTTCTATGAATATCCCACATAGGGCCTTTAAAGCTGACTTATTTCTAGGAATGACCACATATTTTGCCTCAATCCGAGTTCAAGTTATTTGATTTTGATAATCTTCCAGTACGAGTCCTGTTGTGATATGAGTTGGTGATGCAATGCATTAAAAAAGAAGAAAAAAGGAAGAACACATCCACGTTGTCCTTTCTGTATTTGTCATTTTGTTAATTTATCTTTTAAAAAGTCACTCATCCAGGAAGTACATTGAACAGTACGCAACCACAGAAAGTTATCCAGTGTGATAAATGCTGCTATGCTGGCTGTAATCTTTTTCCTGTCCGTAGGAAATTCCTGATCCAATTCCCTGATCTCACTCGGAACTTTACACTAAACCTGAGAGCTCTGCTACTAACCTAACAACAGCATCCTTTATCTGGCTGAATAACAACAACCCACGTTCATCTAGAATCTGATATCACTTCGTTTATCATTAGAGCCTCCATCTTCTCTCCTTGAGACTGGGAGATCAGGGTTCGATTCCCGGTCGGGTCATACCAAAGACTTTGAAAAAATGGGACCCAATGCCTCCTCGCTTGACACTCAGCACTAAGGGGTTGGATTGGGGGGTTAAACCACCAAATAGTTCCAGAGCGCGGCCACAGCTGCAGCTCACCACTCCCCACCATGGGGATGGGTCGAATGCGGAGATGTAATTTCACCAGTGTGTGATGAATACTTGGGACTTTATGAGACCACACACACACACACACACACATAGTGACATTACATACCATTTCCAGAATACTGCATATAATATGGCCATATGTTTGCTTCATGGTGCTGATCCAGAATATTTCCCTCATTCTTAGTGTTATAATAATAAATCAATAGTTAATAATAACAAACATAGGAAAGTAATAAAACATGTATTCATGCTTACATTCACTTTGCTTGACCATCGTCTTTATGCCAAGAATTTGGATCCATTCAACATTTTGAATGTTTAAACTACAGATACAATCATTTTGCTGCTGTGAAACCAGTATTTATTAATTATTATTTAAGGTCACTGTTCTGACTTGTTTTAAAGCATCAGATTATCACCAGTCCTGTGTTTCACCTTTTGAATCAACTCCACTAATTTTACATTTACTTTTAAAATTTATATTCAATAAAAAAATCTACCTAAACTTTAAGTGTCTATTTGGCAATAAGCTTTTTAAAATTGTGTTGTTGAGGTTCTACAGTTTTTATAGTAATAATAATGTATTTTATTTTCTCATTATTATGTGCACACTTGTGTACTACGCAGTACGCACTCGAAGCCTCACTGCGCACTTCCTCTAAGCGCACTTCACAGAAGGGTGTAGGGCGCAGTGCGACTATTGAAATTGGGCCATAGATATCATATATGTTGCCTACAGGGTTCGTCCAGGACAATTCCAGGTAACTCGGAACTTTATTGTGCTTCTGTCGTTAGTGTTGCTTTATTTAGTCAAGTGGAGTTTAAACAAGACGCGAAACTAAATCAAATTGACTCGTTGTGTGTTCGCTCTCGCGGCGTTCAGCATCGCGATAGCTCAAGGGTTAGCTCTGATGCTAACCAGGTGCTCACTAGTTTCTGACGTTCAGGTGTCGTTGGCTGTTCGTGTTTCATTTTGAACAAGTTCGAAAAACGTTTGTTTTCACAAACGGTTTCCTTAAAGCCTTCTAAAGATGTGCAGTTATGCGTTTGTCCCGTCCGGTGCTGTTAGCTAAACCAGAGCTGCAGCAACAACGGACAACATCTGTTAAAACCATTTATTTAAGATCGTCAAAATGCACATTTGGTTCTGGACCTTTAGCAGCCTAGTGGACTAGACCAAATTCTTGCTTTGCGAAGTTTGAATGTAAGAGATTTCTCCGTTCTCCACGATCGCACTGTGTGTCTGACACACGACTGCCGTCAGTTATGGCTGCTCACAGAGGGCTGAGTTCTGCTGTCACCATGGTGATGTAACAGCGATGATGTTGCCGTTGACGTTATTTATTTATTTATTTGAATGTTTTGGCCCCCAGCCAAAATCAGTGGGCGGGGCCTTGGACACGTGACGTCACGTGTCAAGGTGTGTACGACGTCATCGACGTTACTTCACCGAGGTAAAGGGTGGAGCTCAGCCCACTCTGACCAGTCATAACAGCCCGGCTGTCGTGAGTGTCAGACACACATTGCATCGTGGAGAACGGAGAAATCTCTTACATTCAAAACGCAAAGATGACCGCCAGCAAGATTTCAACTAAATCAGAACGTTCCTGGTACGACATGTGTCTGAGTCCAGAGGAAGAGGATTATAATATGGTGCCTAATTTTGACGATGATTCTGACATCAACGAAAGCTCAGAACAGATGTCCGAGCAAGGAGAAACAGATTCAACTGAAATGATTGAAACGCACCAGGAATCAACCAAATCAGAACGTTCCTGGTACGAAATGTGGCTGAATCCAGAGGAAGTGGATTATAATTTGGTGATAAATTTTGACGATGATTCTGACATCGACAAAAATTCAGAACGGCTTTCCGAGCAACAAGTGGAATCACCGAAAATTATTGAAACGCAACAGGAATCTACTTTTTCTGCTGGTTCAGAGATTCCTCTGACTGAGACGAACCAACCAGAGTCTATTTACTTTGAGGAGACTCCTGGATTGTCGCTGTTCCAATCTCCTGAATGCAGATGTGAGCAAAATGACGAACTTTTGCGACAGATTAGCGTTCTTAAAAACAAACTCCAGAACAAAAACAATTGTTTCGAACAGGAGAAGGCTAAACGAATTGCAGCGGAGGAGAACTGCACGTTCTTTAAAGAACAAGTTAAGGATTTGGAGCAGGGATTGGAGCGGCAACAAAATGTGCTTGTGACAGTCGAGAAGAAACTACAGGAGCAGAAAAATATTAATGAAGATTTAGAGAAATCCTGCTCTGATCTCAGTGAGACGGACGATAAATGCAGATTTTCAGGTGTCTCAAGAAAGGAACTCATCCAGACCTTGGAAAGTCTGGAGGTGAGAACCGTGGACTTGGAAAGAAGTCTAGAAAATAAAAACGCAGAGAAAATCAAGGGAGACAAGAAATTTGCAGACAAGCTGGAGAATTTAAAACTGCAGCTTGAAGAAAAGAATTTATTTTGTGGAGATTTAAAAACCAAATTAGATGCAGAACTTCAGCTCAGACTCAGTTACGTTCAGGAGCAGAAAAACGCTGAACACAGAGTCACGGTTAACGAGAGCTTCAAGAAGGAGATTAGAGATCTCAAAAGAAGAAACGAAAGCCTCTCTGACCAGCTGGAGAAAGTCCGGACTGAGAAAATTCAAGCAGAAAGGAAACTGACTGAGGAGCAAAATAATTTTAAACAGTTGCTCAAAGAAAAGAAGTCGATCTGCGACAGTTTTGAAAAGAGTTTAAATAAGGAAAACCAGCTTCGTCTGACCTGTGAGGAAGAGCTGAAGAAAAGTAAGAATCAGATTAGCGTCGTAAACGGGAATCTCAGGAAAGAGATTAATGATCTTAGAAAGAAGAACAAGGAACTCACAGACAAGCTTTCTAATGTCAAGCCTGGAGACGACAGGAACGACGAGAAACTGAGCGAGGAGTTGGAGAGCTTTAGGCAGCAGCTCCATGAAAAATCTTCGACCTGTGAGGAACTTAGCAACAGCCTCAACAAAGAAAAACAGCTCAGACTGAGCTGTGAGGCCAAACTGGAGGAAAGCCGAGTTTTACTGTGTGAAAACTCTCATCTCAAACAGGAGATCGAGGTTTTAACACAGAGAAACTCTCACCTCACTGAAATGACGGACGGGCTGAAGTCTGGGAAAGCTGTCTCAGATCGGAAGTTCGTTGAGAAGCTGGAGAGCTTCAGAAAGGAGCTGCAGGAAAAATCTTCAGTCTGTGAAGATCTGAGGAGCAGCCTCAACAAAGAAAAACAGCTCAGACTGAGCTGTGAGGCTGAACTGCAGGAAAACAGAGTTTTAATCTGTCAAAACTCTAATCTCAAACAGGAGATTTTAGTTTTGACACAGAGAAACTGTGATCTCACAGTGAGGACGGACCAGCTGACCTCCAAGAAAGCCAGCTCAGACAAGAAGGTCCATGAGGAGCTGGAGAGTTTAAAAAATGAGCTGAAAGAAAGAAAATCGTGTTTCGAAAAGCTGGAGAGAAGTTTCGCTGAGGAAAATCGTCTCCGAATTCAAATTGAAGCGGAACTTGAAGCTAAAACTGGTCTCTGTGAAAAACTGGAGAGCCAGTTTAGAGAAGAAGAGAACCTGAGACTAGGTTTACAGTCAGAGCTCTCCCAAAAGAAAGAAGCAGCCGAGGTTAATGATGACCTCATGAACAAGATAAAACACATGGAGGAAAGAGAATCTAACCTCAAAAAAGTTATAATTAAACTGAATTTGGATCAGTTGAGAGCTAAGAGGCAGCATAAGAGCGAATTAGAAACTCTCAAACTTCAACTCGAAGAGCAAAGTTCTGCAGATAAAACACCAAAACAAGAAACATTTTTGGAGACTCTGCCAGAAAATATCATCTCTAGAATAAAGGCAGCTGCAGAATTCACTAAGAATCAGGAGATGAAAGCAGACATCTGCACACCGGCTGAAACCCGTGAGGAAAAGGTGGAAGCTGTGGAGGCAAACTCAAGTCTGCCTCCAGCAGAGGGCGACGTTAGGTCCCAGCAGGACGCTCCACAAACCGTCACCAAGCAGAACCAAGTCTCTGTGTGGAGGTCCATCAAGAAATGTTTTACTCCGGCACGTCGCCGTAAATATAAAAACAAATAAACTAATGAGTACCCCCCCAGACAAGAAAAACTCATCTTAGGACACCCCTCCCGCTCCCATATGAGAAAACGAGGCTGCATGGCGGAACAGTGGGTAGCACTGTTGCCTCGCAGCAAGGTTGCTGGTTTAAATCCCAGCTGGAGTCTAAAAGTGACCATGTCCAGGGTGTCTTACGCCTCTCGCTCAGCGGCTGCTGAAGACGGGCACCAGCAACAATTCAGAAGAAAAACGAGGGAGTGAACAACCTATCTGAGAATTTAAACCAGCCTCTGCCTCCCTCAGAAAACCTTACTAGAGAAATAAAGAAGACGCCCCCACCCCACCCCGAAAAACTTAAGAAAAAAAAAAAACGGGGCATCATGGTGGCACAGTGGTTAGCACTAGAAAACTTTTAACCAATAGGAATAATGAGCTGAACCCAATGCACTGTTAAATAATTAGATTCACTTGGAATGTGGTGTAAAGTGACTCGAAGTGACTCGAGTTGTGAATTGAGTAACTAGTCTGAGAAAAACAGCTGCTGCTTCACCCACTAGTCTGAAAAGTTAACCAAAGAAATTAAAAAACAACGCATAAACGTATCTGAGTAAAAACAGCTCCCAATCATTCAATTAGAGAAAAAACAGCTCCCAATCATTCAATTAGAGAAAATTTAACAAATCATAAAAGTAACTCATCTTGAATCGGGCCTAAAAGGTTTCTTTTTCCTGCATTTTGAGGTCATTTATGTATTTCTGGATGCAGGATTTGCTTTTCCTTGTCAAAACAAAAAGTCAAAGGCACTGGTAATGGTACTCTCTAGAATGAGACGGGGTTCGATTCCCTGTGGTGCCTTGCTGACATAAACAAAACCATTTAATGTAAACCTAAATGTTGCCATGCTTAATGCAACAATTCATTCTCTCCATTATTAATGTGTGAGCCGTGTTTTCTAATAATAGCCTCATGAAAATCAGTTAGTTGCCTTTCATGACAGAATTCTTAGAAATGAAGTCCATCTTCTGATCAACACCTGAGAAGTTGTTCTCACAAAGCTGAACTTAAATCAATCCCAGTCTATCAGACTAGTGCTAGAAACTGCAAATGGACCTGGGTAATGACCTGTAAAGACTTAGTTTGGAGGTCAGTTGTCCGTATTCACAACTGTAAACATTCCTAAAGATCAGACTAGGGCTGGGCAATAAATCTAAAATTTATCATTATCGACATTTCTGACTCTAACCGATATAATTTTTCCCATGTCAATAAATTAGGTAATAAAAAAATGATAAAGATGTGTGTAGGTTGGCGACGTTCATGTCCCTTTAAGAAGCTCTACCACCTCGAGCCACATGACAACGTGACTCAAAGTAATACACGTGATCATAGATATCATATATATTGCTAGATGCCTTAACTGGGAGTTGACAGCGTCCCTACACGGCGGCCATCTTACTTCGGACAGCTGCCCCCTTTCGTAACATTGGTGTCAATGGTGAATGTACTATTTAAATAACTCTAACTTGCTCAATTTTCAACCGATTTTCAAACGGTTTGATTTGTTATAAACGCCAGAGATGTGGCTGTGAAATATGACGGATTTGGCCCGTTAATTTAAAAATGTGCAAGTATGTCGTCTCAAGCCTATATGTTATAAGGTTTGTAATAATGTAAACACTTGTAAATCCGTTAATATTTAATCGAGTTAAGAGGGTTTTTGTTTAAGTTGTACCCTCACCTTCCATCTGCTACCATTGAGAACGGAAAGTAAGCTGTCCGAAGTAAGATGGCCGCCGTGTAGGGACGCTGTCGACTCCCAGTTAAGTCAGTGTTTTGGAATAAATTATTAATAGTCTCATTTAGCCTTCATTGTCAGGGGAACATCAGCAGTAAACATGTAGCTAACGTTAGCTGACTAGGAGGTGTTGCTGGTGGACACAAAAATAGTACAACAAAGTTATATTTACAAAATACAAACAACAAAAATGCTCAAACGTACTTGTGAAAAGTTATCCCCTGAGCCATGGTCTCAATAGTCCGCTGATTAGAGCAAGAATAAACCGCACCAAGCTCAGGCATTCTGTTTACTGCTGCTGTTATGGTTCGTGTCTGCCGGAAGCCTGACCGATCTAAGATGGCGGCCGCATTTCCTGCACTCGAGCGGCCAATAGGGGGTCTATCAATATATTATGTCTATGGGTTTTCCTGTGGTCATTTTCCTTATACTATCTCACTTTTTAAGGTAAATATCCGGTTAAAACCCTAAAGGGAATGGTGTGTGAGTGTTTGTGAATGTGTTAGGGCTGCTTTGCACCACGGAGTTGCGTGTTTTGTCGTAGTGCGTTGCTAAAGATGTATGACGCTAACTCGGTCGGCAGTACTGTTAGCATTTGGAGACCTCGTGCTCCCGTTATGGCATCCGTCCGTGTGACCTTACTGAATAAGAGTAAAGCAGGGCTATGTTTAGGATCATTGTGGAGTTAATACCAGAAGTGTGTCTGATTAATTGAGTTATTTATAAACTTCCCGTTCTTTTTCATGCTTGAAAGATCATTTTGTCTGTTATAAAAATATTACTTAAAGGGTGAGTAACACCATGGGCGGAGACTTATTCCAAGCAGACTTCCTGTTAGAAAAATACCTGCAAAATAGGCGTCACCTGGAGGACCGAGGGAGCGGCACTGAGGCAGTGATTGACAGCACCACCATCAACCACCCCACGTGGGCTCTCGGAGTTTCCCAGTCGGAAAAACTAGTCATTTACAAGCGCGTGCGCACTCGCGCGTGTACAGGAGCGCACAAACAAGCAAACCTAGCGCTCAGGAGAACAAGCAGACTCAGAAGCACCAGCAGGTTGGAGGATTTACTGTCCACCGCGATCACCAGAAAAAAAGGGGAGGAGGAGGGTTTTTTTTTCAAGGAGGCGAGCGGCTCCGAGCTCTAACGTGTCATATCGGCAGGTGAGTGGTTGCGCCAGGTGGAGGTGCGGCCGACTCAGCTGGAGTCCAGTGCAGCGCAGCCACGTAGTAAGGTGGACAACGTCACCGTGCGCTGCATCTCTACAGCAATCAGCTGGGGCTGATTCTAAATCAGTGTGGAGCAGAGTTTTGACCTGAAGGTGGAGATATAATTATGGTTTTTGCCTGTAATATTACATTTTAAGTAAGTTGCACTAAACTGCCAAAATAATGATTACACATGTCTACAGCACTATTAGATACTCATCTGTACAGGTTATCAGCACAAAAAAGTTGATTTAGGTGTTACTCGTTCTTTAAATAATCCAGAGTAAGAGTGGTAAAATACATTAAATATGGAACCTTTATTTTGGTTGTGCTTAAAACTATAATTTAAATAAATAACTGTTAAAAAGAAAATACAGAAATGTCTGTTTTAAGAACAGTTATGTTAGTTCTGATTTTAGTCGTTCTTACAGAGAGGTGAGACCAAAGAAAGTGATGTAAAACATGCAAAGAGTTTATTTATTTAGCTCTTACCAATAGTTCTGATTTCTGTATATTGGCTGTCTATAAAATGTTGACTCAATACAAGCGAGTGAATGAAGGAACAGTGGTCCGGTTTTCCTGTGGTCATTTTCCTTATACTATCTCTGGGATATGAGCTGGGAATGACTGGGGTGATGCAGGCTGGTACTGGATTTTTGGGCAGATTTGGGTCTGAGGTGGAGGTCGAGGATCGTGACAAGTGCTAAGCCCACCCAACAAACACAGAGCGCTGTGATTGGCCAGACACAAAACTGATCGGGCCAATGGAAGACCTGCTGAGGGTATAATGGAGTGTGGGCAAAATCTTTTTGCTAATGCTACAGTTGGCCTAGATTTCTAAGTTAACTATCTATAGCAAGCTTGGTTAAACGTGTAACCCATCTGGTTGGAATTTCTTACATTCCTAATGGAAAATCTGGAATACCAAAGTGATGTTGATGAAAAGATATGCATTTGCATGAAGTCCCATTTGACCTCCACTTTGGCCCTAACTGTTAGCCCATCAATCCTGTCAGAGCTTATCTATTTTTATCCAAGCTACCTGTGCAAGTTTAGATCATAAACATTCATAACCCAACCAAAGATGACTGAATTATTCTTCCTTCCTCTAGATACCAAATTTAACATCTCTTATGAGTAAATGTGTGCGTTTTAACAGATTTGCTGCTATAAAATGCCTCCAGACAAACCCATACAATTTGACAAACACTAGAAAAAGCCTTGATGGTGGTTCCCAAAAACACACGGCTTAGTAAAGTTTAGTTTTGAAGTCATGACCAGGTGCTAGTATGTGGTAATTTCAGTCACACTAAACACAAATGCTTCTTGGTGTTTGCATTTTAAAGCTGAATTTCCACATCAGTGTTCCATAGCAAAAACAGGAACTGTGAATTATGTGCAGCACTAATTTTAGGACCTGGAAAATGTTTGGAAACTGACACGTCACACCCATGATGCCATGCTTTGCTGTGATTGATTGATAATGGTGTTTTTCTGTGGATTCAGAGTACCACAACAGCACCAAAGTGGCGGTGAAGACACTGAACCCCGGCACCAGGACGGTGGAAGCTTTCTTGGCAGAGGCCAACGTGATGAAGACGCTGCACCACGACAGGCTGGTTCTGCTCTACGCCGTCATCACCGAGACTGAACCCATCTACATCATCACTGAGTTCGTGGCAAACGATAATTAAAATCAGCACGTATCATCACATGTTCATTTCAGCTGGTAAAGGATTTCCTCTTCTTTGGTTTAACCACTCCCAAAATGGGCGTGGCTGTTTGAAAGAGTCGCCCCCTGCTGGTTTTTATAAAGACTGTGGTTTCAGGTCCGTCTCACACCGTTTTTGCTTCAGCCGCTTAATAAAGAGTTCTATAAATGAAATGCCAATTGTACATTTTGTGTTACCTTGGAAACGTCACAGTGAAAAGTTTATGACCTCTTGTTTGAAGCTTCTGTTTCTCTTTTCATTTCTTTCTTCAAATTTTTGGAGGGAAAGCACTTCCCACATCTGAAGATGCAGTCAGATTAAGGTCACAAAGGTTCATTTAAGGTGGAAATGTCTTGTGATTCCATTCTGACCAGTTTTATTTTCAGCGCAGGTGATTACGTTTACGGTTAAGATTTCGTGTCAGGTTGATGACGTCTGGATTGGCCCTGGGTTTATTGGAACCTGTTTGTTTCCACCTGTTTCCTGGTCAAAGATCAACAGGGCAGTTTTTTATTGTCTTACAGGACTGATACTGATTTATGATCGACCGTAAAGTCTCAAATCTCAGCTGATTAGCTGCAGCTACATAATTAGCACCAGAGTCGTGTTTTCTCTAACTGTCAGCAGTCAGGTCAGTAAATGCATCACCCAAAACCTCAAACTAATCCTAATGTAGATATGCAACACCTCCAGAAGCTGTAACATTTATCTGTTTGTGTGAATCTCTGACACTATAAATAAACATTCCTGCTAACTTTTCTACATATAGTCAAACGTACAGATCACTTTGCATGTATGTTCTGTCTGTTTTTCTACTGTTTTTGATGCCTTCACTGCACCTGCATGTTTTGCACGATATTGAACTGTTTTCTAATAATGTTCTGTTGTTAAATAAAGTAAAGGAAGGAGAGAAAAAATGTTCCCGTTTAATCCGATTAATCGAGTCGAGACCCCATCCGATTCATCGATTATCCAAATAACCGTTTGTTGCAGCCCTGGTGTCAAATAAAGAAAGCTGAATAAAACTTTAAATACGCCTCCTGTGATGTATCCTCCCGGCCGGCCAGCAGGTAGCACTGTGGAACAATTTATGATTTGATGAAACTTAAATTTGCTCAAGTAATCATTGACACACGTAAGAGAGGACTTATTGTGTTTTACCATGAAGATGAAGAGATTGTGACTAGCCTCTAACGGCTCTAACAGATGTGTTTCTGGTACAAAAATACAGCTGTGTGTGTGTGTGTGTGTCCATGAATGAGTGTGTGTGTGTGAGTTGCTGATTATGCAAATAATCATTAGACAATTGAACCAGGAAGTTTTGGTAAGAAACAAAAAAAAAAAAATTCCCCGGCCAGTTCCTCTAAGTTCCTCATTCTGCCACAACCGTCCACAAGTCAAGTGGTGTGTGAGTGTGTGAGTGTGTGTGTGTGTGTGTGTGTCTGATGATCGACACAACGAGCAGATCTCAGGACTAAAAGACTAAATCATTCATAAGTTGGAATAATCGTTTCTCTCATTGAGGATTTATACTTCTGACAGGTAAGAGGTGATGAACACACACCTGCACCAACCAGACTTTAACAGGATAAACGTCTGCAGGATTAAATACATGACTTCATTTGATTACGATCATTTTTAATGTAGTTTTACAAAAGTTTTAAGCAACATTATCAATGACTTAACCTTTTCTGCCTCTTTTTGCTTTTTCACATCCCTCCTGTTTCATTAAGTGAACCGTTTTTTTTTGGGGGGGGGGGGGGGGGGGGGGGGGGGGCATCACATGGGGTCGTCTGATCCGGTCAGACCCTCGGCTCAGTTTCCGTCTGTTTTCTGGGCGTCGAGTTAAAAATAAAACTGAAGAATTAAAGCAAACAGTCCAAACCAGGGCTGAGGCTGAACTGTTGGTTAACCCGTGTGATTGTAAACCATTTCTTCCTACTTTTCATGTTTAGACATCATAAATCAGGTCAGCCAGGTCTGATTGTGCAAACTTCCTTTTAGATTTATGCTAAAAACTGTTTTTAAGAGTATAGCGGTGGGGGGAAATGTTTACTTTTTCAGTGGTCGGTGGTATAAGAGTAAAGACAAACGTCTCGAGGGTTTCTGGATGGGTTGTTATAAAACCTTCCAACGCCCAGCTCCAATATCAGGTCAAACATTAACTCCAGCCAGTGTTTCAGTTCCAGATGAGCAGCATTCCTGTTTTACTCGACCTTCTTACACCCGATTCATGAAACTTCTTATCTGACTGGAATAAGTTTAAAATAATCACAAAGGTCTGCATCAAAAGCATAAACCTTCCTAAACGCAATTAGTCTGATTTCTTTGGACTTTAAAAAAAAAACAACTTTTATATTGATGAGCTACATTGTAAACATGGTTTCCATGGGGCTCACTGACAGATGCGAGGCTACAGTACACAACCGGTGCCACCAGTCCTTCCAACAACCACCAGCAGATAAGGTGGGTAAAATGTCTTGCTCAAAGACTGAGCAGGGCATGAACCTGCAACCCTCTGATTATGGGACAGGCACATAAATTCTCTTCCACCGTTGCCCACAGTGTTTTTACCTTAAGTCTGTGACTTTGCATGAAAGATTAGACCATTAAAAGTATCAGGAGTATGATGTCATTTTTATCTCTTCATCTGATAATTTAAACATCAGTGATGTGATGGGCGGAGCCTCCTGCAGCAGTGGAGCTGAACAAGAGACTCTGCTGCAACTGTTTTTACAGGAAATATGTAAATATGCTTTAGTAAACATCACTCGTGTGTGTGTGTTTCATATTTTAATAAGAACTAACATTTTACTGTCATCCTTGCTGCAGCATCCATTCCAAAGTTTTAACACAAGTTGCTTCATCATAAATGACACAGAATTAAATAATTTTTTTGCTAATTAAAAAGAAAAAACTTGAATAAATACAGGAAGTTTTTGTGCATTTGCATTAGCACACATAGGAGAGCAAAACTTTGGCAGCAAACCCAACTGCAGATGCTGCCTGGTCCCATTTTTCTTTTCTCCTTTAGAGTCGCTGAACTTTTTTAAGCCAAAATCTAAAAAAAATAAAAATCTCTAAAAAGCAGAACACTCAGAAAGGTTTACTGACCCACACTTTGCTCTTTGGCTTTCTCTGTATAGATTTATGATTCTGCTCCTGCTACTCATTAACTTACATCATGTTGCATCCTTAAAGCGTACACAGCTTAACCATTTACTGTTAAAACGCCTACGTGACGTCACCCACAGCTTTCTGAAGGGCTTGTTTGAATCCAAACGGGCAGTTCCCACCACCGCGTGGAGCTGACATGCCTGGTGCTGCAGTCTGCTTCCAGCATGTTTCCAGCATGTTTTAGATCATGAACACAGCTGATGTGTTTGATTTAGTGATGAACCGCTCCTGTAGACACTAATGAAGGCTGAGGAGACGTTTCAGCTGTTAGATTAAGGTGTTAAAAAGACCAACGCACAGCGAGGAGATAAGTTTCACTTTGTTTTTGCTAACGAACACTAGGGGGTGCTAAAAACAAGCCAAAACTGCCAAGTGTTCCTTTAAGGAGAAAAGAAAAAACTTTTGCAAAAAGAGTATGGATATTTTTTTTCAATGGGATTTTGCTAATTAAGTAAAAATACACATAAAGAAATATAAAACTATTGCTGGTACTTTTAGTGGCAATTCCAACCAATGTTTCACTTAATCTTTAATCTGCTCTTGTTATAAAACTGCAAACCTGGACTAGCTCATTTCCCACCAATGGAGTCCTTGAAACATAGTTCGTGATTTGTGAAAGTTAAAAAAAATGATTTCAGCATTTTATTTATTTAGGTCTATTTCTTTTCATCTGGGCCACACAGGAACTTGTCCAGCTCAAAAACCACAAGACCACTATCCCCAACCCCCTTCCCCGATGGCCGATATCCAGCATGTTTTAGTTGTTTCCCTAATCCAACACACTTGACTCACCTCAAGCTCATCAAGCTTTGCAGAGACCTGCTAATCACCTGCTGATTAAAATCAGGTGTGTTAAAGCAGGAAAACAGTAAAACATGCTGGATAGCGGCCCTCGTGGAAGGGAGTTGGGGATCACTGACCTAGAGCTTTTGAACCTGGACTAGATTATTGTAATAGCAGAATCCCTTTTTTGTGATTTTGTGAAACCGTTTTTAGATTTGTAGAAAAGAGTGTTTTGCTTTTATTTTACAAATGTGGCAATGAAATTGTGTTAAAATGTACAAAACTGTAAAACTGATCCTGCCTGGACATGCAGCTCTCTGGGTGCTCAGCACCCCTGCCCAAAGCTAACATGAAGTTAGGAGCTACCATTGACTGTCTGAAGTCTGAGGCTGTGCTTGTATTTTAACAGTCAACTGTTAGCTCCTAGCTCGTGTGATAGCTTCAAGTTAGCTCGTAGCTACATCTGTTCAGAGTTTATGGGTGTCAATCATTTGCTCCCACCGTCACAGTCCCACTCTCAGCATCACCTCTTTTCCCATTTTTGGAGACGTGTGAAACGGCCAAAATGGCGGTGGTGGGAACCGCCAATTTGGCTTCTTAAATGTCTTTTAGAAAGCAATGGGTGGGGTTTGTCCAGGATTTTTATATGTCTATGGCATAGACCAGCATGTTGTGTTTTGGCGCTGGTATGCTAGTCCAGCACGGGATGCTGGTGATTGGATGCTAGACCAGCATCCCAGGTTGGACCAGCATACTCAAAACCAGCACAAAAACACTACATATGCTGGTCTATGCTGGTTTTTCCAGCAGGAGGATGAGGGGGAAAATGCCATTTTTGTCACTTCCTGGTTGGCTTCACTTTTGGCAGGCTGGGTTTGCCCTTTGAGCTAAACTCATTCTAGCTACAGATTGAAATCAGCGTTGTTATTTATATTTGATTCCATTTTAGAGTCTACTCTGTCAATGACATCTTAGAATACAAGTCACACCTTGTAGCTCCAACAATTAACTAAGTAAGCTGTGCAAAAAAAAATCCTAATGCTCAAAGAAATTGCACGAACTGTCTTGATTGCAAACGTTGCAAAACACCTGCATTTACATATTTGAGCAAAAATTCAACAAACTCCCCAAATTGTAAATGGAATAAATAGTTTTTCGCACCTATGATCTAGACCTGGACAGGAAATATTTTAGTTTCAGTTTCAAAGCGATGATAGAAGCCTTGACTGGTTTGGTGTCTGTGGTGTTATGGGTTTACTGGTTAGCACCAACAAACACGTCTGATCTGAAGATCCTCATTTATGGTAAACGCTAGCCAATATCTGCTTTTACTGAACTGAATCAAATCTAATTTAATTTAATTTAATTTAATGTGATCTGCTAATTAGAAGCTGCATGACAATAGAATAGAATAGAATAGACTTTATTGATCCCACAGTGGGGAAATTCACTTGTCACAGCAGCACCATCACTCAAAAGGTAATTAGAAGAAGATAAAAAACAAGGATACATGTATATACACATAGGCAGTAATCTAGTATTGTAATCTTAGACCACTAAAAAACCACAAATAAAAGATAAAAACAAACTTTGTACCAACGCTATGCAGCATACTGTAAGAGACACAGACAACAATGTGAATCTGGTATTGCACAAGTATAGAACACATACTGAATATTGCAATGCTCACAAAACAAAACTCTGCTAACATATCTGAGCTGTTTTTAAATCAGGTGGTTGTCAACTATTTGAAAATGGCGGTCTCGTGTAAATCTGAGAATCTAAACGAAGATATAAAGTTATAAAGAGCAAAAACGGTCATCGAACCCATGCTCCCAGAGATCAGAATATTAAATACTGGTAAAGAAACTGGAGCTGGACTTTCATCACATTACTTGGAACTGCCCATAAGTTAAACTCCTCTTGTGTTCATGGTAAGATCGTGTAGCCGTCATTGTCTTTGTCCACTTTTATGACCAATCTGTTTTTGTCAAATAAACGTGGCGTTGACTCATGAAGTTTTGCAATTTCCATAAAAACCCCATCCGCTCCGACCATGCACTTCTCGTGTAAAAAGAAACATTTTCCATAAAATTTCAGCAGAATATTTGGATGAAATCTAAATATTTTCAGTTTTAAAAGGTTTCATAATAATATTTAAAGCCCAGGAGGACAAAAGTCCGAGGGTGGAACTAGGTCTGCAGGAGGATGTGGTGGTGTGGGTTTTTAACCCACCTGCAAAAAATAGTTCATCTGAGCAAAATGGCTACTGTTAACTAAAGAATTCACTAAAACCTTCGCTACAAGGCTCCGTGTGCTGATTCTACTCATTGATCATTTGTTCTTACAGCAGGTACGTAGAAGAAGTGGCATAAATGGAAAAAACAATGTTTTCGTAACGTTATTTTTAAGAGCTGCAGGTGTTTGTGACAAGATTCTGGTTTCAGTCGTCATAAATGTGCAACAGACCACTTCACGCTTCTTTTTTCTCACTTCCTCCTGCAGGCAGGATGGGCTGTCTGAAGTCCACACTCAACGGGGGTCTGGGGGGTGAGGTGCAGAGGAAAATTCACCAGCAGCCTGCAACTCCTGACTCAAGGGTCTATGTCAAAGACCCCACCTCCACTTCAAAAATCACCAGAGTAAGTAGGTGGAGAGAAGGCAGGTATTTGTTATTGGCTTTATTGATCTAAAATTGCAGGAAGAGAAATTTGATGGTGAAGAACTGCTTGTTCAATTCAAAACTTTTGTTAAATAAACTAAATTCTCCAGAAATGATTTCTCATATTTGCAAGAAAGTGAGTCAGAGTTTCCCCTTCTAATAAATGATGTCTGTCAGAATCAGCTGTCAAAATAGTTTAAGCTGATTAAAAACACCTTTTAATGTATATTTTATTTGCTTTTACAGACTAACACCCTGCTACCTGGTCAGGTATTCCAGAGAATGGAAGGTATTTTGTTAATTTCAGTCTTTCTACTTTATCTGGTAAAAGTCATTATTCTCCTACCTGGGAGGAAACATACTCGGGGTCATTAGCTCTGGGCTATTAGCCACAATAGCTGTGATTTCAGTGGGAAAAGGCTAATCAAGGAAGCAGCATTAAAGAGTTTTCACTCAGTTCAAAATTCACAAAAACGATGGTTTTAGTCACCAAGCAGCTGTTTGCACGTCTCTGTCTCACTTCTGAGCTGCTGTGGAGGTCAAGTTGGGTTTAAATTATGATGTCATATCAGCTGTTTCACACCCTTACCACTAGCTTTACTGAAGAAATTTAGTTCTGGTGACTCATTAGCATCCTGGGCCTGTTCATTGTCCTGTCTCTGTTGCGTAAACACACCAATTAGCCAAGCATACTCTTGCATTTGCAGTTATTTGCATTTGTTTCCCCAAACCATCTCCTATAGCCCAAATCTGTGTGACATGGAAACTTTTACAGCAGGGACAAAATCAAGAGTGTACCTTATTTACACATTGGCTAAACTGCAAATATGAAAGACAAACCTTCACAAGATGTTTAGGAACACACGCGTGTTTTAATGATAAAAAATGAAATGAAATGCCTGCCAAAAAGACTCATAACACTCAGTCTGTAATGGGTTTTTTCTATAAGAGGTGACCAAAGTCATGGTCCATGGTCCCCCACATTGAGTTGGCTTGTACACACACATAATGAAATAACGCCCTTTGGTGCTGATAGTACATTTTGGTTGATGATGTTTCTGTCTTATCTCTCCAGCATTGTTACAGACCCAGCACAAGGCTCACTAGGAGACGAGGGTCGGCAACATAAACAAGACGAGACAGAAGTTATAACAAACAATAATCTTTTATTGTGAGAGGTTCCGCCGTTAAACCCACTTTGGAAGACCCACTGGTCCTGTAGAAAAAACAAAAGACAATGAGTGGAGGACATCCACTAACACGACTCTAAGGCGGCCCAGGTAGGGAGATAACTTAGAGAGGTTTTGATAACTACAACATAAATTTATCCCACTGGGAGAGGAACAAACAAAAGGAACTAAAATCACAGCTAGAGTCTCCCGTAGCTAGAGGGAGGAGAGCCTCCCCAGGGAGACAGGTTAAAATAAAAAGGGAGGCCAAAAAAAAACCCTAAATAGCTGGCTGGTCCACCACACAGCCCAGTCTTAAGGTGCTGTAGGTGGCAAATGTTCAGTCCCCTTCACACTAGAGGGACAAACAAAGGACAACAAACAGGAGGCACAGAAAAACCTCCAAGTCCTATAAAATACAAGAGAGCTTTCTTTGGTTTTTTTAGCTGAGCACGAGCAGAGGAGATTATACAGAGAGCTTTAACTCAGCTTCCATTAAAACAGGAAGCAACAACCAAGAACCTCGAAGGTTCACTCAAAATGACCAGAGCTCTGTTTGACTCAGTCACACTTAAAATAGGAGAGCAGACTCAAAGCCACAACTAACAAGTGAGTCTCAACCAAGTGTCAGTGTAATTAAAAACCATACTCATCCCTCTGGGATCTCGAAAGGTTTTGGGATCCACACACGCTGAGGGAATCCAGCACAGGGATCCGTCAGTCTCTCCCCACGGGTCTCTGCCCTTTTCGTCTCAGCTCAACAGGCTTCTCTCGGTTCGCCTGCTCGCCTCTGCATCTCGTCTCTCGGATCAACTGCT
Source organism: Aphyosemion australe (assembly GCA_006937985.1). Classification (NCBI taxonomy): domain Eukaryota; kingdom Metazoa; phylum Chordata; class Actinopteri; order Cyprinodontiformes; family Nothobranchiidae; genus Aphyosemion; species Aphyosemion australe. The sequence goes on from SSNS01000073.1 coordinate 960,465, forward strand.
CGCCGTTCCGTCTCAGAACTCGTCTCAACTGCTCGCCTCAGTTCAGCTCTCGTGATCAGCAGCTCACTTCCGCGTTTCAAGTCCCCCTTTCTCTCGACTCCTCTCCTGTCTTTATTTCGGCGTCCTTAATTAGCTGACGCGCCGCAGCTGTGAGCGCCGGCAGCGGGAGGAGAAGTGTTTCTCAGCGGCACCGCGAAACAGGGCCGGACCTCAGAGGGGGCCCAGCAGGGGGGGCCGTAACACCCCCACCCTTAAGAGGGAAAAGAAAAGGAAACGTCAAAACATACAAACATGCTACGAGGCCCATTGCTTTTCACTCAATTGCTAAAACCCAAACAAGAGTACACAAACAGGAAGCGAATAGGAGTTACCATGTCCCGTCACAGTTACCATTTAAAACCATCTCCCTTATCTCATGGTATTCCCGCTGACTGCCTAGGGTGACTTCTCTAACTCTCCCCTAGTCTTCATGCGGAGTCAAGGTGGGCTGATTAAGCACATGTGATAAACACATACTACCCAGCGAAGAGAGGGGGCGGCCCCTACTCTTCCTGGAGTGCCCCCGAGATGATCGACATTTAACGATCAACGCTAACCTCTGCCCCGCAACCCTATTAAAACAACAAACAGCTATGCCCTAAAGAGGGCATAACTCTTCAGCCTACAAGGGAAACCACAAGGGGATGGTACCTCTAAGAAATAGGAATTAAGATGTGGAGTAACTACGGGACAAGCCGTCAGCAAGGACATTTTCAGACCCCTTCTTGTGTCTGATATCGAGGTGAAACTCCTGGAGAATCAGGGCCCATCGCATGAGTCGCTGATTCTGGTTATACATCCTGTTCAAAAAGGTAAGAGGGTTATGATCAGTAAAAACAACAGTGGGCATTGAGCTGGATCCCACGTACACGTGAAAATGCTGCACAGACAGGAGAAGAGCTAAAGTCTCCTTCTCAATGGTTGAATACCTAACTTGGTGCGGCGTGAACTTCTTCGAGAAGTAACAAACTGGGTGCTCAATACCTTCTGAGTCCTCCTGCAGCAAAACACTGCCAGCTGCCACAGCGCTGGCATCCACCTCCATTTTAAAAGGACGGGACAAATCTGGAGCTGCAAGAACAGGCGCCGAACATAACAATGCTTTCACGGTGTCAAAAGCCTTTTGGCATTCAACAGACCAAGAAAATTTTACTTTGGGACTTAAAAGTTCAGTTAGAGGATGCACCACCGTGGAGAAGTTCCTACAGAATCCTCTGTAATAACCTGCCATCCCGAGGAAACGGCGCAGGTCTCGGCGACAAGAGGGAGCAGGGAATTTTAACATGGCACGGATTTTGTCCTGCAAGACTTTGACATGTCCCTGTCCCACCTCCTTCCCAAGATACCGTACAGTGGCTTTGACGAACTCACATTTAGCGAGGTTCAAAGTGAGGTTGGCTAAAATCAACCTGTTAAAAACCTCTCTCAGTGAGTGTATATGCTCCTCCCAAGTGTTGGTATACACCACAATGTCATCAAGATACGCACTGCAATGGGCGAGACCTGCAAGGACAGAGGTGATCAGTCTCTGAAATGTGGCAGGGGCGTTTTTCATCCCGAATGGCAACACAGTATATTGCAAAAAGACATCTGGTGTGGCAAAAGCAGAAAGCAGAGAAGCACGCTCGGTTAGGGGTACCTGCCAGTAGCCTTTTAAAAGGTCTAGCTTGGTCACGTAGGTAGCACCACCAACGCTGTCCACACAGTCATCAACTCGTGGCAAAGGATAAGCATCTGTAACAGTCACGGAGTTCAGTCTCCTATAATCAGTGATGAATCTAGAAGTTCCATCAGGTTTCTTCTCTAACAAGCAAGGAGAACTCCAGGGACTTTTGCTAGGAATAGCAAATCCATGCTCCACCAAATAGTCCGTTTCAGTTTTCATCAACTGACGTTTGTCAGGACTGGCTCGGTAGGGATGTTGCTTGAGTGGCTTCCAGTCACTCAGGTCAACATCATGANCAACTAGGTTTGTTTGAGTGGGCACATCACTAAACAATTTTTTGTGGGAATCAATTAATTCCATGAGCTCATGAACCTCCTCTGGAGGCAAGTGACACAACTGGTCCCTCAGATTTTCGAGTGCCTCTGAGTTCTTCAGACGAGGACTGCAGGTGGCAGGATAGTCAGATCTGACTTCATCATGGTCCTCCTGGGGAGAGGGATCAGCTTTCTTGTGCTGCACAACGCAGGCAGAAGAAACAGGGACCGAGGAAGGACCCTCTTCATAAAGCTTTAGCCTGTTAATGTGGCACAACTGGGTTTTCTGGCGACGGTGAGGAGTGAGAAGGACATAATCGGCTTCTCCATGTTTCCCCACCACTTCATATGGCCCTTCAAACTTAGAAGTAAGAGCAGAGTTAGACACAGGGATTAAAACCAAGACTTTGTCTCCAACAGAAAACTCACGCTTTTTAGCTTGCTTGTCAAAGTGGGTTTTCATCTTACTCTGGGCTTGTGCCAAGTGCTCTTTTGCAAGTGCATTTGCTTCTCGGAGCCGTCGTTTAAAAGCTTTAACATAGTCTGAAACCTTCGTATGCGAAACGGTGGGACTTAAAAACCTCTCCTTGAGAGCTTTCAGAGGTCCCCGAGGGTTATGCCCAAAAACAAGCTGGGCTGGGCTGAAACCCAGGGTCTCCTGCACAGCCTCACGGGCTGCAAATAAAACAAAGGGTAACCCATCCTCCCAGGATTTGTGCGTCTGCATCACATGTTTGGTCAGCATGGCCTTAAGGGTTTGATGCCACCTCTCCAGTGCGCCTTGGCTCTGAGGATGGTAAGCAGAGGAAGTGACATGTTTGATACCAAGGGACTGTGTGACCTGTTTAAACAATCGGGACTTGAAGTTGGTGCCCTGATCTGTCTGTATTACCTTGGGCAACCCAAAGATGGAAAAGTAATGGGTTAGGGCTTTTATCACAGACCGAGTGGTAATAGAGTTCAGCGCAATGGCCTCCGGAAACCTGGTGGCTGAACACATCAGGGTTAATAAAAATCGTTTTCCACTTCTAGAACGAGGTAACGGTCCCACACAATCTAAAATCACATGGTCAAATGGCAGACCCATCACAGGAATGGGTTGCAGCGGTGCAGGGTGTATAACCTGATTAGGTTTTCCACACATCTGGCAAACATGACACTGCTTACAAAACTGTGACACATCCTTTTTCATAGCTGGCCAAAAAAAATGTTGTAACAACAAGTTGTATGTTTTTCCGATCCCAAGATGTCCAGACCAATCGCTCTCGTGGGCCATAGAAATAACAGCCTTTCTAGCGGATGAGGGAACAACCACCTGCTTTACTAGTCCCCACTCAGCACCTCCAGTATTTGGCTGTGGCCAACAGCGAACCAGAACGTTGTTTTCTAGTCTGTAATGAGCTGTGGAAACATCAGGGGCATCAGATAAAACTAGCTCAAAACAAGATTTCAAAGAAGCATCCTTTTTCTGAGCTTCTATCAGCTCCTCTTCTGACAGAGGAAACTCATCACCATCTCTTGTTATAGGGTTGTTTTGATTCAAATCACCCTCGTCATCATCAAGACACATTAAAGTGTCGCGTAGCTGGATGTCAGCATGTTTTCGTGTTTGTGACCTGGTGACAGCACAAGCAGGGTAAAGGGGCGTGGCCCTCTCACAGTCATCCAGGTTTTCTGTCAAAGGCTGAGCCACTACTTCCAAAGCAGGAGTTACTTTACCCCCAGCTATATCATTCCCCAGTAGCATCTCGATTCCCTCTATGGGAAGTTTATCACAAATGGCTATTTCAAAATAACCAGAAGCCAGTGAACAGTCTAAAAACACACGATACACAGGTAAAGGCATGGTTCCCATCTCTATTCCCTGTAACAAAACAGAATAGCCACTCGTGCTGTTGGCTATGGAGGGAAGACTCTTCTTCAACACTAGGGACTGGGAAGCACCTGTGTCCCTTAGGATTCGGACGGTCTGCACATCAGCAGCCCCCTCCTCCAAGGAAATCTTTCCGGTGAGCAGGAAAGGTTTAAAACAAGTGTTAGGGAGACTCTCACAACTATTCTCCTTCTTTGGAGAAGTTCTAACAAAAGCAACCTCACGCTTAGGCGAGGACGGTTTTCCATTCCTCTTTCTAAGCAGAAAGCAGTCTTTTAGCACATGTCCTCTTTTGTGACAATAAAAACATTCAGGTGAGTCAGAGGTCATTTTCTTTACGGGCGTTTTGTGAACCTTTAAAAACTGGGAGTCAGGCTTCCCAACCTTTTTCACAAGGTCTCTGTGAGTAAGTGAGAACTCGTCAGCTAACAAGGCAGCTGCAGACAAAGTGGTAACCTTCTGTTCGTTAAGGTACACTACTAAACGTTCAGGGAGTTTTCTTTTGAACTCTTCTAACAATATCATCTCCTTTATATCACTCACAGTTTTGATTTTGGTGGAAGCACACCATTTATCAAACAACACCCGTTTCTCACGTGCAAATTCCACATGACTCTGTTCACTCTGTTTTCTAGCCTGCCGGAATTTCTGTCGATAAGCCTCAGGAATTAATTCATAAGCCTGTAAAATCGTTGCTTTAACAAGGTCATAGTCTAGGCTATCGGTCACAGACATGGCTGACATAACCTCTAGAGCTCTGCCACTTAACTTGCATTGGAGTAGCAGAGGCCACATCCCTCTTGGCCACTGGAGCGCCTCCCCAATCCGCTCAAAGGCGACAAAGTAGCTGTCCACCTCGGTCTCTCTAAAAACAGGCATAAAAGAAATGCACCTACTTATGTCGAAACCCGGGGTGGTAGGAGCTGGTGGGACAACAGCAGCAGCAGACTGGTCAGCAGGGGGTTCAACTTTGCGGACTGGGAGCTTCCCTTGGGCTTCCAGTTCCAGCCTACGCATCCGCACAGCCATGTCGGCCTCGATTTCCATCCTCCGAACCTCCAGCTCGTATTTCCTGGCCAAAGCTCGGTCCTCACGCTCCATCTCCAGCTGGGCCAAGCGGAGCTGGAGATTCTCCTCTTGGGGTCTCTCACCACCCTCAGTCTTTTGGTCCTCACCCTCCGGAGAGGGACCACTCTTCCCCTCACTTTCGGGTCCAGACGCTTCTTGTGTCCCCAGGACAACAGGGGTCAGCACTCCCAGAGATTCTAGGTGCTGACGGAATAGCTGCTTTAAGTCAGCTTTCAACAAAGTCCCAGAAACTTCGAGACCAAGGTGGGTAGCCATTTGCTGTAGGTCAGCTTTTTGGCAAAGCTCCAGCACCTCCAGGGACGGTGCCTCCAGAAAAGCTTCCAAGTTCACCTTGGACATTTTAAAAACACACCAACACCAAAGACACTCAAATAACCTAAATCTCACCAACCTTAACACCAAAAGAGTCTATACTCGTCAGGCGGAAACAAAATCAACTACCGGGCTCTAAAGTGGAACGAGTTAGCTACTACCGACACAAAATAGATCCCGGACGAGCCCCCATTTATGTTACAGACCCAGCACAAGGCTCACTAGGAGACGAGGGTCGGCAACATAAACAAGACGAGACAGAAGTTATAACAAACAATAATCTTTTATTGAGAGAGGTTCCGCCGTTAAACCCACTTTGGAAGACCCACTGGTCCTGTAGAAAAAACAAAAGACAATGAGTGGAGGACATCCACTAACACGACTCTAAGGCGGCCCAGGTAGGGAGATAACTTAGAGAGGTTTTGATAACTACAACATAAATTTATCCCACTGGGAGAGGAACAAACAAAAGGAACTAAAATCACAGCTAGAGTCTCCCGTAGCTAGAGGGAGGAGAGCCTCCCCNTTTTTTTAGCTGAGCACGAGCAGAGGAGATTATACAGAGAGCTTTAACTCAGCTTCCATTAAAACAGGAAGCAACAACCAAGAACCTCGAAGGTTCACTCAAAATGACCAGAGCTCTGTTTGACTCAGTCACACTTAAAATAGGAGAGCAGACTCAAAGCCACAACTAACAAGTGAGTCTCAACCAAGTGTCAGTGTAATTAAAAACCATACTCATCCCTCTGGGATCTCGAAAGGTTTTGGGATCCACACACGCTGAGGGAATCCAGCACAGGGATCCGTCAGTCTCTCCCCACGGGTCTCTGCCCTTTTCGTCTCAGCTCAACAGGCTTCTCTCGGTTCGCCTGCTCGCCTCTGCATCTCGTCTCTCGGATCAACTGCTCGCCGTTCCGTCTCAGAACTCGTCTCAACTGCTCGCCTCAGTTCAGCTCTCGTGATCAGCAGCTCACTTCCGCGTTTCAAGTCCTCTCTTCTCTCGACTCCTCTCCTGTCTTTATTTCGGCGTCCTTAATTAGCTGACGCGCCGCAGCTGTGAGCGCCGGCAGCGGGAGGAGAAGTGTTTCTCAGCGGCACCGCGAAACAGGGCCGGACCTCAGAGGGGGCCCAGCAGGGGGGGCCGTAACAAGCATATTATTTTCTTGGGTTGTTCATCTAATCAATTATTTTTGATCAGTCCTCTGGAAATCTTTCTTTACTTATTCAGTTCCAGTCCCCTCTCGTCCTCTTTCTTCCCTTTTACAGACAGTATGTATTATTTGCATTCTTCACATCTTGCTCCCTACACTTGACACAGCAACACTTCCTGTGATTTCTATTGCAATTATTCTGTACCTGGCACTTCACTGTCCAATTGGGTAAATGTTGTGGCACAACAGCCTCAGCAGCAGCAGAAGCAGAAGCCTTCTCTTTCTGCATTGCCTGTGCCTGCATGAATTGGCCTCGGAGTTCCATGGCTAGATGATGCAGAAAAAGTCTGTGGACCCTGTACATTCCCTCTAAAGCACATAGGCCAGGCACAATTCCAGTCCTGGAGGGCCAGTATCCTAGCCTAGTGAACTAGACCAATTCTTGCTTTGCAGAGTTTGGTCTAGGCACGCTTCATTGGAACCCTCGCAGCCCAAACCACTGCTGTGTTTATCCAATCACAACTCGCTATAGTTTTGGTTGGGCCAATCACAGCGCTCTATATCATGGGCCAATCACAGAGCGGGAGTAGCCGATGACGTCAGCGCTGCGGCCGCGAACGCTGCGAACCCAAGCAACATGGCGGCAACTCGGAAAACACGTTCGTTTGAAACGGCTTTGTCATCAACATTGGATTATTTAGACTCCAACGTGCGTAAGTCTGTCTGATATACTTAGCGGCTTCTTATTGTTATCAAACACAGTAGTGCAATGTCCCAGTACACCTGATATTCGCGTGTTTTTCATACAAAAACGACAGAAATCATTGAAGCTAGACGCTATTAAAGCCTCCCGCTTTTCCGTCGCCGTGATTACGTCATGTTGTTCGTCACTCTGATTGGTCCTAGCGCTATCCAATTGCGTGCTGACATTTTGAAAGACAACCGTAGATCCCGCCTCACGACTGAGAGCCGTCAGTGGTTCGTGGCCAGACTATATATACACATATATAGGATGGCTTGCCAGGCTACCAGTATCCAGCACATTTTAGTTTTAACTCTGCTTCAACACACCTGATTGCAATCAGCAGGTGATTAACAGGCTTCTGCAGAGCCTGATGAGCTGCTGCCCAGGTGATTCAACCACTGAATCAAGTGTGTTGGAGCAGAGAAACCACTAAAACATGCTGGATACTGGCCCTCCAGGCCTGGAATTGAATACCCCTGACATAGGCAATCACTGCCGCCAGGTCCAGCATGTTATAAAATACTGCTACTTGCCACCTGCATGTTGCTGCGCGTACTGAGTATATGCGTGCCATTCAGTCCAGAACATCAACACCACACTGTAAAAAAAAATACAGAGAAAGAGACATGTGTATGTGTACTTTATTTCTACACGATACAGAGCTGTCCAGTACATCAGAAAACAATATGACTGCAGTAAAATTACATAATAATTATATATAAATCCACATACCTTCATATAGTTGTAGTTGGTTATTGTGTTTGGTTTTTTCTGTCCGTCATCCCTGGTTACTACGTGTTGGTGCATGGAGCTCAGAACACACACTATTTTATTTTTTTGGGAGCATAGACTGTCAACGAGACACAATAATGTCTCCAACATAGGACTTCCGTCTGGAGTTTGCCGTCTTTTCCGGTGTCATCCGCGGTTGCTTAGATTCTTGTTAGGCTCACAAGGCAACCCGCGCTACCTCCTGAGCTACTACTGCCCCAGTACCTCTATGGAAGCCCATTCCTGCCAGACTGATTAATTAAAAAAATCTTGTGTCTCAAAAATTATGACTTAGCTATCTCATTATTATGAGACACTATCTCATAATAATGAGATAGCTAAGTCATAGTAATGATATACTATTTTAATACTATAAGATAGCATCTTAATATTATGAGATGTTATAAGTCATAATAATGAGGTACAAATTATTATTTTATTAATCAGAGTGGCGGCAATGGGCTTCCAAAGGGGTTCGAATGGTTTAAACATTTTTCTTTTTTCTGTCTCAGAGCAAAAAGGATCTGGTAAAGTCGTGGTCGGCCTTTATCTTTATGAAGCTTCGCATCCTGATGACCTGGGATTCAAGAAGGGAGAGAAGATGATGGTCTTAGGAGAGTGAGTCACGTCTATTAGAGTAAACGTTGGTCACCATCATTTACACACAAATGTGTACAAGGATGATTTATTAATGATATTTAATTAATTAAAATAAATTAACATAAATAGAAACAAGAAAAATTTGCTAAATAAAAAAATATGACTCTAGATGTGGTCAAATGTTTTTATTTGCAGACATGGTGATTGGTGGAAGGCACGCTCTCTGGCAACCACAAAAGAAGGATTCATCCCATCTAATTATGTCGCCCAAGTAGATACTATGGAAACAGAGGAGTGAGTAGCTCAGTGCTAATATCAAGCATCATTATGTGTTACATATGCTGTTAGGTTGCTCTGCTATCCACCCATCCATCCATCCATCCATACACCCACCCACCCACCCACCCATCCATCCATACACCCACCCACCCACCCACCCACCCATCCATCCATCCATCCATCCATCCATCCATCCATCCATCCATCCATCCATCCATCCATCCATCCATCCATCCATCCATCCATCCATCCATCCATCCAGAGAATGGACATTATTGTAAGAAAACTTCCAACTTGTTGCAGGTGGTTTTTTAAAGACATCACAAGAAAGGATGCAGAGAGGCAGCTGTTAGCACCAGCTAACAAACCAGGATCGTATCTCATCAGGGAAAGTGAAACATCAAAAGGTACAGAGACAGAGCTGAAAGGTCATGAAAGTCATAACTAAACACTGACAAGTTCTCTTTTTACCTGCAATTCTCCATCAGGAAATTACTCACTGTCAATCAGAGACGCCGATTCCAAAGGGATGGACTCGGTCAAGCATTATAAAATCAGGAAGTTGGACAATGGCGGCTTCTACGTCTCTCCTAAGATCTCCTTCCTCAACATCAGCAGCATGATCAAACATTACCACCGTGAGTAAAGCTCTGACCCGAGGAGAAAAGCTCGTAGTCATGATTAATAAACCTGTCACAGTCTGACTCACGCTCACGTTTACACTACATACAGGTCACCCTATGACAGCAGATTAGTGCCACGCAGATGAAAAAACAATAAAAAGACTTCAAGGTGTGATCTCTAATCGAACCATAGAACTCAACATTTTTCAATCCTTCAGAATAAGAGTCTAAAACTTACCTCAAAACATCTTTGTGTGTGTTCAAGAAACTAAAACAGTTTCACTAAATCAGTTGGACTCAGGAGCACAATAGTGGTTGTTTCTTTTACTTTCTTGACATTTCTTCAGGGTGGCTCCAAAATGCCTTCATAAAACTCACAGGAGTCTAGCTGTCAACAGATAACACATCATAGATGCAGTTTAGCCAACTAGCTATCACTTTCTTTTTTAATTGAAGCTAATGTTACTTTTAAGTCATTTTTCTGTGCAGCAGCCATACAGACCCATCCTCAAAATATTAAACTCAAATGAACTCTTTCTACCTATAACCAATACTAACGGCTATCTGGTTTGTAATAACGTTGAGAATAAACAATGAAATGAAATGAGAGAATGTCTCCATGTGTGCACCTTGCAGACAAAGCAGACGGTCTGTGCCGTAAACTGGAAAATCCGTGTGTGAAACCCAAAGCTCAAAGGCCCTGGGATAAGGATGCGTGGGAGATTTCCAAAGACTCCATAAAGATGGTGAAGAAACTGGGAGCAGGACAGTTTGGAGAAGTCTGGATGGGTGAGTGTGGAGATAAATAAAAAACTGACATTAAGAAACAGGTTAAGACTCTGACCTGGGACCTGAAGGGGTGTCTAGAGGAGCAGGTGCACCTTGCTGTTTCTGGATCAGATCTGGGTGTCGTTTAGTGGTTTTAGCCCTCATGCATGGTGTTCATTGTCCACACCCATTAGTGGTGAAAAAGCAGAAGAACACGCTTCAGTGCCACGTTTCTGAACAGACCCTCTCGCTATAGTGAGAGCATTTTCATCAATCATCAGCTCATTATAAAGACTCCAACTCTTTATGTCTGATCAGAAAACATCTAAAGATGATTGATCCAGTTATTTCACCAGAATCTGCACCAAGCAGGTGAAATATATACAGTAGAGCCAGCTAAACCTCACCAGTCAAAGCTGACAGCAGCACAACAAGCATCTTGTTTTCCTTTCTAAGCCTCGTATCACCCGTGTAGATGGTGATATCTGAGGAATGAGTAAAGTTTACTGGAAATGGAAATCTTACTTTAAATAGGTGGTAGTTGCTTTCTGTTGGATAATTAAATTCATCATCTGAGTTAAACCTGAACAAAAGGGATTTAAGCAGAAGTATTGATAATATAAAAGAGGTTCTTTTGTTGGTCAGATTAAGAAATCTGTTAGCTATAGTCTGGCCACGAACCACTGAAACAGCTCACTCATAGGGGCGGAGTCTATGGTTGTCAATCAAACTGTCTCTATATGCAATTGGACAGCGCTAGGACCAATCAGAGCAACAAACAGTGTGACATCCACCATAAATGACCTTTATCATGTCTCAAAGAAAAGCCCAAGTCTAAATCGTCCAAAGTTGATGCCAAAGCCATTTCAAACGAGCGCCGTTTCCATCTTTGTTGTTTTTCCTCTGTCGCAGGTCTAGCGTTAAGCCCACCCAACAAACACAGAGCACTGTGATTGGCCAGACACAAACTGACCGGGCCAATGGTAGACCTGCTGAGGCTATAATGGGGCGTGGCTGGACCAACCTGCAGGGCAAAATCTTTTTGCTACTGCTACGGTTGGTGTAAGCTAACAATCTGTAGCAAGTTTGGTTAAACGTGTAACCCATGTGGTTGGAATTACTTACATTCCTGATGGAAAATCTGGAATTCTAATGTGATATCAATGAAAAGATATGCATTTGCATGAAGTCCCATTTGACCTCCACTTTGGCCCTAACCGTTAGCCCATCAATCCTGTCAGAGCTTATCTATTTTTATCCAAGCTACCCAGCCAGCACACATAGGTGTGCCCCATATGGAATCTATATGGGCAAGCCATATGGGTCCCACCAGGGTTTGTCCGCAGTTTTAATGGTGGCCCCATGGGGGTTTGCCCAGAAAGACTTTTGCCCACATACATTTTAACGGGCCCTACATGGGTTTTAAGAGGGTTTGACTCAAACACGGGCAAACCCCCGTGGGGCCACCATGGAAACTGCGGACAAACCCTGGTGGGACCCATACGGCTTGCCCATATAGATTCCATATGGGGCCCACCTATGTGTGCTGGCTGGGGTAGCTACCTGTGCAAGTTTAGATCATAAATATTCATAACCCAACCAAAGGAAGCAACTCCAAGATGACTGAATTATTCTTCCTTTCTCTTGATACCAAATTTAACAACTCATATGACTAAATGTGTGCATTTTAACAGATTTGCTGCTATAAAATACCCCCAGACAAACACACACAATTTGAAATACACTAGAAAAAGTCCTGATGGTGGTTCCCAAAAACACATACAGTCACGCAGTGAGAGGATCTTTGATGCACGGCTTAGTAAAGTTTAGTTTTGAAGTCATGCACAGGTGCTAGTATGTGGTAATTTCAGTCACACTAAACACAAATGCTTCTTGGTATTTGCATTTTAAAGCTGAATTTCCACATCAGTGTTCCATAGCAAAAACAGGAACTGTGAATTATGTGCAGCACTAATTTTAGGACCTGGAAAATGTTTGGAAACTGACACGTCACACCCATGATGCCATGCTTTGCTGTGATTGACTGATAATGGTATGTTTTGGTGGATTCAGCGTATTACAACAACAGCACCAAAGTGGCGGTGAAGACGCTGAAGCCCGGCACCATGACGGTGGAAGCTTTCCTGGACGAGGCCAACGTGATGAAGACGCTGCACCACGACAGGCTGGTTCGGCTCTACGCCGTCATCACCAAGACCGAACCCATCTACATCATCACTGAGTTCATGGCAAACGGTAATTTAAATCGGCACGCATCATCACATTTAGACATTTCACATAAATGTGGATATTTTCACAGCTCTGTTGGGAGGAAGTGGAACTTGTGTCTTGGTTCTCTGATGAAAGTCAAGACTAAGTGTTGCTTCCTGTCCTGTCTTGTCTTTAGGAAGCCTTCTAGATTTCTTAAAAAGTGAAGCAGGATGCAAACTGCAGCTATCAAAGCTGATCGATTTCTCAGCACAGGTGATTTACCACAAATACTCCCTTCTTACTCTCATCAAACAGAAATCATGTCACTGTGCCATTTGGCTACAGAACTAAAGTCATCTAAATTATTTAATCTGCTAGTCTCCATTTCATTTCTCCTCTGCTAACGTTATGAGTCCGTACTAAACACACTTGTGTTCTGGTTCTGTTTCAGATAGCCGAGGGCATGGCGTACATAGAGAAGAAGAATTATATTCACAGGGACCTGAGGGCCGCAAACGTCCTGGTGTCTGAGAGTCTGCTGTGCAAAATAGCAGATTTTGGTTTGGCGAGAGTCATAGAGGATGATGAGTACTCTGCTAGAGAGGGTAAGCGTGTGTGTGTGTGTGTGTGTGTGTGTGTGTGTGTGTGTGTGTGTGTGCTTGACTGGAAGTATGAGTGTGTCCCAGTTCTTGCATTGTGCAAGTCTTGTTCCAATCAAAGAAAGGAGTCACTTCCTTAACTCCCTGTGAAACACTGAAGCTAAAAAAAAAAAATCGCTGTCTGGCCAAGATGACCATTCTGGGTAACCAGATAGACACTTCTGGTTTCGTTTAGACAGCTTTCAGTTTTGCCTCTGACGGCAAAAAGTGATTTTATATAGCAAACAATCCACCAATTTAGACGAAACAACTCATTGCACTTGTGTCAACTTCACCAGATGTTAGCATTAGAGAAATAGATCAATAGATTGCACAAACATTAAATTTTGCAAATCTTGAATAATAAAAGCTTCGTTAGAGTCATGTTGATGTGTGTGAGCAGGAGTTTGAGACCATTTCTAAACCTCAGAAGGGAAAAGAAAAAAGCACCAGTGACAAGAAAGATGACTCAAAGGTTTGTGGTGCCACCAGGAATCTTATTTCTAACCGGCTGAATTGAAACATGGAGAGAAAGGTCGCTCCACAGAGCCTCTGAAGTTGGTGGCTGTGCCTCATCCTTCCTCCCACACTGTAATAAATGACAACCTCAAAAAGTTGTTTCAATTTATTTTTACTATTTCACTCAAGTCTCTCTTTTAAGTTTTCATTGTTAAACTCAATTTTGTCAGTTTTGATGACAAAAACTAAAATGTGTGTGTTATTTCAACAAATTGTTATATTGTCATTCATTCAGTCAACTTAAAACTGCAATTTATAGATTTAAAAAATGACCCCGCCCACTGCAAAAGCTGCAGTGGGTGAGGTGCATTGTGGGTAGTCATGTTCTTAGTAATTTTGTTCTATTTTGGGGCGTTTATGTATGTTTATTGTGGGTAGAGGGTTATGTAGTGTTGTGTGTCGTGTTGTTCTTAGTTATTCTTTGTTCAGTGTTGCAAAGGTGGAGTTATTTGTTATTGTCATGTTGGCACCGTAAGTGAGGAGGACGGTTGAAAGAATAGGACCGCTGTGCCGTTCAACTGTTCTTCTTAAAGTGGTGGCTTGTACTACTACTACTACTGTTGTCAGCTCCTTGAGTTCAACTCTCACTGGCTACCTGCAGTAACGCAGTGTATGAGAGGCACAAGTTAGCTAGCTGGCATCTTTTGATGTCGCTGTTAGCTTCCTGCTCCTCTTCCTGCCATGTGGCTGTACATATTCTTCTAACTTAAATATGTAAGTTAAGATAAGGTAGAATTGTGTGTATATTAAACAAGCGAAAATGTGTTTTTCGAAATGCTAATCTGACATAGTTTGTTGTTTCAACTCACAATATTAATTTCAAACAATGCATTGTTATTATTTATGTTATTTGTACAACTTGACATTTAGAGTTGAAAGAAAGTAGTTGGTTAAGTTGACTTGACTCATGTTTTTAAGGCAGCCGGTGAACTTTCATTTTTAAGTTTAACTGGCTTAAGATTTATTACAGTGCAGGGAATTGAGGGGTGCCTCAGGGTTCAGTCCTGGAGCCCCTCCTATTTTATCTTTCCTATTTATCTTCTACTTTTGGGACAGATTTTTCAGCAGAACAGCATCAGTTATCACAGTTATGCTGATGATTATCAGATCTACTTGGCAATAAGGACCAGACGTGGACGTCCAAGTTGCAAATTGTCTCTCTGATGTGAAGGAATGGTTAGCTGCAGACTTCCTGAGTCTGAATGAGGCAAAGACTGAGTCGATTCTTTCTGAACCTTGAAATCTTTAACGCGCATCATCTGTTTCTAGTTTTCCGTGTATTGACTTCAAACATCATGTCACTAGCCTTGAGGTGAAATTGGACGCAGGATTTTCAATGGTCCCTCAGATAAATTAAATCATGTTTTTTCAACTGCACCGCTTGACACACCTGAAACCTGCACTGAAACGTTTGGAGTCTGTGATACAGGCTTTTATTACTACGCAAATTCACTTTTCATTGGCGCTCCTTCTTCAGCTTTAAATCGGCTGCAGATACTGCAGAACGGTTTTGGCATATCTACACTGGCTGCCCGTGACTTTCAGGGTGCGTTTCTAAATTTTACTCTTTGTATACAAGGCATTAAATGGCCTCGCACCTTCCTACATATCAAAGCTGCGCACACCCTAGTGCCGGTGCGCTCTCTGAGGTCAGCTGACCGCTTGCTGCTATGCACCCCCAATATAAACTATAAAGCGAGGGGGGAGCAGGCTTTTGTTTCTGTTGCACCTGTCCTTTGGAAAGCCCTTCCCATTTAACCCTGCAGCAGTTTTCATCTGTCTCAGTCTTCAAGTCAAGACTGAAGACTCATTTCTATGATTTGGCTTTTGGATTATGACCCATTTTTGTGCCAGTTTTACTGTCTTGTGATGTTTTATTGGTTGTTTTACTTGTTTTTATCTGTCTTTTATTAAACTGTTTTTATTCTGTTTTATTATGACTTTCTGTAAGGCGCTTTGGTCAGCTCTCGCTGTGTTGAAATGCGCTGTTACATTGGTATGGTATGGTATGGTACAGCGCCTAAAGGACGAATATCTCAGCAGAGCTCCACCTGTCCGATCTGGAGCATCTTGGTGGAAATCACTAACTAAAACACATCCAGCAGAATGGATTTTTAAAAATATGTGTAGTTGCATTCATTATGTGCAGGTTTGCTTTCTTTAGTAAACAAACATTTCTACCTGTAGCATAACTGACCAGGAACCCAGAGACACAGAAGCTACTGTAGCGGGAATCTAAAATACATTTGAATACGATGAAAAACAAAAACATGTCCATGACACTAACTGTAAATTTAAAAATGACCTTTTATTTTCATGTCTACCTCTTTACTTCCCCTCACACCCCCACGCCCTCAGGAGCCAAATTCCCCATTAAGTGGACCGCTCCAGAAGCCATAAACTACGGCAGCTTCACCATCAAATCAGACATGTGGTCCTTTGGGGTTCTTATCTATGAGATCATCACGTATGGAAAAATCCCCTACCCAGGTAAGAATGTTATTTTAATCTGTTATTTTTGGCTAAATAAGCTGTAACATCCTGTGTCTTAAAACCCCACTTTCATGCTCTCATTATGACCGTTGGGTATTACTTTAACACTCACTGCCCTCTGCCTGCTGAATTTACGTCCTACACTTCATGGCTGCGTCTGACATGGAGATGTGTTTGTCTGAAGGTATGACCAAAGGAGAGGTGATGTCCTCGGTGCAGCGCGGCTACAGGATGCCCCAGCCTGACAACTGCCCCACAGAGTTGTATGACATCATGATGTCCTGCTGGAAGCACAAGCCCGAGGACAGACCCACCTTCGACTACATCCAGAGCGTCCTGGATGACTTCTACACCTCTACAGAGGGACAGTACCAACAGCAGTGATGCTGAACCAGAAAGACATTTCACACAACACCTTTCACTTTTGCTCCACGTTGTGTTTGTAATAAATGTATTTTATATTTTCTGTTAGGAAACCAGTTTAAATGCAAAACAAAGCTATGGTGATGATGTTATGTTTGATTATTAATGCACAAAATTTCTACCGTATTACAGAAAAAAGACAGAAACTGTTGTTAGGTTGTTTTATTTTATTCTTTTGACATCTTTTAAATGGACCAAATGTTAAATTTGATCATGACTCAAGTGGTTTCATACATGTAATATTGTCTTATCGTGGTTTGAATGACTGAGCTTCTATAGGAGCAGAAACATCAAATGGTTTGAGATATTTTCTTTATCTGTGGTTCAAAGATAAATATTTCTGTACAAAGATTTTGTGATTTTTTACATTTCAAATGTAATTTTATCAGTAGCTGCTCTAACACTGAGATCCCTGCTTTCTCGCATCTATAGACTTTTAGGTAAATACAGAGTTGCTTCTGTCTTCTGGGGTTTCATCAGGTTTCTCCACTTCATATTGAAGTGGTTTTCATGCTATTCTTTGTTTTTCTTCTTTTGGGGGTAAAACTTGAGAAGCTTTCCTTTTTACCTTTATTTCAATTATTGTGTTTGCCTTTTACAATAAAGTCTATTAACAGATTAAAATGGGTTTATTATTTGTTGGCTTCACTTAGAATAAAAAATGGTATCTCAGCCAGGACTCATTCATATTTGCTTCATCTTTGGTCTTTGAATGACACATGCGGCTGTTACGTGATCTACATTTGCATAAAATATATTCTGTTGGGTTAATTTTCTCACAATTAAGTTCAAAATTAAAGGATTTTAAGAAGAGATGTTCATTTCTAGACCTACCTTCCGTAACCATATAATCCCAATTTTGGCCAAATCTGATTTCTAACAAGCATAATTGACAAAATCAAAATTCTGTTATTTTTATTCTATTTTTTTGTGTGTGTTATGTCTTCATTAAATTACAGGATTGAATGTAAAACGAATGCTATAATTTATTTACACTTTCTCTAGCACGTCACCAGGTTCTCTGTAACTGAAATTCTAAATCTAAAGAACTCCTGGATAGAAGCACGTATTTCAATAAATCCAACTGGAACAGGAAAATATTAGCAGAATATCATTGTTATGAACCACACTGTTCATTTTAATTTTTACAGTATATTCACAGAGGAATAAACAAATTAAATAAGGTATAGACTGCTTGTGTGGTGTATCCCTAATGCATGTTTAATATTACAATGAGAACAAGGGAATATCTGCAAGTTGTTGTTGCTTTCAAAATCTTATCTTTTAAAAAAACTGACAACTTATATTTTAAAATTGCTTTTATTTGCTTGTTGTGTTTCTTATTGTGACGTTCTCTGTGCAGCAGCTTGACTCATCTCCAGAAAGGTGCTCTATAAATAAAGTCACAGCTGCAGCGGCTCATGAGGCAGAGTACTGCTCCTCATATTATGCAGATACTGCTTATTAAAGAATCTCATGAACAATCATTTTCAACAATTTTAACAATATTTTTATCTGTTTGTAGCATGTTATCAGAAATCAGCCTTTAGCTCTTTCCATAAATTTCACAATACTGCACTATCCATATAGAAATTCTTGAAAATCTTTAACAATAAAATCTTTAATAAAAAATGTTGCCAAAACTAAAGTTATTGAGTTTAGTTCTTTGTGGCTTCAAACAAAAAAAAAGCTTTTATTTTGAAGACCCCCACTGATCACGTGGTGTTCAAAGATGGCCGCGCCCACTCCTTCAGTCCGCTCAGTGCTTCCTGCAGAGCGTTTAAATGAAAGACAACTGCAGCTCGGTGCTGAAGCTTTGAGGAAAAAGTCTTTCTAATAAAACCTGTCACGGTTTCAACCTCGCCGCCATGAGCAAGAACGAATTAATCCTGTAAGTAGCTCACTTCCGCCCCTGCTTCCGTTAAACGTTCTCTTTTAGGATTCATCAAACCATTTTTGGCCGCCGGCAGTGACTTTACGAAACCCACCTGTGTCATTGTTATGAAAACATGTTTAATGAGGCGGTAGTGAGTCCTGGTCCATGCTGTTAGCTTAAAATGTTAGAATGTTTGTATCTTGCTTGACATGGACCTTTATTTTGAAAAACGTTGTTTAATAACATCTTTTTGAGTATTTCCGCTTCACCTGATATTAGCTTTAGGTTTTTCTACACTCTTTATGTGTCAGAATAAACAGATAACGGGTTATGATGTTGTTTCTGATGTATGTGAATCATTTGAATGTTACATTTCCAACAGTATAACCTGAGACAGTTGTGATGGATCACTCATCCTTCCTCAGCAGCTCCTGATTCAACCGTTTTTCCTCCTGCTGGGAGGTGATAAGAGAGCAGAGGATGTTATCTGTTATAATCACTGACACCAGGTCAGCTGGATGATCAGTGTGTTTGCAGAGAAAGGGAGGAGGACACCAATATTTTTGATAACACAAACATGCCTTTGTGTTAGATGTAGACAACCAGTTAAATGTCACCATTTATTATTATTATTATTATTAGTAGTAGTAGTAGTAGTAGTAGTATGCGCAGATCAGACTTTTATTTTGAAAGTATTTTCTGTAGCTGCGTGTTCCCCTCTAAAATTTAGATTAATGAAGTTGTAGCAGAAAATCTTTTTCAGAAGAAATGCTCTCAAACTGATCTTTTGTTTGTTTGTTTGTTTGTTTGTAATCCAGCCCCAAAGACTTTCCTCGGTTAAAGAACGACACATTCCTGCGAGCGGCCAAAGGAGAACAAACCGAACATGTCCCGGTCTGGTGTATGAGACAGGCTGGAAGATATTTACCAGGTTTCTGATCATCTCTCCTTTTCTGACCTTGACATTAACAGTTTTGTTAATCCAGCGTATGAAGCATGTTTCCACTTCTCTTTTCAACATGTGTGATTTTTTATTTTCTCCTACGGTTTTGTGATTGTTACTCATTTGTCAAATCTCCAGAATTCCGTGAGTCCAGAGAAGGGAAGGACTTTTTTGAGACGTGTCGGTCACCGGAGCACTGCTGTGAGCTCACGCTGCAGGTAAAACCCACGAGCAGCAGGGGAACGTGACATTTACCCCGATCAAAAGCCTTTTTTAGTACTGAGTCTATACTTGATTTGATGTACAGGCTTACTTAGTCTTGGGTTATATTTTTATATTTTACTAAATCTTGATTTTTTTTCTCTACACTTTTAGCCTCTGAGACGTTTTCCCTTTGATGCTGCCATCATCTTCTCCGACATCCTCGTGGTTCCTCAGGTAGAACTCCACAGAACAGACTCAGATTCTCTGATTCCACTAAAACCTTCAGTGTTTCTGTTCTGAAGTCATTTGAAACAAATTTATTAACATGTCATCAGAAATCAAAGATAAAGTTTGTTTCGGTTCTGCTCTCCCCCTCTTCTCCTCAAGGCCATGGGTATGGAAGTACAGATGCTGACGGGTAAAGGTCCGACTTTCACAGACCCCCTGAAGGAGCCGGAGGACCTGCAGCGTCTACGGGCCAAAGTGGACGTGAACAAAGAGCTGGGCTACGTGTTCAGAGCCATCACTCTGACCAGACACAAGATAGACGGAAAAGTTCCCCTCATAGGATTCAGCGGAGCGCCGGTGAGAGACGAACCGACCCACAGACAGCTAAAAGGTTTGAGACACTAACCTGGGATGTTGTCCACAGTGGACCCTCATGTCCTACATGATCGAGGGCGGAGGCTCCAACACGCACTCTAAAGCCAAGCGTTGGCTCTACCGGCACCCCGAGTCCAGCCACATGCTGCTGAAGATGCTGACGGACGTCATCGTCGAGTATCTGCTGGGGCAGGTAGCAGCTGGAGCTCAGGTCAGACTCCTTTCAACAAATCAAACACAACGCGATAACAAATAAATTGCTTTTACTCCATTACTGTGGGACATCAAATATACCAGCGTTATGTGAAATCAGTGATGGAGGTTTACTGATTGTTGGAGATGTTTCTGAGTTTCAGCAGAAAAACATGATGAAATCATCATTTTTTCTTTTATTACTACTAGAAATGAACCAGAATCAAAAAGTCATAACTTCATTATTAGTCAGGTCATGACAAAATAACATTTAAAGGCTTCAGTGTTGTTTCTGTACGATGTCTATTCTACATTTCTGATTTTATGTTTCACATCCACACTTCATTCACTAAACGGAGCTAAACTTGA
Source organism: Aphyosemion australe (assembly GCA_006937985.1). Classification (NCBI taxonomy): domain Eukaryota; kingdom Metazoa; phylum Chordata; class Actinopteri; order Cyprinodontiformes; family Nothobranchiidae; genus Aphyosemion; species Aphyosemion australe. The sequence continues at coordinate 981,166 of SSNS01000073.1, forward strand.
CTTTCAGTTCTTTTCTTTGAATACAAAAGTAACCAGAGCTTCCACAGCAGATGGTTTATTCCTGGAGGCATCAGACACTCACCAGCGCCCCCTGCTGCTCAGTGGGATATCATTTCAGTCATCAGCCAGCCTGGAAATCAAAGATGATTGTTTATTTTTATCCATAAGAAACCCTTTAAATAAATCTGACATTTTTCCAATGACGTGAACTCATCATTGCTAACCAGATCCCTGCTTTACATAAGTTTGGATATTTGTTTATTTTTTAATTAGGGATGTTCCGATCACATTTTTTTGCTCCCGATCCGAGTTTGCTTTTGAGTATCTGCCGATACCGAGTCCCGATCCGATACTTCAGCAAATAATTAAAATAAGAAGACAAAAGGGAAAACACGTCCAAGTTTTACTTAAATTATTTCTTTTGTTATTATTTAGGTGTTTCTTTCTGTTTTTATGCCATTTGCTTAGTTTATCTGCCCAAAAACATCACGTGTTTAGGAAGTACATTGATGAAAAACACATTACAAGTGGCTGTTACACTGCCTTCGCTGTCCGGGTTAAAATACCACCAAAACACACACATTATAGCCCTCCTGAGGAGACACGTAGCTCTGCGTTAGCCTACTAGCTAACAGCTGCAAGTTATGGTGTCTGAATCCCTGCCTGCCATAAATTGTGTGACGTAATGGTGTTTTCGTCCAAGAAACAAAGAATACTGATGTAGAGGAACTTGAGATTTAAACTGAGCTGTTGTTCTGTTTGAAAATCTCAGGATGAATTAAAAAAAGTCATATTTGTTGTTTTATTGGGTTAAAGCCGATTTTGATCTTTTGAAAATCACGTGATCGTGCCCGATTTTTGATCATGTGATCGGATCGGAGCATCCCTATTATTAATTTTATTTACATTTTTGAAGCTCGAGTTCGTCCCTTTTGATCTGATTAGAAAAAAGAGCATCCTGAAACTCCCTTCACATTAAATGGTCCCTCTATCTGCCTGTCAGTCTTGTAACCTTTTCCTCAACCATTTCCAAAAGAACCACATTTTTAGAGTATTTACTCTGGACTGAGAGCCTGTGGCGGTATCAGTGTTTTGTCCCATCCTGATGATGCTGTGAGACACTCAAATCCTCTCCTCTGCCTCCCACAGGCCCTGCAGCTCTTCGAGTCCCATGCTGGCATTCTGGGACCGGTCCAGTTTAAAGAGTTCTGTCTGCCGTACCTCCGAGACATCGCTCGCCGGGTCAAAGACAAGCTGAAGGAGAAGGACCAGGATGTTCCCATGGTGAGAAAAGCCTCATGCTCACCCGTTCAATTATTGGAAACAGGATGAATTATTCATGCTTTACGTGTGATGACCTGCAGGTGGCAGCATTTATCCATAAACTGATTCAACTCTGTTTTGTTCCAGATTGTGTTTGCTAAAGATGCTCACTACGCTTTAGAGGAGCTGTCTGAGTCTCACTACGAGGTGGTGGGTCTGGACTGGACCATCGACCCCCGAGCAGCACGGTAAGGGTTCAGATTCGTTTAAGCTGAGAGGGAGCAGAAAGATTTATCTGCTGTTCTCTCCTGAGCAGCAGGTTAACCATCACTGACCTCCCCCTGGTCTGTCTGAGGGCAGGATTTGTGTCAACAAACATCTGTGTTTCCTGCTCTTCTCATCAAATACTTAACCTGCTGGTTAAAGGATTAACTAGTGTGTGTGTGTGTGTGTGTGTGTGTGTGTGTGTGTGTGCAGGGAGCGTACAGGAGGGAAGGTCAGCCTGCAAGGAAACATGGATCCCTGTGCTCTTTATGCTCCAAAGGTTTGTCAAATAAAAATAAAAACTCCATCTTCATCTTCAAAGTCAGTTCTTTAAACTTAATCTACTAACAGCAGGTCTCTGGATTATAATTTGTGTCAAAATGACACCATGTTTGACTTTCCTATACGTGAATGTGTGCTGAGCATAAAGGTGAATACCTAAAATAACACGAGAACCTTTATCAGAGTTTCAATTCTTTATGGATTGTCAGGTGTTGTTTTAGCCAGATTATTGGTCAAAAACACGATGTGGATTTTTTTTCCCGTTAAAGCCCTCAGGTCAGCTCATAAAGGCTTAAATGTTTGGTTTCTTGTAAAAATATCTGAAAATGTGCATGTTGTCTGCAAGATTTAGTTGTTTTAGTTTTGTTTCTGGTTCTCCTGAAACTGTCCAACAACTTGACACAAATAGAAGAACTGCGATCCTTTTCTCCTTTTCATCTTCAGGAGTGCATTTCCGACATCGTAAAGAAGATGTTGGAGGGTTTCGGCACCAGGCGCTACATCGCCAACCTGGGCCACGGCCTGTACCCCGACATGGACCCGGAGAACGTCGGCGCCTTCGTGGAAGCGGTGCACCTGCACTCTAAGAACATGAACAAACAAGTGTGAAGACGGACGTGCCTGCAACAAATAAATCATATTGATTGTGATAAAACGCCTTTGAATTATAAAATAAACAAGCTTTTTATGCTGAAGAGTTTCACAGCTTCTTTTATAATTTCAACAATTTTCTCTGCAAGAAAAACAAAAGGATGTCTGTTTATTATAATAAAATACTTTTTATTAACATGTTGAGATGAGTCAGAGGATTATTGTGCTAGAGTTACTTTTCCTTTTGTTGATATTTTTAATCATTTTTAAATTTTTGTTTTTGTGAAGCACCTCGTGATTTTTATCTTGAGGCGCTACATCAAAGATGGTTTCTTCTTCTATTTCTGCTATAAAACTTCACCAGATCAAGGTGCTGACTCTGGAGGGGAACCTGCAAAAATAAAACTTCAGTAATGCAAAAAAATAAAAAAATATATTTTTATTGAATTGTATCATGGCTTTTAGAAACAAGGTTATTATTTATTTATATCTGACTATTAGTTACTTATTTTGTTTAAGGCGTCCTGAACTTTAAATCAAATTAAAACATTTTATTAATGAACATTTTCATGAATATTAAATTATTAGAATTTAAATCCAAGATGTTTGACTTTTATCTAAACTGATTTAATTATGATTTTTATTATTTCTATAAATCTTTCTAACCTGAGACATATTTCCTCCACCTTTTCACTAATTCTCTTCCTATTTTCCCTTTTAGTGAACAAAAACCGTAAACCTGACTTTCTTGTGAGTCCACCTGAAAATCTAAATTAAATAAAATATGATTGATGTGATTTTTTTCTTTTAATTTCCTGGCCCCTTTCAATAAAAGCAGCCTTTCAGTGGAGTCAATAAGCCACAGAAGAATAAAAAATCCAGATTTAAACGATAAGAGACGTAATCAGCATGAGGGATCTGTAATTCTTAAAAGGATTCCTGTCACAGCTTCTGGTGCCGAGGTCCAGCTGGGTGTTTGTTCAGGGAAGATGTCAGGAGGCAGGATGATCAACAACTGCTGTGAGCTGACATTTTCCACCAAAATTAGATTTGGACTCTAACAGAGTTACATTTTATCATCATTATTATTATTATTGCTGAAAGCCTTTTAAGCAAATCGCCAGCTTTTGTGTTTAAAGATTTAAATTCTTGTTTCTCTGAGAAGGAAACCACTCGGTCTGATCACAAGCTTAGGTTTGTTGGGATCCCAGATGTGGATGTGATCGTCTCTCTGGTCCCAAAGATGTACTTCTGCATCTTTAGTCTCATAAACGTGTTTTAATGCCCTCTGGCGAGCTAAGAGTCCCCATCTTTAGTCGGTTTTACCTGTTTAAGAGGCTGAAAGCTGCTGACAAATTAGAGAATGGGGGTAAAAAAAACAAAAACAAATGGTATTACACAGAAATCATGGTTATTGTAATCATTACAGAAGCTCAGAGCACAGATCACTTAATCCAGAATGATGATGTTTTTCTCTGGGATGCTGCTAAGAACATCAGATAAGCAGATTCTTGTAAATCCGTTTGTTTTCGGTGCTGCTGATGTTGTTTTTGAGGGATTCCAGCGATCATGTGACCACGTTGTGGGGTGAGGGGGGTCACTGGGGTTCAGCGTGGATAGTTGTCCTTGACAGGATTCTTGTTTTTGTTGCTTTAAAGACATTTTTTATTCATTTTGATAAAGTTTCTCCACAAAATAAATTTATTCTAAGAAAGCAAAGAAATTGAGCGACACATATTTTACTAGGGATGTTCTGATCACAGTGTTTCGCTCCCGATCCGAGTCATTTAATTTTGAGTATCTGCCGATACCGAGTCCCGATCCGATACTTCAGCAAAAGCTTTCCTTAGCTTATCTGCCAAAAACATCACTTGTTTAGAAATTACATTGATAAAAAACATGTTAATATTATGAATGTAGTAAAAATTAGTGGAGTTGCTCATATTTCAAATTGTTTAGCATTAAAGTCCTACAGGACTGATGGGCTACCGGCTAGTCTGAGTATAGACAGGAGTCTGTTGTTTCACAGCAGTTCCATTATTTATTACCTTTTACGTGAATTTTTGGTTTGGCAGGAATATGAAATAATTCCTGCAAGACTTGACCTCCTGGACGTTCTATATTTAGCTGCTGCAGGTTTGTTAATAACAATAGAATTCTGCGTAAGATTTAGAAAATAATATTCACATGAACTGACATGAAACTTGGGATATTGGAGCTGTTTTGCAACACACAGGTATTGGCTGTATTCAGACTAGCAGTTTGCCTATCATTCCTGAAAGAACATTAAAGCTATTTCTCCAAACAGAAGCTGTTCCAGAAGGTAAACATGAACTTTGTATGAAATTTACACAGAAATAAGTGAACTAGCCAAAATACCTCTTCATCCCTTCAAATTTTATTCTGGAAGCTTAAAATTAGATTCACCCAGCCTCTGTTAGACTGTGAACATAAATGGTCACACTGTTATTGTTCAAATATAAAAATTAGCTGCTTTTATCCCTAAAACGACAGCTAGATTTTCCTGAATGTTGCACGAATGTGAGCGAGCGCACACGTTCCAGGACTATTTTCAGCTGTTTTTATTGCAACACAACAGTGACTGGATGGAAATACACCATGGACATGCAGGAGCACTGCTGATCACTCAGTGTAAAATAAAAATGTAAAAACTGAACGTCTGAAAATAAAAACTAACTGCACAACAGAGTGTTATTAATATTTACAGAAAGACACAAAGCAGCTGACAAAAAGGGAGAGAGAGAGAGAGAGAACAAAACAGCAGCTTTTATTCACCTCCATCCTTTGTGATGCTGTAACATAAACACACACACACACACACACACACACACACACACACACACACAGGCTTTTGTTGTGGCCCCATAAATAGCAAAGACAAATGAACAAAAATCATCGCTGATTGGCGACAGGTAAGACTGAAGAGGATGGGAGTGTGTGTCAGTGAGCCATCTGGGAATAAAGTGACAGGCTGTGTGTGTGTGTGTGTGTGTGTGTGTGTGTGTGTGTGTGTGTGTGTGTGTGTGTGTGTGTGTTTGAGAGAGAGAAGGTACAACAATGAATCTGTGCTCTTTAGAAATGGAGATCAATTTCCACATGGTTGCCTTTAAAGGCTTTGGCAGGAGAATAATATAGGTGTGTGTGTGTGTGTGTGTGTGTGTGTGTGTGTGTGTGTGTGTGTGTGTGTGTGTGTGTGTGTGTGTGTATGCCCATGCTGCTGTGTGTGTTTCGTGGATCATTTCATTAATGTGATTGTGTGTGGGCTTTCATGTGCTCAATTTGTGCACGGACACTGAACAGGTGTGTGTGTGTGTGTGTGTGTGTGTGTGTGTGTGTGCGTGTGTCTTTGAAGGAGGTCCAGGCTTCATCTCTCAGCAAATCAGCAGGCCTGAAAATCCAATCTGCCTGGAGAGACAGCAAGCTGTACATCATCTGTCATGGATGGACACTATCAGCGCTTTATCAGGGACTGCACCCCCCACCTCCTCCCAACACACACACACACACCGTATCTTTCAGTGACCACATGCATGAACGAACACACACAGCCCACTGTGACAGAGACTGATAGGCATTATTACCTCGGAGGTTGTGGAGGCAGGCGGTGAAACTCTGGCTCCAGTCTGAGGACCTGCAGATGCCTCACACTAATTCAGACGCTGACAGCTGAGACGACCCTCTTTTGCTGATGATACCTTCCTATTCCTGCATGTCCACCATGTAGCTGTAAACCACAGCTGCCACCTGCAAGCATGGAAACAGTCAAAACTCTGAAAACTGACCCAGCCATCGTGTGCAGCCCTGTTAGCGTTTGACGGCTCGGTGGAGGGAGTTCAAACCCGACCGAGAACTGTGCTGTCATATCAAAGATACCGTTTTAGGCTCCGATTCAGAATAGCACCTTCATATCAGCTGGATCAACGCTGCAGCTTCCCTCTGTTGTCATGGCTACCTGCTAGCCTATGACAACATGAGCGGATGGCTGGCTGTGCTGGACATTTTCTGATAAGCTTGTGAGATAATTTGGCCGGTATCCAGGTTCTGACTGGACTCAGAGCTGTCAACAATCACCCAGGAAGGTAAAATCTGTCCCGTCTATTTTTGTCCTCGTGTTGTTGCCGTCCTTTCGGTTGTGAGACAGAAACGGCCCGTAAATGTGTGTTTTTGAAAAGAAAAGTTAGCTTTCCAACTTTCTCAGACTGCATCAGGATGGAGGGATATCCCTAAAATCCAGACTCTGGACCAGAACAATCAGTGAGTCTCCTCAGAGCAGACAGGAAGTGAGCTGGTGTGATTTTCAGCTCTTCCTTCTAAATACAAACACATCAGTAGAAGAGAGACGTGAGTTTTTTTTAAAGGCGTTGCAGCTGGATGTGCAGGATACAGAGTTCAACAAACAATATATTAATAGTGAAGTTGGTTTAGGTCATAAAATAAAGTTTTTATCAATCAAAAAGCTGAGGTCTCATCATCATCACTAAGTCTCCAAGGGCATAAGAAAAGTTTTACACTGAAATATAGTCAGAATTTTCATTTTGTGAAGCATTTATTTTGCAAAAAAGTATAATTTGGGAGCTTATGGTGGTACCGTTGGTACTGTTGCCTTGCATGCGTGGGAGTTTTAACATGCCGGTTATTTAGTGACTCCAAGTCGTCTGTGTGTCCCTGTGATGGACTAGAGACGTGTCCAGGGTGTCCCCTGCCTCTCTCCTGATGATTACTGGAGTTAGACACCAGCTCCCAACAACCCTACTGAGGAATAAGCCATTAGAAGATGTGTGAGTGAGTACCGTTTCTTTATTCTAAGATGGAACACTAAAGAGATTCTTTATTTTATAAATAAAATGTGACTTGTCCTGAGCGTCTGCCGAGGTGGAAAGACGTCACGCTGAAGTTGCACACATGCACATGCAACAAGCCGAATGGGTGTGTACATGATGGACGTCAATCCGAATGACGATCGGACAAAACCACCTCTCTCAATCCTAATGAAATTTCATTCTGGGCGATATGGCAAAAATTTCATATCCCGATATATCTCATTTTAGATCCTGTAAACGATATACATAACGATATAGCATATTGTTTCTTTTAATCTGTATTCTTTTTCGTGGTTCTTGCGCAGGTGATAAAATAAATTTGTAGTGTTGGAGTCTGTTGTTGGCACCGGGAGCCGGCAAACTTTACGAACAACTGCTCTCTGGTCCGCGTCGGCCTTCCTACACCCAAACCACATCCATGCAACAGAGGTTCCCCCTCTTTTAGGTACAAGCTCCTCCGTTTGGGTTGGCAGGTCATCCTGTTGAAAATTACCCTGGTCTGAACCGCGTCCGCTACCGTCCTCCATGTTTGTTCATGCATGGCTAGCGTGGCGCGCTGCGTGTGCGTGGACATGCCTTAAGGTGCATCATGATGTAAAATACTGCCGTAAAACGCCGAATCATGGTGTAAATGATAGAGCTTCATATATAACGATAGACATTTTCTATCTTACAGACGACATATTTTTTATATATATATATATTTATATTGTGTCGATGTAAACGTAGCTAAAGTGACGTAGATCTGTCAGGATTTTCTAATCCTAGAGTTTCACCTAGAGTCTATTTTCTATCAGAAGCTAATGCAGGAGATAGGTGGAGGAGACTATTTTCATGTTCGGCCTGCATGAAAAACTCAGAGTGACCCATTAGAATCAGAAATAATCATTAAACATGTTTTTTTCAGTGTTCCACACCTTCACATTTTCATCCATGTTGGGGCACACACACCACATATCATGAATACACCACCTCCGTGCTCCACCCAGGACAATGATCAGCTTCCACCACGAAAAAACGCCATGACCTCACTAGAGATGTTTTCTCAAGACGTCGCACCCAAGACCCTCCAAAGGCTGTTCATTCTGTTAAAGAGTCCTACATCAGGAGTCCTTATGGACTTAAAAACATGTGGCAACTCATTTATCTTGTTTGGCGAAGGCAGCAGCTAGCCTACAAATCTAGACCAACTGGAGCGATTGCAAAAGATTTTGCTCTAGGGGTCGTACTAGCCACGCTCCATTGTAGCCTCAGAAGGTCTACTATTGGCCCAAAGCATTTCAGGCCCAGCCAATCACATGGCTCTATGTTTGTAGAGAGCAGTTTGGTGGGCTTAGCACCAGAGCTGTGACAGAGAAAATCTACAAAGATTATTTCGTCAATGTTTGGGACCAGTGGCCGGCTGGTGAATTTTTTTTGGGTGGGGCGCATTTATTTTTTTGTTAGTTCTTGTGAATGGTTTTTATCTTGAGAGGCGCTATATAAACGATCGTTATTTTCTTCATTTTGCAGGTCAGTTTTTCAGATGCGCTAACCACATATCACCACTAGGGAACGCCAAATTACCATTCATATGAGTCACACTACTTCAAATCGACGGACTTTGTTGCTAAGTTAGCAACAAAGTTGTTCCAAAAACATGCTTCATATTGACCAATATATGCAAACCTCACACACACTACACAGGAAGAGGCTCTTTTAAACGATAGAATCCACGTTTTCTACCTCAATACCACCCAATGACTGCAAATGAAAAGCAAAACAAAGCTATTTTCATGAAGTCAAAAGCTAAATTCTGTCTTACCTTGCTGGTCAAAATAATCCATCTTATAGTAAAAAATCCACTTGGTTCGTAGAATCCAATGATAAAAAGATGAAACTACTAGTTTTCTCCATAGTCAACGTTAGCAGCAGCCCCACAACAACAAAGGACGTGAACTAGCCTGTGGAGAAATTTCCGGTTCTGTCTGAGCTGGGTGAGCTGACCAATCAGCATCCTCCTCTTGATCTGAGCAGACTCCCCCTGTTTGCGATCGCAACCATATGCGCCCAACAGCTCTCCTATACCTTGTCGTTGGGGATCCAGCGCGCATGCGCCAGTTAGCCCGTATTAAGTCAATGGTAAAGATCATAGATATCATATAAACACTAGATGCCTTAACTGGGAGTCGACAGCGTCCCTACGCGGCGGCCATCTTACCTCGGACAGCTTACGTTCCGTTCTCAATGGTAGCAGATGGAAGGTGATTGAACAACTTAAACAAAACACTCTTAACTCGATTAAAAATGAACGGATTTACAAGCCGGTTGCATTATTACAAACCTTATAGCACATAGGCTTGATAGGACATACTTTAACATTTTTAAATTAACGGGCCAAATCCGTCATATTTCACAGCCACATCTCTGGCGTTTATAACAAACCAAACCGTTTGAAATTCGGTTGAAAATTGAGCAAGTTAGAGTTATTTAAATAGTACATGCACCATTGACACCAATGTTACGAAAGGGGGCAGCTGTCCGAGGTAAGATGGCCGCTGCGTAGGGACGTCCGTCCAATCGACGAACAGCGCGGGTAAGGCATCTAGTGTTTATATCATAGACATTGATAGACCCCTCGTGGCCGCTATTGCCTATGGGCGCTGACGAGTGGTGGCGCCGCCATCTTGGATCGGTCGCGCCCCCCCCTCCCTTTGCAGAGACATTGAAGTGTCAGCATGTTAAATCAACCATAACTCCTTGAATACTGAACCGATTTTGATGCGGTTTTTTTCTCTGTAAACTTCACACATGTAGCTCTGATACAGGACTCATGTTTGAGCGTTTTTAATCATAATGGGTTTGCTGTGGGTACATATGGGATTCTTATCCACTGCCTAGTGACAAAACCTATAGAAAAAAAGGATCAAACACAAAAATCACAGTCAAACAATGAGAATCAAAATAATTCAAAAAGGACTATATACCAGGTGTGAGATCTATGGTAGATATTTATAAAAACACATTTAATATATGAAAGAGAAGCAGAAAGTACTACTCAGCCATTTTAATAAACAATTAATATATACAATATAATTCTTATAGATAACAATTTAAATAAATGAGTGTTTCATATACATATAGTACCAATATAACTCAAAGAGAGGGTGAGAGAGACAACAACTAAAACAAAGTCTGAATGACAAGAAATCGACAAACCATCTGTCAGAACTGACTGCTTAGTGATATTCTGGTTCTGTTGTATATTTGTGTGTAGCTGAACCTATAACGCTCCACCTGTGAGAATAAAATTGTAAGGCTTGTTTTCAATACTCAGACATCAATTCTGATTACTTTACAGCCGAACAGCACACGGGGAGAAAGAGAGAGAGAAAAATAACTAACTGTTTAATGGAGTTAATTTTATTTTTTTTGTCTTAATTTATCTGTTACTTGTGTTGAGAATGTTTTAAAATAGTAATTGAAAGCTTTACATGAGCTAAAACCCCTGGAAGAGGACTGCTTTGTAGAACTTTTATCTGGAGCTCCCCTTCTGCAGTTCAAGAGAGGTGAGCTTGGCCACGTGGTGCAGCCTTCTCTTCAGAACCACAGACTTAACCAATGAGATCAAGTCTGATGGCCGTGGCATCCAGCATGACAGCTACACATTTGTGTTTAGTTTGGTTTTTCTGGCCCAGCCCAGCCTCAGCATCCACCAATCACAGCCTCCTGTAAAGGAATAGAAACATATTTAATATATTTGCATCAGTCATTTCCAAAAATTGAATTGGACAACATTAAGACTTGCTTTGTATTGTGTGTGGAGTGGGAGGGGCAAAAATAGAGTCTCTCTGAGGTACTTGTTTTTATATGCTGAAGTGAACAAATTTTAAGCGTGTAGCGTGTGGATATTTCCACATTGTGGGGACATTTGGCTGGGCATCACAATGACAAAATGCCCTAAAACATGGTTTAGAGGTATGGTGTGAATACGCTTTTGGTTTAGGTTAGGGTTAGTGTTATGATGTTTAAATACTCACATCATCAGGCTGAGGTTAGTCTCTGGGAGGTCACAGACAGGCTCTCTTTGGCTCTTCTGGATGTAGTTTTGCACTTTTCTGGTTAAAACAAACAAACATAATGTTTGACAATAATATACTGTTTATAGTACACACCTGTGGTTCTCAGTTTACATCAGGAGGCCTCTGGTGCTGTGAAACCTCTGGGGCACCTAGACATGATTCTTAGGACGTTTATTAAAATAAATTAATTTTTGACAAATAACATCAAGACAAGGTATGTGGGGGGATAAGTATTACACTCTGCCTTGTNATTGATAAAAGGATATGTACATTTATGAATGCTGATGGCCTTATGATACACTTACTGTTTGAAGGAGAACCAGGAAGCTGAAGATGAAACAAACTCCATCTGACACAGCCCAGTTCTAATCATAATAAATCAGCTGCAGGAAGCCTCACACTTCTTCCTCACATCTTTTGTGGGAAAACCTAGAAAACAAAAACATGCAATTTGCAGATTAGAGTCTATCAATATTGTACAAAGGAGGTAAATGCTATTTTCTTAATTCATCTTGTGCTATTACTACTATTCTGTTTACTTCTTCTTTAAGATTTCTTAGAACCCTTCTTTAACATTAAAACTGCATTTCTATTGATAATGAACTAAAACTCCTCAAAGGGTAAAACCAGGAAAAAGTTCTGCATAGCAATCCTCTTAGCATGTTAGCTAACTATTCTCCAGTCAGAGGGGAGGGTCTGAGACATGAGCTATATCTGATACCAGGAAGATTTGTTTGATTTCTACAGCAGCATTCTTGTGTCAGCTGTGACCTAAGTCAGTGTTTTGGAATAAATGATTAATAGTCTCATTTAGCCTTCATTGTCAGGGGAGCACCAGCAGTAAACGTGTAGCTAACGTTAGCTAACAAGGAGGTGCTGCTGGTGGACACAAATATAGTACAACAAAGTTATATTTACAAAATACAAACAACAAAAATGCTCGAACTTACTTGTGAAAGTTATCCCCCGAGCCATGGTCTCAATAGTCCGCCGATTAGAGCAAGAATAAACCACACAGAGCTCAGGCATCATGTTTACTGCTATTGTTATGGTTCGTGTCTGCCGGAAGCCCGACCGACCTAAGATGGCGGCCGCATTTCCTGCGCCCGAGCGGCCAATAGGGGGTCTATCAATTATAATGTCTATGGTTTATATGATATCTATGGTAAAGATTGCTGCGCCGCGAGAGGACACGTGACAGGAAGTACGTCGATGTTTCGGCCGTGTTAAAAGTATTAACTTTATTAAACTACAATTAAATGCAGATTACACACAGCACTTACAGCCCATAAGGTGTATAGATCGTTTAGTTTAAATTTTATATTTTTTTAAATACATTTTGTGATTCCTCTCTTCTTCCTCTTCCTGTGAGACTGGTGGGGCGGCGCCCTGGCGCCCCCTATGGACGAGCCGCCACTAATTGGGATAAGAATGAAGTGTACGTGAGGAGTTGATGTGCAGGACTGGGACAAAAAAAGAGTTTCCAGGTGTGTTTTAGCCTGCATGAATTTTAAAATGGAGGAGCTGGAGACAGATAAGGGGAGAAAAAGATTGAGCATACAGCAATCAGTCCTCCATCTATCTGTCTGGATAATTAATATAAATCTGCTCATTTATCACCACACACACACACTTTGCACTTTCTGATAGCCTGATTGTCTGGTTATACGGCTCTGCAGAAATCTGTAATGAATGAGAATGAGGCGGTGAAGGAGGGGATAGAGGAAAAATATTCTGATTAAAGACAAATGAGTGAGAGATTGATGGAGCTGCATCGCCCGCCACATGCTTCATTTATCACTAATTCAGAGCGGCTGGATGGGTGAAAACGCCGGGATTGGACCACACCAGCGCAGGAGAGGAGAGCACTTTTATCCCAATATCCAACTACTAGAGAAAAGAAAGATCCCATAACGTGTTTCACACTTTATTCATAGAAAAGCACTGAGATTCCAACACAAATCAATATAAAATGGTAGTAGCGTTACATAAATAGTAATAAATTCTTGCTTTATAGACAGTAGCTCAAGAAGTCGCACAAAAAACAAACCGAAAAACAAAAAGGTGTTGATGGTAAGCTAAGATACTTCTGTGGCAACAAATACTTAAAATACCTTTTTCAAAATCAGTAGCACAAAGAGGCAACAAACACTTTCAACTTTCCCTTAAGTTAAGAAGGAATCTGGAACGAAAACAAACAGGGAAACAGTAGGTGAACTACATCTCTACCAGCAAATAGTCATCTCCTACAAAATAAAACAAAACAGGTGAGGAAAACAACCTCAGGAACCGGCTGCTGCGGTCAAGCGAACGCATCACAAGGGCAGCAGACTGCTTTTAGCTGAGAAACCTCGTCAACAGAAGCAACAGCTGCACCTGAACGCACCACGATGCAGCCGAGGCAACGAGGAACGTCAGACTGAAAAGAAATGATCTACGACTCTGAGGTGAACAAAAAAAAGCCGTCTGTTCGTTCAGACGCTTGCTGTTTCTGACCTTTGTCTGAAAAGACACTAAAGGCTTGGGTCCTGATTCAAAGAAACACAACACAGAAATAAAGCTAAAAAAATCAACTTTGTACATTGATCGGTCAGAAAGGCATTTTTTCTTTCCATCACCGTTTCATTTTTCGCCTCCTGCAGAAGCTGCAGCAGGTGCGGGCCGGCGAGCGTCCCAATACGAGCATGCGTTTCCTCCCCTTTCCCTCCGTCCTGGTTTAAATAGTGGTTCGCCCCACGATGCCTGGCCCCTCCCCCGCTCTTCTTCCACTTGGGACAAGACCATCAAAGTGGTTCTGCATAGTCAGGTTTAGTACAAATCTGTACAACTTCTCCTTTTGGAAAACAGATTTCTTTTTTTTCTCTTTTTTCTTTTGCAAATGACAAACACAGGTGAGCAAAAACAAAGCCAACGAAATGTACACAGGAGCACCTGAGAAATGCCTTGAAGTCTTTGCTCTTACAAAAAAAAACGTCCCCGTTCAAAAACAATATTCAAGTACACCCCGCCGCAAAAACAAACACATAACGTACTCATCATAAATAATTATAACTTTACAATTTTCTGAATTGACACTTTAATATTTACAATATTTTAAATGCTTAATGCTACTCTTTTTGTTTCGTTTCTTTAAGTGGTGTCCCTGAGAACTGAGTTTAGCCTCTTTTCTCTTTGTCTGCTCAGTTTTCCTTTTTTCCTCCACATTTGTTTATCTGCATTTATTCAAATTAAAAAAGCAAATAAAATAAACGAGTTATGACGGACTACCCGGATGGTGAACGGTAGCGCTCGTGGAATGTAAAAGCAGATAAGAAACCCCTTTTCCTTTTTATCTCTTCTTTTAAAATACAGTCCTGTTGTGTGTGTGTGTGTGTGTGTGTGTTCAACTCAGTGATATAAAATTACAAAACAATCAATAAATAAACGCTGAAGCAGGCAGGAACGTACTGAAGAGGTATTCGTGTGAAGTGCTTGTACGTTTAGTCTGATCAAAGATTCAAGCTCTTGTTTTGCTGCCATTAAAAATGACATTTAGCCAACAGATAATGGAACATGGATGTCCCTCATAAAAACATCACCTCCTGCACCAAGGCATGTGGTCTCAAATACTTACAAAGAAGTCATCAAGTTATTCAAAAATAGGTTTTCTTTTCTTGTGGGTGCACTGCGTGTCCCCGACCCTTTGAGTAAGACGAGGCCACTCTTCTTCACGGTCGATGATGATGATGATGATCAGTTAAATCCACAAAAGGCCCTTTTCCACCACAAGACCAGTAATAGAGTTTAAAAGCTAAATTAAACACATCTAATTTTGATTTGGCCTTTGATTTGTTTTTACCACAACGCACTCTTCTTATATTTTTGGCCACTAGGGGGAGATAAACAAAAGATGAAAACATTGACGTAAACGTGTTCGTAAAACGAGGCTAACGCACGCTAACCAGACTTAATTTAACCGAATGATTTCTTTATTCACTCGTTCGTCTTCCACACTTAATCCTTTGTAGGATCGCGGGTAAACTGAATAATACTTAACCTCATTATTTTACAAAGGTGCTTTAGCTAAGTTGTGAAAAATTAGCAGAATTTAGCTTTGGAGCATTATTATCTAAAGGTGTTTTAGAGTAATTTTGTCATTTTAAATTTCCAATGGAAGCTACCAGTTAATGCTAAGTTGCTTTTTAGTGTATGAATTAGTTTTGTGGTAAAAGTAGATTATTCCAATGCACTCACGTTTCTAAACTCCGTAAATCTTCAACACTCTTCATCATCAGGTCATGTTTTCATCACTATTCTTCACTGTTGCATAAAGTAACACGTTTCCCATTACGCTAGTTGGGTTTTAACTCAAAGCACTTGTTTGATTTGTCTGGAACAAAAAGTTCACCCCGAAGTATTTGTGGCAATTTGGGAAAGCGTTTAGCTCCATTTCTATCACTGGAGGTTTCCCGATAAAGAAAACGGCAGATTTTCAGTCTTGTGGTGGAAAAGAGACGTAAGAGACGAGCAGAAGGTCTGAATGGTTCCCAACAAAAGGCAAGAGCGTGAAGTCGATGCTGCTGAGTGGAACAAAAAGTAAAAACAAAACAAGGCAGGAATTATTTTACCTGTTGACCTAATCTTGGCCTAATGGCTCTCAATCAACCCCAACAATTTGTCTTTGTTAATAATAGGAGTGGTAGTTATACGGAAAGTAAGAGCGGCTGGGTCACTCAGGAGTTAAAACATGCACTCCTTACTGTTTCTCCACTAAACAGGTAAAGGTGTTCAAACCTGTGGATGAAACAAGAGGCCATTTCTGCCCGAGAAGTTAAAGCTGACGTGTGAGTGGAGGTATGACATTAACACTGCACCAGTTTCGTGTTTTCTTGACGTTCCCTTCAACAGTTTCTTCTTCTTAACCACGGCTGAAAGCATCTTCCGGTTCCAGACGCACGCCCCATCCAACAGGATCATTTGGTTTTCATTTAACACCCAAAACAACATTTCTTTTGCTTTTGTCATCACATTCTTTTGATTTTTTCTAACTAAACTGAGCCAGAATGAGAGGAGCAGATACCTTTTGTTTATCTTTTGCAGCAACAAGTGGACTGCGAACACTTCTTGGTTCACATTCAAGAAACGGAACAGAATAAACCTCAAGACTTAGTCAACAGATGGCTCAACGAATAAGAAGGAAAAATACAAAGAATCCAAAGAGCCTGAAATAGAAACAAAGGACTACTCCCCACGAAGAGGGTCTCTGTGAGGCAGCGGTGAGGTCAGCCGAAGCGCTCCCTCACCAACATCATCAGTTTCTTCTTGCCCTTGTAGATCTGTTTCAGGTTGTCTATGAACTGGGCGAACTGGATGTGGCCGTCCTGTGCGAGGAGGAACGTCTCCCGTGCTTTGCTCAGGAACTCGATGAACTCGCCGTAGTGCCGCGGACTGATGTGCGTCAGTCGAGAGTGCGTGGTGTTGATGTACGCGGAGATCGTGGCGTCCAGGAGCTGCCGTAGCGGCGCCTTGTCTGTTGACATGAGCTTCCCAGAGTTCCTCCGCCCGGGAATGCCGGCGAGACCCGGTGCCGTCATGGTGCACCGCCGCAAGATGTCGGACAGCACCGTGGCACAGTGCACGCTTTTCACCACCAGAGGGATAATGGCTGCAAGCTCATTCTTACCCAGCGAGTGGCTGAGCGCACACGCCCACAGCACGTCGTTGATAGC
This sequence comes from Aphyosemion australe, assembly GCA_006937985.1. NCBI lineage: Eukaryota > Metazoa > Chordata > Actinopteri > Cyprinodontiformes > Nothobranchiidae > Aphyosemion > Aphyosemion australe. The sequence continues at coordinate 998,176 of SSNS01000073.1, forward strand.
AGGGTGTGTGTCCTGGTTGTAGGCCAGGTTCAGGTGGGTCATGGCGAGAGACGCCAGCTTGAACGACCGTAGGGGGTACCCTCTGTGCTCCATGTACCTCGCGATCGTGAACAGCTGCGAGTAGGTCATACCCGTGGACGCGGCGTCTATCACAATCTGATAGGCTGTCTCAAAAGCGATGTGGTCCTTCTCACAGAGCGTCAGGGCCGACAGGGCGCAGTTCTGGGGGTCCTTCATGGCGCACTGCAGTGCCAGGGTCCTCGCGCAGCTGGCCAGCTCCTCCCGCTGGGGGTAGTCGAGGCTGAGGCGCAGGATGGTGTTATGGGACATGACGGTGGCGGCCACGATGCTGGTGGCCTCAGTGGGGGTGAAGAGAGTGTACCAGCTCTGCAGGATGCTGACCAGGGCCCGTAGACCTGAGGAAGCACACAGACAGACTCTAACAGCAGCAGCAACAGTGGAACTCAGAGGCCTTCCTATGACCCTTCAAAATAAGAGTCTCAAAAATACACATATAAAAAATGATCTGTGGCTTATTATACAACTCATACTGAGAAGTTATTTACAGATTGTAGCTTCAAATGTTACGAGTTGAAGTTTTTATTAAACCCTGTTCTTATTTAATCTCATTTTTTTTCTTCTGTTCATCCTTAAAGCTGAACCAGGATGCATCTCAGTAAACCAAAGAGAAGGTCCACGTGTACCAGGGAGACTGTAATCTGATTACTTTCTGGATCTAGCGTATCTGAAAAGGCAGCACGTACCAACTTCAGTGGCACAGGTCACGAGCCAACGAACCATCTCTCTCCTCCTCCAGTTCAGCGTGGACAGAGTCATCCTCATCACCTGCAGAAGGGAAGGTGGTTACTTCCTGTCCTGAGAGCATTCAACAGAAATAATAAACGAGGCTCCCTTTTTGCTTTTTCACATCTTTAATAATATAGTTTTCCTTAAGCATTATAGCACACATCCTTTAGCTGCAGGCTTGATCTTATGCCAAATGTATCCATGCATGCTTCATAATCACATATTTGATGAGCTGATGGGTTTATTAGGATCCCTCTCACAGCTGCTGTAAACAGAGATTCAGTTGATCCTGCAGAGACCAGGAGGAGGAGGCAGATGAAGCCGCAGAAACCCGATGGTCTGTGTTTCTCTGAGTTTACTCTGGAAGCTGAAATCTTTAATCATGTGGTTTCTTCTAGTCAACAACGATAAAACTGAGTCATGTTTTCTGTGATAAACTGCATAATAAAAGACACGTAAAGGGAAAGTGTTGAGTGCTTCATGCACACACACACACTCTGCCCCTACCTGCAGTCCTAACTCCAGCGCCACGTTGAGCAGGGTTATATCAGGTGGGCTGTCTGCAGGTGTGGCGATCTTAAAGGCATCCTGGGCCAGTTTGAAGATCAGAGAAGAAGAGTGGATGTTTTTCTGGATGGCCTCCAGCACCGTCCGCAATCTCAACATGTCCCCTGATAGGAAAACAAAAACAGAGCCGACTCAGGACCTAAACCACCCCTCCCGCAACAACAGCTGCTCCCTGTGGGACGGCCTCCTGATCCTACCTTTAGCTGCAGTCAGCATGGTGGAGGCCAGCTCACACTGCTGGGACTCCAGGTGGCCCAGAGTGAACCAGCGAGGGTATCTGCTCGGAACGATGGAGATGCCATGATGAGGGTGTCCGACGTCCCCAGAACCCGCTGACGACTCCAGCACCGGCAGCCTTGGGAATGATTACGCAATGTTTTATCTGGGATTCCCAATTAAACTACATTGATAACATAAAAATGCATCACACTACCGGCAGCTGAAGCAACGTTATACACTGTGCACCTTAACGGTCCAGTTAAAACATCACAGTGATAAAACCATTTCATATATTTTAATACGATACCAGAGGCAGAGACATTGTTTAAAGAAAAAAAAACTAATTACTTTATTTTACACATTTTTCTGGTATCTATAAACACAACTAGTCTACCAGGAGTGACATTTATTAGTGTTTTGAAGGTAAAGCGTTGGTATCTGAATCATTGAAATAAATGAACTGAATCGAGCTGAAAACAGCTAATTAACAAGCTTCCATCCGTTTGTTGGGTTACAAAATGCAGAAAATCAGAAAAGATTTTATTTTTTTCCTCAATGAACAATAATAATTCATCTTTTCCTGTACATCATCACTGTCTCACAGTTTAAAGTAAACTTCCCGGCTCGCTGGTGGTTCAGCTGCCTCTGATTAATCTCAACATTAAATGCTAATTTAAACTTTTAATTGCATTATTTTAATCGTCCAATTGAATTCTCATACCAACACTTGCTGTCTGCACATGGATTTGCAATGTCATTTAACTTTAGAGTTAAAGGGACACTAGTCAGTTTTGGCTTGTTTTTAGCACCCCCTAGTGTTCGTTGGCGAAACCGAAAGTGAAACTTCTCTCCTGGCTGTGCGTTGGTCTTTTTAACACCTTACTCTAACTGCTGAAATGTCTCCTCAGCCTTCAATACAGGAGTTATTCATCACTAAGTTAAACAAATCAGCTGTGTTCATGATCTAAAACATGCAGGAAACATGCTGGACGCAGACCGCAGATCCAGGTATGTCAAGCTCAAAAGTCCCAACAGACCGGACCGGCAACTGTGAAGTAGCAAGTGGAATTTTCTGGCCACAGGGGTCGACAGAGGCTGGGTGGCCTTTCAGTAACCCTGTAAAGGGTCGTTTTAGCACAAACTGGCTCAAGAAAATGATTTAAAAAATATTAAAAAGTTGCAAAGTGTCCCTTCAAAGGTGCAATATTTAAGAATGAAGTAAGAATGACATTACTGCAGCCCATTTTTCTAAACAAAGAGTCACTTTCTAACTTGGCAAAAACTCTAGAGACCCTAGTAAGTGAACAATTGAAAGACTTTTTATATTCAAATGACCTTCTCTCAAGTCTGCAATCAGGTTTCAGAAAAAAGCACAGCACCGTCACTGCAGCCACAAAGGTGATCAATGACATTCTTGCTGCTCTGGATAAAAAGCAGTACTGTGCCTCACTTTTTATTGATCTGTCAAAAGCCTTTGACACTGTAGACCATGCTGTTTTAAAACATAAGCTTCCTTGTTTGGGATTGTCTGAACATGCGATCTCATGGTTCACAGACTACTTGACTACTTGAAGGACAGAACTCAATGCGTTAAATGTGATGGGTTGTCCTCTGAATTTTTGAGTGTCCACAAGGGAGTACCACAGGGTTCGGTTTTGGGACCCCTCTTGTTCATTATGTATATTAATGACATAGGACAAAATGTGTCGGATGCTAATTTGCACTTTTATGCTGATGTCACAATCATTTACTGTTTTGGAACATCCCCCACTAAAGCTGTTGAATTCTTACAGAAATCTTTTAATGAGGTCCAACAAACACTTCTGCAGTTAAAATTGGTCCTCAATGCTGACAAAACTAAACTGTTGTTGTTCTGAAACTCTAAAAAAAGACCTGTAAGTATGCCCCCAGTGACCACTCTGGAGGGAGATATCATAGAGGTGGTCCACACATACTAATACCTTGGTGTCTGGCTCGATGACTCCCTCTCCTTCAAGCCCCATATAGATAATCTTGTGAAGAAACTCAAACTCAGACTGGGTTTCTTATTTCGAAATAAACTGTGTTTTTCTTTTGAGGCCAAAAAAACGACTAGTTACTGCAACATTTCTGTCTATTCTGGATTATGGAGACCTTTTGTATATGAATGCCTCAGCACAGTGTCTTGGTAAGATTGATGTGGTTCATCATGCCTCGCTGAGGTTTATTACTAACTGTAGACCACTGACCCATCATTGTGAATTGTATTCTCGAGTGGGATGGCCTTCTTTGTCCACCAGGAGGTTGGCACATTGGTACACTTTCATTTACAAGGCCATGCTTGGATTACTACCCAACTACATCTGTAACTTAATCTCACGGAGAAGTGTAACTTCTCACAGTCTGCATGCAAACGATCAGTTGTTACTCTGTGTTCGTTTGCTCGCACTGAACTGGGCAAAAGGGCTTTTGTTCACTCTGCTCCTTCTGCATGGAACAGGCTGCAGGAAAACTGGAAACTAACCGAGCTCATCTCCTTGAATACATTTAAAACCAGACTGAGAGCCCTTGAGACAGATTCCCTGTGTTGTAATTGCCTTCTATAATTCTGTACATGTCTGTGTAACTGATGAATTTTTGTAACTGTAACTTTTGCTGCCTCTTGGCCAGGACTCCCTTGAAAATGATATGTGGACATCTCTCCTCTGATTGGCTAACAGCAACACGACTCTACCACTGACTCTGTTTGCTCTGCAACGTTGATGTTTTATCTCCACCAATAACACAAGCCTGGAGGAGTTCTGCTGTGTGGTGGAGTTGCTAATGCTAACGGTTAGCTTTTGCTAGCCGAGACGTTCTCTGCTGTTTCCTGAATGCTAAACCAACAACAGCCTTCCCCGTCGTGAGTCAAGATGGGTGAGTCCATGAATGTTAAGTGACAGTGTGACGTAGATCTGTCAGGCTTTTCTAATCCGAGAGTTTCACCTAGAGTCTATTTTCTATCAGAAGCTAATGCAGGAGATAGGTGGAGGAGACTATTTTCATGTTCAGCCTGTATGAAAAACTCAGAGTGACCCATTAGAATCAGAAATAATCATTAAAAAATGGTTTTTCAATGTTCCACACCTCTAAACAACTCTGCAGTATTTTGCCAGCCAATGTCAAATTCCAAACGCCGGCGCTGCAGCGTTAGCTCAGTGCAGACTCTGCAACCTCACGGGTTCAGATTGTAAACAACTGACAGCCCCCAGCCAGCTAAGAATGAAATCTGTTTCAATACAACCTTCCTTCCAACATGATTGAGATATTAGACTGACTTGTGATTATTTCACTGTAGAATTCTTACATATTGCTCCTTTAATGAAGCTACAAAAACGATGATTTACAGCAGATTCCTCTTGTAATGTGAGGAACACTCAACTGGACTAAACTGACTAAAGAGACAAAGATCAGAGATCTATATGAACATTTAGGACCTGCTCCTGTTCTGGTGAGCAGAAATCTCACCTCATGGCACGAAGAGCCACTTTATAAGCCAGGTCGGCATCGTGTGGCAGCAGGGCAGAGAAAAGGTACTTGGCGAAGGTGTGCATGGGGACACTCTCTCTGTGGATGACTTCTCCAAGGCCGCTGAACGGACCGGCTGAAACAGAGAGACAAGAACTCTTCACTCATCTTTCCTTTTTAAAATTTACATTCAGAGATACGTGTGCTGCACACGAGTCATCGTACCCTCCAGTAACTGGACAGCCTGTTTCCTAAGAGTCTGAACCAGGAGGTCGTCCAGGTCCAGTTCCTGCAGTTTTGAAACAATCTGCTCTTCATTACGACACACCTGGATCGCGTTAGAAACACAAAGAGTCATGTTTTTAGTCAAAAGTGATGGAAAAGCAGGAAACTGATTAAGTGTAGACACCTGAAAGGTGAATCTGAGAAAACATTTTAAATAAAGTTAAACTTGGGAATTTGATCAATAAGAAAAAAATGATCAAAGGCTTTAAAACCAATTATTAAAAACTTAATTCAAAACTAAACAAACTTTCCAAACCCTTTTAAAGAACAGGTTTTGAGTAAGAGGCATTTAAAACACAGCAGGGTCCTTAAAGACTTCTCACTCGGGCGACTGAAGTGATTTTATTCCAGCCAAGAATTTCAGACGAGGTCTTTTCACACATGTGATTGGTTTTAAATGCACTTCCTGCCTAAAACATTAATATTGTTGCTTAATTCCGGTGACATTAAGAAAGGTCTGTGGCGCCCGTGTTAAGCCCCCCAAAAGCAGATTACCATTTACACAAAGAAATGCTCCTCGGATTTATTCTAATTCACAGCCAACTTAAGTACTGTGACTTTCTGCTTGTTTTTCAAGAAACAAAAATGCCATGACCTTTTCTCTCTTTTTTTGCCTGGCATTTACTTCCAACTGATGTTAAATTATAGTGATTTTCTCTCATGGCAACATTGGCTTCAACAGGCAAATTCACAAGAAGCTTTTTTCTATAAGCACTGAGGCGTTATTACATTTCAATAAAGCATTTTCTGTGAGGGAATTTTACTACCTGTGAGTTTTACGGTTTAGATAAAAGGATTTACCTTATCCTGGGCGTACAACCCCTCAGGCATGATCCTCTGCTGGCCCATACCCATCAGAGCCACCTCTAAGGCCAGGGTCAGGTAGGACTCGCCCCCATCTGGACTTCCCCACACGGGCACATGATGGTATACTGGAGGCCTGGGGTCACCATCTGGGAGAAAGAGTCGGTCATTGATGAGAAATAATAATAAAAAAATACTAATTTATAAATAAAAAAATCTAGTGCAATAGTTCTAACCTACATGTGATTAAAATATCTTCAGTTTAGTTTTTCACTCAAATGTTTTAGATTATTCACATAAATGGAACCATTTCCTGTCTGTTAGCAAAATATCTCAAAAACCACCAGACATGTTTTAATAACTAGTTTGGCTGCCATAGTTAATCAAAATTTGCTAAAAATAAAAAGAAACACACACACGTAACACATATAAATTAGGGGCGGGACTTGACTAAAAAAATTAATCTAATTAATTAGAGGCTTTGTAATTAATTAATCTTGATTAATCGCATTTTAATCGTTCAAGAAAATTTGCCCCGAAAGCAATTTTTTTAAATGAAAAGTAATGAGACAGAGAATTAAACAATAGTCATGGACATTATTATTGTAAACACAAGCTCTGTTAATTTATAAAAATATGCTTTTAAATTGTATTTCAATTCAAAACAGGAGAAAAATATATATATGTGTATCACTGGCAAAAATAGGACAGACCTATAAGTACAATACTGATAATGGTATTGTCTTTAATAATAATAATAATGTGCAATTTGATTTGATTTAGCATCATTAGAGACAGAAATGAAGGCAAAAACACATGAAGAGGGATTTATGATCACTCATTTGATTGTAGTTCTAGTTGTGTTTGGAGCACATAAAAAAGGTTTACATGGTCTTGTAGCCAAGGTTCTGAGCTTTCTTTAGAGGTGCAGCTTGACTAGATTGATATTTAGGGCATGGATTTAGCTGCTAAAATTCAACATCCCCCAGTTGGGGGACCCTCGGCTTAAAGGGTTAAATGCGTTATATTTTTTTTACGCGTTAGTTTTTTCTAATTAATTAATCATAATTAACGCGTTAAATTCCCACCCCTAATATAAATAGATGGTGGAAAACTGACTGGCCGTCTAAGGAAGCTACTTGATTTAGCAATATGTCACTTATTAGCTTCCATAACGTTATCATGGAAATTCACATTTTAGGGTAAAGATGAACCAAAAAAAGTAAAATACTGTACAAGAACTATGCTGATGAGTGTCTGTGATAAATAACTAAGGAAAACATACTAGTAGGTACTACTGTGTGTAAAATTACATCAATTAGGCCTTTATTTCCGGTTGGTAATGAGAACCTAAAACAACAGCTCAGCCTACGCTAAAGCTTCACAAGTATAAGTGTGAACAGATGCCACGAGAGCCTCAGCTGTTGATTGGTGCCCATTTGTTCGCCGCTGCTCCCCTGCCCCATCAATGGGTTTAAATCCCCTCTGAGCAACAGATCCTCTTAAGTCCCGTTTATTCCACAGATATGTGTGTGTGCGTGTGTGTGTGTGTGTGTGTGTGTGTGTGTGCGTGTGTGTGTGTGCGTGTGTGTGTGTGTGTGTGTGCGTGCGTGTGTGTGTGTGTGCGTGTGTGTGTGTGTGTGTGTGTGTGCGCGAGCGTGCATAAAGAGTGTTTCTGCTCTCGGATGTGTTGAGTGTGAGTGGAAAATTGAAACCATCCATTTGGACTGGTTGCTGATTGGTTGAGGAGAAACTTGCTTTCTGATTGGATGATGCGCTCAGCTTTTGTCCGCTTACTGGGTGCCAGATGTTTCCAGCTGTTCTTCACTGGACATAAACAAACCCATCATACCTCATTCCTCAGATTCCAAAAGCAGCATAAGATCATCACTGAGTCACTTTGACTCCAACACACACACACATACACACACACACATGTGTGCATTTATGGTTTATGAAACCACTATGACTTGGTGGTGGTTTATGGGGACACACATTTCCTCATAAACAGGTAATCTGTTGAACACAAAAACTATGTCAAAATGTTTTATTTTACCCATGGAAGATAATGCTCACTTAAAAAATAAGAAAAACCTATCAGAACATACATACATTCCACTATGACATTTTGAATGGTTTATGAGACCATGACAACATGGTGGTTTGTATCCCACACACACGAATTCTTTGCATCTGGTGAACACAAAAAGTATGTCAACATGTTCTATTTTACCCATGGAAGAAAAGCCTCACTTCAAAAATAAAATAAAAACTATCAAAAAATACACACAATCATCTGTGACATTCTAAGGGCGTTATGAGACCCTGGAGGTCTGCATACCACACACGCGACGTGGTTTACGAAACCAATTTTAAATTGGCCATGAAAACCAAAAGAAAGTTTAAGTTGCTGAAATAACTAAATAAAATGATAATAGCAGTTACAAAGTCAGTATTAATCAGCTAACAACATTTAGATTTTACTTTTATAAAAATTTGCAGCACTTTAAAAGTCATGAATTACGAGACCACCAAAAATGGTCTCATAAACCAAATGGTCTCATAATGCGGGTGTGTAACCTGACAAATTGGGCTCGCAAAACATAAATGCACACACACACACACACACACACACACACACACACACACACACACACACACACACACACACACACACGCAGATGGCTGCGCCAGTGGTCAGCATTGTTCACTCTGACAATAGTTCCCTGTAGCCTGAAGACAATGACAAAACCCAACCCCTATTCTCATCTGCTGCAATGGTCACTGGTGCAAAGAGGGGAAAAAGCCTCCCTGAGCAGGGTGGGAGATGCAAATGCGGATGGATTCTATACATACCACACATGAACAAATAGGGGTTTGTTGTAAATGAGCAGGCTGTTCCAGTTCGATCCATTCATGCTTTACTGGTCTACGGCAGCCCAGCAGAGGACAGACCTCATGGAGGAACATGGAGTCTGTCGTGCAATGAGTCACTGATCACATCTGCTCTGCGTTACACTGGTGAAGTGTGCCCGGAGCCGTGCCATGTCTAGTAAACACATTCTGTAACTCGGCCTGGATCCGTCTCATGTACTCCTGCTGAGGTTCAGACTTTGGTTTAATGTGAACAGATCGATGGAAAGTTTGGAAGCTCTGCTGACTAAATGTTGCAGATGACTGGATCGTGTCAACCCATAAAAATGTCTACCAATAAAGTTTTTGTTCCAAATAAACACCTGAAAGGCTCCAACTAAATATGTGTTTTCATACCTCCGGTGTCCATGGTGTTGTCGTCGTCCACGCGACATGTCTCTGTGAGCGTGATGAACAGACAGCCAATGGGGTCTAAGGGGTGGCCCACCCAGCCTTCCAGGTTGGTGGTGGAGGTAACGCCTCTCTGGAGGAGCTCTGACAGCAGGAACAGAGATGCACCCATGAGGATCGGCACGCCGTTTGGAAAACCAATGGTCCTGTAAACGGGTCGTACCTTTCTTCTGGTGCTTGAAGATGTCCATCTGCCTCTGCTGCTGGAGGCGGAGCGTGTTGATGATCGCGACGGCCAATCGCAGAGCTTCCCTGGTGTAACCATGGGAACGCAGGGCGTCGACGCGAGCGCATGCTGTTGGGACGTGATCTGTGCGCAAGGGAGAGAAACACGTGTACATTAAAATCATGCAATTCACACACACACACACACACACAGGTTAGGCTCAAACACGCTTACACATACACACAGTGCAGTCTCAGCAGAAAACCTGTGTGTGTGTGTGTGTGTGTGTGTGTGTGTGTGTGTGTGTGTGTGTGTGTGAGATAGCTGGCTTAAGTTGCAGAATCTGACAGATCTTAGCTGGAAGCTGCTTGCAGCAGATACTGGCTTCAATATCAGCAGAATTATGGTGTGTGTGTGTGTGTGTGTGTGTGTGTGTGTGTGTGTGTGTGTGTGTGTGTGTGTGTGTGTGTGTGTGTGTTTTGCTTTCACTAGAAGCCAAATCTCTGTGTGGCTGTTGCACGAGCACCATCAGTCTTATGGTTTTTCTGCAATAGAGGAAATACCTGAATTGTTTCCTAAAACCTAACAAATTATTTCCTTGAGGACTTGCAGGAGGCTAATTATTCAACAAAAAGATCAAACTCGTTCCAAAACCGAGTGACAGGACCGTACCGAGCCACAGAGGAAGCCCCTGTGGGTTAAACAGCAGACTCTCCCCCTCCCTCTGGTAGGACGGAGACATGTAGAAGTCACTGCTGATGATCCTCTGCAGGTGGCTGTCCTGCCAGTGGAGGTCACAGGCCTCCACAGCTCGACTGAACACCGTCCTCCTGGGCCTGGACAGAGAGTCTGACACATGGCACACAGTCACTTATTCATTCATGCTTTACCTCCTGGTGTGTGTTCTCCTTCCAGCCACAGCACATGTAGGTGTGTGTGTGTGTGCAGACCTTGTGCGAGGTTACTCTGCGGCAGAGCGTTGGTGATGTTCGGAAGCTCGCTGCCATAGTTGCCGTCCTCCAGAGGACAAACGTCCATGTCCCCCCACTTCTTCAGCTGCTTCAACCAGCTGCTCTTCTCCTCGCTCTTACAGTGCGGATTGAGCACCACGCACACCCACAATGCACCTGGGGATGCAAACGTGGTCAGGTGCCAGGATGTAAAGGAAACAGCAGCTCTAATGTGGTGTCCTAACTTAGCTGGATTCGTTTAAAAACGTCTAGAAAATAAAAAGTGCATTTCAGTTTTTAGATGATATGAAGGGAAAGAAAACAACCATCCCTCTTTGAGTCTCATCTTTAACATGATGTAAACACGGTAAATGCCCATGACTAGTAAATTATACGTCCCTGGAGAATAAACAATAATAATGATGATGATCCTTGAATTGTTCCTCCAGTAATTATACGGTACAGATAAAGGCTTGTAGCTTTTCTTTTCTTTAAGAGGTGCATATTTCTTCATTTTTTAATGTTTTGTAGGAAATTAATTTGCCAGTTTCTCTACTGACATGATCAACTGCATCTTTTCATGATCTATATTTATTTATTTTACAGATTAAAAGTGTTAAATACCCCCAAACCTCAAAAGAGCAGCTACCCATCAGATCCTATGGTTTTATAGGTGATTGGCGTCTGCTCTGCACACAAAAACCTCCGACTGCATCAGCTGTCAGACGTCTGTATCGCTGAGAAAAACGAGCCGACTGTCTGGCTGTTATTTCTGTCTGTGTCATGATCTCACTCGCTCACTCGGGAAGTGTTCTTATTGACCTCCTAAATGCTGAGATTGATTGCAGAGAAGTTGAGCAGCGGTATTGATCGGCAGCCTTTATCATTCGCTGCATGCAGGCAGCCGGAGGAGAAGCCGGAGCCGGAGGGGCAGCGGCCGACCGGACGACCTGGACGTTTGTCCGACCAGGTGACTAGATGTCTGACACGCTGGATGTGAGCTGAAGTTTGTCTGACCTGTGGTGACTGATGAACCGACGACCATGCTGCCTGAACAATATGGAATAAACTAATATTTCTTTGTGGTGTTTATCTTAGAAGAATTCTCACCCAGCTCATCCCAGAGCTGCCGGCACTTGTCCGTCATCCCCGTGCCTTGCTGTCTCCATAGCGACAGTCGAGGGTCCGCCATAAACTGTTCCGTTATCAGCGTGAGCATTCGGGCGCCGTTAGAGTCTCGCATTCGTAGCATCTCTCGCACCTGCAAAGAGCAGAAAGCTTTGTTACAGTGATGAATTCATCTCATCAGCTTCCATCTTTGGGCTCTGCTCATCAGAAGAGTCACAGCGACTGTAAGCGGCTACATTTAGGACATAAAACACGGGTTCTGACAGGTAAACATGTAAAACATGATGCTCCACAAAAGAAAGCTGCAGTGGGGATTCAAACCTGCAACCTTCTTGCTACGAGGCAACAGAAGCCACTGATCCACCACGACCTAAGTCAGTTTCTACACAATAAGAGGTCGTGTGTAAAATTACACGAGTTGATTTTTTTAAATGTAAACAAAGTTTAAACTTCACATTTAGGAAAAAAAAATTTAAACATAAAGTAAAAGAGAAAAAAATGTTTTTGTTAAAAAGAGTTTTTAGTCTTATTGGAGTGTGCTAAAAAAGCTGTTTCCCTCCAACAGAGCACACTGAAGATTAGAAGGATTTGTAGAATTTTATTCATGTATGTCTCAAAGCTGCTGGAGTCGTGAGTTTGAAAAACTGATGGTACAAAAATGTTAAGACCGACTTTAACTGCTGAAACCTCTCGGAATGATGCTTTTTACACCAACTCTGGTAATATTTACCTTAGCAAACATGGAGTTGAGCTGCTTTCCAGAGCCGTAGTATCCTCCCTGGGACAAAAACTGCTTGACCTGCTCCCTGACTTGGTCCTCATCCAGATGCCAGCAGTTGTCGTCGTCGATGCTGGCGCCCGCCGTTGGGTCTGGAGCACCTGAGATTACACAGAAACAGAAACAGTGAACGGCAAGTCCTAGGAAGGAGTGAGCGATGTAAGCAGAGAGGAACTGGGGAGTAAATGCAACAACATCCTTCTATTAAAGCCGTCGGTAATGGAATAAAGTCTGTATATTTACAAGGACACTTCCTGTTCTCAATTTACACCCCGAGGAAAAAAAGTGACCACAGGAAATGAGCGTTTATTTGGAGTCCATCTCCTCCACAAAATACGATTCCTGTTTCTGACATTTCATCCAGGACAGGATCTGACAACAGTGACTGATAGTTTGAAATCTTATCCCTGAATCTGCCGCGGCGCACCGTTTTGATGCTTTTCTGTTTCCCGTTCAGCTTACAGAGCGCCGACACGACGGATTAAAAAACGCTGCTGGAGCTAGGCTAATCAGCCACTGAGGGAGCGTTAGACCAACTTTACTTTTCTTCTGGTTGTGCGTGTGTGTGTCTGACTAATACTGCGGAGAAATGTAGATGTGCTCCGGTGGGGGAAGCTGCTTTGATCTTGCAGGAAGCGAGCTGAGGAAAGCCCAGAGATGTGTTTCCAACTGACTGGGAGAGCGCCGCAGCAGCAAACAGCAACATTCCTGCATCAAAGGCAGTCCCGCTCCTGGACCGACTGAACTTCAACCCCCATGATTCCCCTTGTCAAACACAGACAGGAAGCGCAGCGCGGGGTTTCCTGGACGCAAGCGCTGGAGAATGTCAACATTTAGCAAAGGAGGATGAAACAGAGAGGCAGATAAAGACTTTTGTTTGGTGAAAGGATGTGTTTGGTTTGTTGTTCCCCGACCGACGCAGGACTGCCGTGGTTCCCCTCCTCTTTCCTTTTTCATCCCAACACTTTCCCCGGCCTTTTCATCGTCCCTCCCCTCTCCATCAGTGTCCTCTTTCCCTTCACACATCTCTGCCTATGTCATCTCCTGAATCCATTTCATCAATCACCTCCTTTTTCTGTGATTGATCCAACCTGTCCCTGCCGGTGGGAGGAGGCAGTGGCTGCAAAGATGAAACAAAAAAAAAAAAATCAAACAAGCCATTTGAAGCCTGGCTTGCTGCTTCACTAGAGTAATCAGGTCCTCTGACGTTTGGGAAGCCAGTGGACGAGCATGTTTTAAGTCTGATGGCTTTCAAGTGTGGCCTGTTGCTGTGAAGATATCTCTGCAGAGAAATGGAATGCACCCCCACAGAGAAAGAACTTCTTAGGAAAAAAGTGTAGCACTTCCCTGTTGACTGTCATGCTTTTCTGGGTTTAAAAAAAATCAGACGGATTTGAAGAACGTGTGAGGAACTAGCATTGCCCTAAAAACGTAGCTTGGTGAGTTTTTTCTTTAACCTCCATCAGATTATGGAGCGAAGAGGTCGGAGTCTCACCATGAACCTGGTTGATCTCAGAGTTGGAGGAAAGGATCTCGTCAGCCAGTTTCTGAGCCGTGGGTAGCACCTCGGTGTGGTGGGCCGTGATCAGGTACTGGACCAGCTTCTGGAGCTGGTCTCTGTTCATCTGGAACAACGTTTCTGATATGGGCAACCGTAGCTTCACCTGCATCAGACACACAACTTAGCCCGGTGCCAGCTTTCACATGACTTTTCAATCAAAAGATCGTTTTTATCAATCAAATCCTTTATTGTCATTGCAACAAGTACAACGAAATTAAGTGCAGTCCTCCTATCAGGTTAAATACAAGACGATTTTAAGAAAATATTTAGGAAACCATATGGGGCCTTATTGCACATACTCCTTAGTGCATGAAAACAGTTTTTAAAAAATAATCTTATCTTGCATGATCAAAGATAACGACTGTAATGAGCACTTATGGGGCGTTACCTGCTCAGGCTTGCGAATTCTATAAAGCGAGAGTGCCACCACATGTGCACAGTAGAAAATGTCTCGGTTCCCACAGCCACAAGTGACAGAAGTGATCTTGCAGCGGTCGAAGCTGATCGCCACCTTGTGGGTAATCTCTGGCTCAGACGGCGTGGCTGGTTCGGTCACCGTGCCGCTGAGGTGAAATCCTGTAAACACACGAGGAGAGAGGAAAGAGAGCAGTGAGATAGAAAGTAAACCAACATAAACATGATGTTTAAGTGAGTCCATTTCAGCAAATCTCTTTAAAATGAATCTTTAGCCTGTTTCGTGTGTAGGATAAAGATGATGGGTTGGAAAAGCAGCAGCAGGATGAGTGGAAACCAGAGCTGTAGAAAGAAAACCTTTAGAATAAAACACACATCTGAGCGAGACGTCACCGTGAGGACGCGGGTACATCTGATACTCGGCTTCTTTCTCTTCATGTTTCAATGCATTCATGTGTGTGTCCTTCAGAAAAGGGGGGTTGCTATGGTGGGATCATTTCCTGCCCTCAAACACTAAGCAGAAACACACACACACACACACACACACACACCGCCCCCAGGATAGCAGGGATGATTTGCTAAATAAATAAACTTTAACTGTGTTTTGCACGGTTAATCTTCAGCGCCACACCACCCACCGCGCTGACCGTTTACTGCTCTGCTGTTAAACACCTGTGGGGAACCATTTCCTCCACTTTATGGGCTTCTTATTTTCTACTTAGGCAAACGGTTTGGTCATTTTCCCATATATCTGGATGGATTCTGAACACAGAAAGCCAGTGCGGTGGTTCCTTTTAACATTGTGCCAGCTGGTTATTTTACGATAACGTCTATCTGCATGTGCAATTGTAAGATTATTTCATCTAATCCATCAAATAAACTATCTGACCCTTCTTGTGTCACACTACAGGAAACTAATCTACCAACATTCCTGTTCATCCAGTTACATTTCTCACAGGATGGACTGAGTCTGGAAAATGATCAGTTGTGGTGTACCGCAAGGTTCTGACCATAGTCCCCTTCTAATCAACATCAATATCCCCTGAAAGTATTTGATCCTCTTTTCAAAAATAGTCTGATGCAATAATATTTTTGATATAATCAAGGAACACTGGCTCAAATCTTAGAATAGTTTGGAATATGAGGATAAGTTTGAGAGTCTTGGACCACTAAGATGAGCCCTGATTCTAAAATGATATATGATGACAAACCTAGGAGAAATTAGGTAAATGTGATGATAGCGCTAAAAACAATCCAGAGGCAGAAACATAAAATGTTTGAAATATCCTACTGAAATTTAGAGATCTGCATAAATGAATATCAAAAAGTGCACATCTAATCCTAAAACACAACAAACACACCAATGCAGACTCACACACAGAAATCAGCCCGTTTCAAAAAAGAATGGCGCCACTTTACCGCAAAGTGGAGGCAGGATCAGACAGGCTTTGTTCATTCATCAGTGGTCAGCCTGTAGCGGTAATGTGGCGCCATCTGTTTTTCACAAAAGACTACGCAATGCTGATATAAAGGGGGTGTGGTCTCTGTGCTGCCACAGAAATGGTGAAACTCTAGGATTAGAAAATCCTGACAGATCTACGTCACACTGTCACTTAACAATCATGGACTCACCCATCTTGACTCACGACGGGGAAGGCTGTTGTTGGTTTAGCGTCCAGGAAACAGCAGAGAACGTCTGGGCTAGTAGAAGCTAACCGTTAGCATTAGCAACTCCACCACACAGCAGAACTCCTCCAGGCTTGTGTTATTGGTGGAGATAAAACATCAACGTTGCAGAGCAAACAGAGTCAGTGGTAGAGTCGTGTTGCTGTTAACCAATCAGAGGAGAGATGTCCACATATCAGGAATAAGTCTCCAAATCCTGTCGTCTGAAGCTACTTTCTCCTCTGGCTGAATTCTCTGAGCTGAAACAGGCACACATGAGCATTTATTCCCCTGAGTACGACTTACAAGGCATCCATTCCTACTAGAGACCCCTTTAAATGTATTAAAAATATGAGTGAAGGACCTTTTTAATCTCGTTTCAGGCTGTGGCTGGGCGGACATTTCACATGTCACCCACATCACCCTCTTTTGCACAAAGGTGTGATTTTCGTTCAGAAGTCCGACGTAGCGGTAATATAACTTGGCGGCATGAATTGTGCAATATTCCCACCTCGCCATGCTGCCACGGTGCATTCAAATGGCACAACATGGTGGCAGTATTACCCTGATATGCCGCCACGATGTGTCTTTTGAAAGCGACTACTAACACTTTGGCTCTGAGGTATGGAGGTCTTCACTGTAAAGTGGCCTGATAAAGATGTTTTTATGTTTTCCAAATCAAAACTTTTGAGCATGGACTCAAGAAAGCGCACACACACACACACACACACACACACACACACACACACACACACACACACACACACAGCAGGGTTCAATCATTCTTCCTTATGAAGACAGAATGATAACGTGCACGCTGCTGGGCACAGGAACAGTTGAGCTGCAGCTGTTCTCACAGATGAACACAGAAGATGTTCAGGGGAGCGTGCAAACAATTTGGTCCAGACTTTTCCTTCAGTTTGTTTTCACACATCTACTTTGCAGTGGCAGACTTTCTGCAAGAGTTGCTCTTTCACAGCCTGAAACAAGGGTCCAGGTGTTGGGGACCGTCCATGTACAGAAAATTATTCAATACGATCATGAAGATTGCTGTTTTGTTTTAAAATTCTGTTAAAAAAACAGCAAATGAGGGTTATTATGGTCCTGATGCCAATACAACATGTACCAGAATACAATAATAAACTAAGCTCAGCATAAAAGAGAATGAGGCAGAATCATGCATGCTTGCTGTAAATGCCCCAGATGTTTTGATGCTACGTTTGCACATTATTTGACCAGCTGGTCTTTGGAGCATCTTCTTAGATCTAGAGGGGAAAAGTATCACAAAACGTCCAGAGATAAATGTTTAAACATTTATGCTCTCTCAGTCTTTGCAAACCTCTAGAACATTTCAGGAGTGTGCTGGAAAGTCATAAACCTGCTTTTTAAAGTCCTCTTCTCAACAAAACCACTCTAAAGACCCAACAAAGCACTACGATGTCTAAAATCAACATCACAGCCACACATCCTGTGTGAAGCTTTTACAGGATGTAAGCTGAATACTTGGCTACAACTTTCTGAACAGCATACCTCCAGACGCCCACTACCTCAGCTACATTCATTCATTTGAACTGACAATCACACACCACTGATCAAGACAATCTGTCCACCGATCCCAACAGCCCATCTGACTGTGACAGAAAGGATGAGTAAGAAGCTGTGAGAGAAACCATCACAGAAGGAGAACGCGAGGCTGATGCATCTGCCAGTGATAGACACGAGGAGTCCTCCAAATTGTTCAAATCTGTGCCTCCCACTGAGTCCTCCTGCTTAAATACTTTGTGTCTTGCAGCGTGGTAACATTGTAAATGTCAAACATGGCTTTCCATTTCTCCTCTACTTTTTGCTAAAACGGCTAACAAAGACTTAGTGTGAGGCTGTCCAAATTTCATCTAACGGAAACAATCAAAGCAGCGAGCCGAAGATCAAGCCGAAATAAAGGAAGTGCACATCTAAAAAGCTTCTAGGGAACATTTAAGAGCCACTTTTCCTTTGTGATTGTCTCAATCACGTCTTGTCAGTGTTCCTCAAAACTAAAACTTCAGGAGACTCGATGGCAGATGATGCTGATGCGTCTTTCCCACAGCCAGTGCTGCGCTCTTAGCTTCAGACCTATCACCCCTCCTTTTCTTTCTGGCCGTGTCTGTTGGGTTTAAAGCCCATTGTTGCTCAGGACTCTGGGATGAATGTGATGGTGACACCGCTGCTCTTTTCACTTTCAATCAAGTCTAAAATGGCTCACAGTCCGTCTGTCTGGCACCCCTCCCTCCTGGCTTTGCCAGTTCTCAGATAAAAAACTCATCACTGTGGGGTTTAATTATCCGGGTAAGTTAGCGGTTTTTGGCATTCACACCTCAGCAAAGTCAACATGATTGTTTCTGGCAACGTATATGACATTTGTCAGTATCAGTGGCTCAACATGATTGGCTCATTTAGGGAGGAAGGCCATTTTGGTTTTAGTGTGAAAAAGCAAAAAGCAACTGAACGTGAGGTTTTATTAAGTGAGCTATTTTGTTCTCTCCCCTTTTATGTACTTTTTAAATTTACATGGTAATGCCGGCTCTTTCATTTACAGTTAATCTTTTCACTGATAATTTACTGGCATTTATTGGCCCTAATTACATGTTTAAAAATATGCAAAAGATTCCCTCAAGGAAGATTTCTATTTGGCTAAACATACAACTACAGCAGATGCCATCCACTCCATTTGGTTTTATAGCCCCTAATATGAAACATTGGCGGCCATATGAATGTAAAAGGCTCCGTGACATAACCTTGTGGTACTCCTTTCACTGGATAGTCATTGTTTATCTTTGTTCGTGTGTGTATGTATGCATGTGTGTGTCAAGGCTGAGGTGGATGGTGTGTCTTCAGCAGATGGAGAAGCAATGACACTTCACAATAATAAAGAGGCACGGCGTTAGACCGTCTGCAAGAACACACAAACACACTCGTCCACAGAAAGGTGATAAACAAAACAACCTTTTCAGGGCCTGTCTGCTTTTGTTCTTAATGCCACTGCAGACATAAATGCTGCAAACTATGGTCAGTGATATTCACAGTAGATATCTAATCTATCGCACACACACAGAAGCGCGTGCGCACACACACACACACACACACACGGTAAAGCTTTGGTTCGGCAAAACAGATGAATTTCTAACAAAGATGAATCAAAAGTGTGATGTGTGAACACTGGGCACGATGCCAAGTACAACAATCTGGCTTAATCCTTGGGGGGAAGGATCACATAGCCCTTTGGTGTGTGTGTGTGTGTGTGTGTGTGTGTGTGTGTGTGTGTGTGTGTGTGTGTGTGTGTGTGTGTGTGTGTGTGTGTGTGTGTGTGTGTGTGTGTGCGTGTGTGTGTTAGATGCACGTAGGCCGACCTGCTCTGAAAACCCACACACACCTTCACCACTGACATTTTTTGTGCTGACAAAGGTGTGTGTGTGTGTGTGTGTGTGTGTGTGTGTGTGTGTGGTATATTTGGTTACTAATGCTCTTCGCTTATGGAGCAGCACATACTCAAACCTCAAGTACATTCAACATTTTGATATTTTACTGAAAGAGGAAACAAAATGAACCACAGTGGCTTTTCTATCTCCTTTTTAAGATTTTGTGCTCAAATTTGCTTTTAATGTGTTTTTTTTATTTGAATAAGAATCAATGTGAGAGAAATGATAGCTATTGTATTTAGCATTGTTAGCTATGTACACACACACTAGCCTCCCTTCTTCCCTGTTGTACACCATCTGTCACTTTGCAGTAAACCCCGCCCACACAAACACTCATCAGCCAATCAGAAGGCTGACAGTTCCCCATGCTTATAGGCCATTAACCCCTAATCAGCTGGGGAGAAGGAGCTAGGCAGAGAGCCAAAAGTGTGCGCACACACACATTAATTTGGTTTCTCATTCACCCAAGTCTCAATGCAACCAGATAAACACACCACCACCACCACTACCATACACAAACATCTCCCAGTGGTCTTTAAAGTTGTGGATAAGAGAGTCTTTGATTCCATTCATCTGTTTTCCAAACACCTTCATGCCTACAGGACACACACTCCACCCAAAGCCATTGCTCCATCTTGGCATGATTCCATACTATGAAGATGAGTGGAATAAACAATACATGTCTCAGTAAAGAAACCATCCCCTCAAAGCCTCTTCTGATTTGTTGCTTTGATGTCAGTACTAGTCTAAGTGATCCAAAATCCTGCCAAACGTAGCGAGCTTTGGGATCTTCGACCAAAGCACACGATTCAGATCAATGGACTGTGGCCTCTACAATGCCATCTGAATTTATTAGGACTCTCCAATCCTTTGTGTTGGTTAGTCCTTTCCTTGTTCTATTGTCTGCATTGTTTTCCAGCTTTTGACGGCTCTGTTTGTGTTTGGCTGCCATGTCTTTTGAGATGGGTCCTGACAAATTGGGGGCTTGTCCGGGATTTTGAACAAAAAGTACCCAGTTTTTTTGGCTTGATTTTAGATCACCTTGCATTAGCTTGCGACTGAAATGATGGCAGCACATTTATCGCAAAGCTTATTGTCAGCCAGCGGGTACTTTGTGACCTCTTTATGGTTTACGCCATTGCGTAATGGTCGACCTGTTGGTGATGCCATGTGTTTTTTTGAGTTACAGTTCATCGCTGAGTTGGATGTTGGCAGTGTCAGGTAAGCGTCACGTGGTGCTGTACATGTTTCCCGGACTTCTGTCTAAACCTCATCAGCTCTGGAATGACAGCAGCTGTGCAGCTAAACCCCATTAATTTGGTGATTAAGAGCAGCGTTTGGTCATTGTTCTTTATAGCTGGTTTAGTTTACAACAATGAACGACCATTTGTAAGGCTTCTAGCTCAACATGACAACTACAGGAACAAATGCAGTCTTGTAGAAAGAAAATCGGATACAATACAAATCCTCCTCTGCCACCCACAAACTTCTCACCACTTCACGCCAACTGTCCCCCGTGGTTTGAACATTTCTCACCCCGCTCTCTCATCCAGTCTTTGATGACACATTTGCCTCTTGGACTTTTATCAAGAAGCTGCATCTCAGCAGAAATAAGCCCAGCAGAAAGTACAAATCTCACTGTTGCTTTTTTCCCCTTCACCCCTCCTTAATCTCACTTCCTTGTTTCCAAAAGCAGCCGAGGATTCATCCTCCTCCAGCGGCCGACACATCCCTCGCAGCCTGTGGCCCTTCCCATCTCCCATCTGTTCTGACAGCTCCAAGGTTAACACAGCACCCCTCCCTTTGCTCTCTCTCACAAATACACACACACACACACACACACACTTGGCCCTGTATTCAATCAGCCGTCTATCTCCGCACAGCAGACATGCAAATGCACGCACGCACACACACACACACACACACACACAAGTACACTAGCTCTCCTCTTCCTCTCTGTCTATCCATCCTTCACCCATCCATCCTTCCTGCAGTGTTTGCTGATGCGATAACAGCTGATTGATTCAATTGTGATTTCCCAGCAGCCCTGTCCCAAACACAAGCACAAAAAATAAATAAAAAATGAAATCCTTGCTAACCACCGGGACTCATTTGTCATGATTACATTGAATTGATTCCCTGATTTTCTCCATTCTTTGGAAAGGGGAAGGCGAGAAGGACGAGACAGCAAAGAGAAGGGTGAGGAAGAGGAGGCAGGAGAAGAAGTGGAAGGAGAGCGAGAGAAGAAGGTTTAATCAAGTCCCTTTCAGCTGATGTGTCGCTGTGAAAACAAGAAGAAGAGAGGTGGAAAACCGCCGATCTGACGGAGCTGATGCAGGTGAAAATCAGCTGACGCGTCTGCCCCGAGTCCCCGGCCTGATTGAGCAAAGGGTAAAAAAAATAATAAACTGAAGAATTCAGCAAATGCATTCAAGTAATTCAGAGGGAGGGAAGGAAGGAACACCAAGAAAAGGATTACTCTGCGAGTTTAGAAATATATGTGACATTGAAAGACAAAGAGAGCGCAGAATGAGGAAGCGTGCACAAGATGATTGTTGCAAACCAGTTTTTCTGACACAGATACAGGTTATCTCAGCGGAAGTTAAAGATGTGGGGATGGGTGGACTGATAGGATCCTTTGTGCGAAGCTGAAAAAAAGCCAAGATGGTTCAGTTAAAGTTTAGTCCACATGCTGCTGTGTTTGAAAACCCTCCTGGTTGACTCGTACCTTTGTGAGCGTATACATCACAAGAACGAAGGTTACTTGTTCACAGAGAAAAGCCACAAAATCTGCTTTCAGGTTTGCAGAAAAAAATGAATCAATAAATAAAAATTGACCCTAAGCTAGAAAAAATCCAGCAGCAGAAACGTTAACTTAGAAGCACAAAAACACACTGTGAGAAACACAAAGCTGAGGCAGATCTGAGGTGAATGTGTGTGTTGAACACAGAAGCTGTCCTTCTTCAGTGTGTGTGTGTGTGTGTGTGTGTGTGTGTGTGTGTGTGTGAGTGAGAGAGAGAGAGAGAGAGAGAGGTGTTCACTCACAGCTAAATTAGACATAAGAAGGCTGAGGTTTTTGTTCCAGCCTGGTCTTTGCCGTGTTTTCGGTGTAGAGGCATTATTCTGCTGCGGCCTTGTCTGGCCACACTCACAAAGAAACGAGCAGAAGCAATTCACCACGCTGCAAACACTCAGAGAAGGAACTGTGCCATGTCAGAGAGCCTTCATGCTTTAAAAACAAAGTTTGACTTTTTTATTTTACTGACAGATCAGACGTAAATAAATGTTATTAAATATGTTAAAAAAACCACCAAACTGTGGCAAATACAAGCCAATGATATCGTTCTCAAACACTATAGCAACAGTGGTTGGGATGTACTCTGTGTGTGCGCGCGCATGTGTGTGTGTCTATGTGCGTGCATGTGTGTGTGTCTATGTGCGTGCATGTGTGTGTGTATGCATATGTGCGTGTGTGCATGTGTGTGTATGCGTGTGTGTGTGCGCGTGCATATGCACACATATGGGTGTGTGTGTGCATATGCAATGTGTGTGTGTGTGCGTGTCTGTGTGCGTGCGTGCATGTGTGTGTATGCATGTGTGTGTGCGCGCGTATGCAATGTGTGTGTGTGCGCGTGCGTGCATGTGTGTGTATGCATGTGTGTGTGCGCGCGTATGCAATGTGTGTGTGCGCGTGCGTGCATGTGTGTGTATGCATGTGTGTGTGCATTTGTGCATGTGTGTATGCATATGTGTGTGCGCATGTGTGTGCATTTGTGCATGCATATGCATATGTGTGTGTGTGTGTAGGTGTGCGTGCGTGCATATATGTACGTGTGAATGTGTGTGCGTGCATGTGTGTGTATGAATGTGTGTGTGCATTTGTGCATGTGTGTGTGCGCGTGTGTGTGTGTATGAATATGTGTGTGTGTGCACTTGTGCTTGTGTGTGTATGCATGCGCGTGTGTATGTGTGTGTGTGTGTGTGGGGGGGGGCACTAAATGCTCAAAGTTGTTTAAAAAGAGAGAAAAAATGTCGAGTTGTTAAACCCAACCACAACACTGAGGTGTGCCACTGAAACTGGCAGCCATGACAGCTGGTGTAGAGTTTATGTTCTGGGTCTTAGAAGCACAATTAGAAGCAAAACTGCAGCAGCAACACCTGAACGTTGGTTTATCAATAACTCTACTGAAAGCATGAATAAGACAGACACCAACAAGAAAAAGTGACAAACCAGATGGTTTGTTCCACAGAGCCATCTGGAAGGTCCCCTGTAGAAATCGTTTGGAAAAGGGCAGCAAGTTTCATCAAATTACCAGCAAAGTATTGAAGCATCAGTCTGTTACTGACAGCAGCCAACTTTAAACACTTAGAGCAGTGAGGTGGGACTAGTTGGCCGTCACACACCTTGAAGAAGAGCCCATAACTGCCAGGACGGGATTAACAGACATTCATCGTTCAGCTTGGAGACTAGAAAGACAAATGCTCTCTCTGGAGGTTTAAAACTAGCACCTGCTTAAAAAGACATTAACACAACATTTAAGGATGATTAAGTAAAAGCTGATCAAATCATCAGAATATTGTACTCATATGTACTAATTTACACATACAACACGTGCTAATGTTAAATTTCATACACTTGCAACATAAATGTGCTAAATTCTTTACTTTAAGGAAGGATTTACATAAACTGGTCATCAGGAGTGTGTGTTCATTGTGCATGGAGGGCATGATTTTCACAATTAGGAAAACAAAGACAGAATTAGAGGTCAACCAATATTGGTTTTTCTACTGCCAACACCGATGCAGATTTTCATATCTTGACCACATTATTTTCATGCTAAAATGTCACTAATAACATCAGTTGATGCACAAAATTTCTGAAGCTGAATCAGTTTCTGAACTCTGAATTTAACTGTTGAATCTTAGTGACCATGTGTAGTTTTTACCGTTAATCTCTGGAAATATCCATCGACATGTTGAAACTGAATTAAATGATGCCTCGTTGCTGACAAATATTGGCGGCTTCATGACATATAGCCATAAAATTCAGGTCTAAAATACATGGGAGCGGGTCTCTGGGCGACGCCATATTAGACGCCATGTTTCCTTCTACGGGAGCCCGTGAGGACAAAATGCATTTACTGATTTGTAACAAACAGTTACAAAACTTTCGCCATTCATAAACTTTGTTGTTTTACACATTTACCTCTTCACTTGCTGCCAGTGATGAAAGGGAGTCTGACGTGTTTGTCATTTTGCTGGAGGTCGCACTCCCAGGGATTTTTGACCCTAAAGGCCATCTGTTGGTAGGGTCTTACTTGAACACAAAAATACTGCTTGCTTGCAATGATTTAGGTATGTACTGCCCCCTATTGCCAGGTAAAATACACATAGTTACTTTAACGTTGTGCACCGCTCAGTGATAAACTCAGACACCTAAATAAAGTTCATTTAGAGCAATGTACAGGTTCCTCTGTCCGGCTTCTGTGAACTTCTTTAAAGGCGTCATCACCTATAACACCATGGATATCTACGTCCTATTACAGTCTTTTAGACCATTAAAATAAATTGTATTGGAAAAATAAATTAAAAATGTGATTTTTTAATCTTTTTTGTAAAGGGCATATTTTCTCGCAAGATCACACGCGATATTTCGGCTGTGTCGGACGCGCGCGGGACTGAGGGGCGCGTTGATTGGTGGAAGGAAGCAGGAAGCAGCTTCAGCATCTTGCTCCAAAATAACAAAAGTTATAACTGAACCCGACCTGGCAGTGACCTACGGGATCCAACAGTACGAGCCCGAGCCTCGTGCGTAATGGCTTCCTCGCTTGTTGTTGAGTTTTTTTTTCAGCGAAGCGCCGTAAACCGGAAAATGATGGGAGATCTGTAAACAGTCTGGATGGGACAAAGCAAGCTAAACAGCCTGGCATCGGCTCATCATGCTGTTGTGAAGATGGAATACACAAACCCAGTGGACTTTTTTCCCCAGTAACACGGATCAGCAACGGTAAGACATAATTTATGCGTTTCACGTTATGAAATGAGCTTTGTTGTGCTGGTTTGTTTGCTGCTGGTTCATATTTGGTTATATCTGGCCTTTGTGACGTCATATAGGCCAGAGCTCAAGCTCTCGTTTTGGAGTGCGCGTGCTCGTGGGGTGCATGTGAGCTGGTTGAAGAAGGCAAGAGTAAACAAACGCTTCAATGTTAAATATCGGCTTCTCGGCCAGTGAAAAATCATTAGGAAGCCATTATAGACAAGTGAAGATTTCAGGGGATGACTCCTTTAACCCTTGGACATATAGTTCTTAACCATCAAATACAAAAGTTTTGCACATGAACAATAATGTATTTCTGTCTTTAAAAATATAAATAAAAATTTTTATAGATCTGCAGAACCACAACACTGTTGTATTTGTGAACGTCAAACATTAAATACATTTTTCATTCTGTGGCGATGGATTGTTGAATTATTTTTCATTCACTTTATAACTCAGCATGTTTTAGGTTAACACATTGAGTCAGAATGGAAAAGAGGAACTCAGAAGCATTAAAATGGAAAAGGTGGTTTTCATAGGGCCCTACTTATGCATCTGTGTGCTGAATGTGGCTGTGCTCACACTTCAGCTTCCTCCTTGTTTATATGTGTGCCAAGTCTGTTGTCCTCACCTCTCCCTTTGTTTGGCCCTTTTGTCTCTTCTTTCTCTGTCTCTCTCACACTTTGCCCTTTTCCTAAACCAGCCGTGGCCTTAGCCATGGTTTTTGTTTAATATGGCGGCATGCAAAGCAAAAGAACAACCATCTGCCATACGCATAAAGCGGCAGTCTTAGGAACAAGGCTTGGCATCACAATGTCTCTTTAGTTGGTGTGTGTGTGTGTGTGTGTGTGTGTGTGTGTGTGTGTGTGTGTGTGTGTGTGTGTGTGTGTGTGTGTGTGTACTTCAAGCACAGTCTGCAGGGCAAGATAAGTATGCATTTAAGAGGCTTATATTTCATTTCAGGAACTGAAGGAGACAAAATGGCTCCATTCTGGCTTGGCGAGCACAACACAAGGAACAGAGTTAGCAACAAAAACAAGAAAGAAAGAAAAAGCTCGCTGTGATGCCGTTTGTGTAAACACAAACACACAGAGGAGGGAGGCGCTGAGCCGTGCACACGCTACAGCTGAGCACAAAGCTGGACATTTAAAAAACAGATCCAGATTTATTAATCGGTGCTTTTCGTTTTGTGTTGCAGATCTAAAAGCCAACATGTGATGAAAGCTGCTGGAATCGTCTGATGGCTGAACAAGGGCGACCCAACAAGCTTGTCAATATAATGCAATTTCATAGGGATTGTGGGACAAAGGCATCAAAACACATTAAAAACGGGACCATCCATCATTTACCAACTCATTGGTGTTTTGCTTGGACTAAAGATGGCTACTGGGCAGCCTGTCATCAGCTTCTCATCAAAGAAATTGTTGCGATTCGGCTTCATTTCTAGCAAAAGTACAGAGGCACTGATTGGTTTGAAACGTTTGATTCGAACATAAGAATGTGAACATCTGAAATGGTTAAAAGGACGTACTGGTGTTTTATGCTAGCCCTGCTGACGTTCACGTCAAATGAAACCCATTTCAGTCACAGACTCCCCAAACGCAGCATAGGTCTCAGCAAACCTGGAAATAAATGCTGAGTGTTTTTGTTCCGCTTCTGCAAAATGTTCTCCTCTGTGAAAGGGTTTCGTCGGATGCAAAGAGGTCAGAACATTTGTGGTCTGACTCTCGAACCTCGCCGCCCCTTCTTTAGCCTCCTTATCCCCGTAAAGCTGATCGCTGCTCCTTTTGCACGATCATGCATGAAACATGAATAATGAAATATAATGAAAACAGCTTGCAAAGCCAAACACACAAGCTGGCGACTCACACATGCCCCTTCTCTCTGAGGCTCATGCACATACACACAATGGCTGGGCGAGGGTGAAACTCTCATTTATCCATTAGCTGAAAAGCAATCACACACACACACACACGGAGGGGTGGGGGACTTCTGGTTGACTTCATAAAGCTCTCATCAAGCCAAGCTACCATATGGGGATGGGGCCCAAAACAGAGGGGGACTGGATTGTGTGTGTCTTCATGTGTGTGTTTTACACAGAGTACCCCACATCCCCAAATGCCAAAGGAACACAAAGGAAGCGTGCATCACCAAATCTGCTTTGTCTTGCATGCATTATGACGCCACTGCTGCCCCATTAAGACCTCTCCAACACACACACACACACACACACACCCTAGAGGTGCACTGAGAAAATACATCTGAAGCGGGGCATAAAAGAGGGTTGGGCACCCCAACTAATCTGATCGTTTTTGTGTTTTATAAACTTAACAGAACAGCACCCAGAAAACATGTTCCTGCACCCTCACCTCCCAACACGCGCTCCGTGTACCCAGGCTGGCTTGAATGACGTAGGCAGTCACATACATTGAATTTTAATCTGGGTGTGACCTGGTTTTCCCTGGCTTCCCTCCCCTCTGGTTGGCCCCACAGAGTTGTCCTTTCAGCGCTAAGCACCCCTTCTCTCAAAGCACCACCTAAGACCCGGGCTGCAGGCCTCGAGGCTGGGGCCTCGCCTGCCATTGTTAGCCCACAATGGGTGAGAGGCGGCTGGCAGGCAGGCAGCAGCTAGGAGGCCTTAAAGAGGAGGCCAGGGGGAGCGAGGAGAGAAAAGCTACAAAAGGGGGGGAAACAGAAGGAAGAGCGCTGAACTGTCAAGGAAACCCAATATAATAAACAACAATAAAAAACCAAACAATAAGAGACGAGAAAAGCTTAGAAAGGAAGCTTCACTGTGAAATATGCACAGCTACTAACTGTATGATAGAAGTTCTGTTTGCAGAACCACCACAGCACTTTTACACTATTACAGCTCCGCTCTAAAGCTGCGGATTCAAGCTCAACAAAGCGAGCTTTATCCTCCGGTTCAGCTTCATTTCATACATTTCAAATAGAAGCATCTGTCGGTGCAGCCGGGCTGCATCACCGAGGTTTACAGTACGGTTGTGCTCAGATCCACACAAGCGCCGTGTTGAAACGACTTGCCCTTTTCATTCATTTCAATGAGCTCGCGACATGTTTCTGAACAGCAGGAGGGTCGAACACCAAGATAAATTTGGCTCGAATGTTGCTCATTTCTCAGGTAAGAAAACACGAGACGATTCAATACAGTTAAACTAAATGAAAGGAACTCGGATCTCAGTTGGGGAATAAAATCATGATGGATATCCGTACTTCTATGGAACGAGTATTGTGTTAGGGACAAAAGGATCACGTGATTTGATGAAATGAAACCTAACCTACAGAGGTTTTACTTCAAAGTCATGAAGAAACTGAAACTGAAAAAGTGATGCAGCAGATCAGTCAGGTTTCCTGAAATGTCGTTTGTACGGCCCCCACATGCTTGTATGCAGGTCTGACATTCTTATGAGCTGATCAGTGGCGTGCTGGGGTGGCTCCGCCCAGATCCTGACCAGGACATCGCTGAGATCCTGGACAGTCTGAGGTGTGACTTGGTAATGTTGGATGGACGTAAACATGATGTCCCAGAGATGTTTTATGTAATTTAGGTCAGGTGAACATGGAGGCCAGTCAATGGTTTCCAAGTCCTTCATCCTCCAGAAACCACCTGCGTACTCCAGGTAACCCAGGGCCCGCTGCACTAGCGAATGATCTAAGAATAGGTCTAAGGATGCTGGGAGACACACACTGACACCCTGGTGGAGCAGGACTGCCTGTGCAACCTCTGTAGGGTCCAGGTATCACCTCATGCCACCAATAGTGACACTGACCCAAGTCAATCGCAAAACTACTGAAGAGCAGTGGAAAAAAGATGTTGAGGACAAAAACGTCGGTCACCTGTAAAACCATTGCAGTTTTGAGGTCGTCATATTGTTGCCCCTTTAGTGCTCCAGTTATTAAAGGGACACTCAGTTTTGGCTTGTTTTTAGCACCCCCTAGTGTCCGTTTGTGAAAGCAAAAGTGAAACTCATCTCCTCGCTGTGCGTTGGTCTTTTTAACACCTTAATCTAACTGCTGAAATGTCTCCTCAGCCTTCATTAGTGTCTACAGGAGCGGTTCATCACTAAATCAAACACATCAGCTGTGTTCATGATCTAAAACATGCAGGAAACATGCTGGAAGCAGACTGCAGCGCCAGGTAGCTCAAGCTGAATTAGACCGGACCGGCAACTGTGAAGTTGCAAGTGGAATATTCTGGCCACAGGGGGCGACAGAGGCAGGGTGGCCTTTCATTCACCCTGTAAAGGGTCATTTTAGCACAAACTGGCTCAAGAACATGATTTAAAAATATGAAAAAGTTGCAAAGTGTCCCTTTAACGTCGTCATCACCAAAACAGCTGACACTGATTAACAATCACCTCTAATACTTAACTGGCCAGATGAATATCCCAGATGTTTAACTGGCTTGATTCTGATGAAATAGTAACTTTCATTTTCTGAGAGTGTATATTCACCACAGTAATTAATGTAAAGCTCTGAAAGTCTCTGTTTGAATCAAAATGATCAAAAAACGTTATAAGAGCCCTTCTGCAAACCATAATTAGACTGGTAAGTTACTTGGAAATAACTCACATGCATGTATGGCAAAGTCCTAAAATGTCTGGCTTCCCTTTAGTGGCCCCCACTAACGTTTGTGCCAGACTTTCACACTAAGATCTCGTGCTGAGAAACGATAAAAGTCCTGATTAAACGCTGAGCAAAAACAAAACCCTTTACACAAGCCGTTAGATCTCAGAGTATATGATGTGAACGACTCATGAAACTGGAACTCAGTACCAGTAAAATGAACAGTTAAAGTCAATGTTGCTTAGCTGTGTTGGCCATATTGAATGGGGTTGACTCGTTAAATGATGTACCTCCAAGGAAGACTTTGAGAGTTAAAGAAATATCCAACAAGTGGTTCATGAAATATTTTTCAACAAAGATGTGCAATGGGTGGCATTCAGAGGAAGTGACGTTGTAGCCATTTATGGTCGGCTGGATGTGGTGGCCGACCTGAAATGGGTTGACTGGGGTAGAGATATTCATATGTAGATATTTTGCAAACACATAAAGAAAATCACAAAACTAGCCAGCAGGTATACTCAGTCAAACCCAAACATACTGTATTTAGACACTTTTGTAACAAATTAAGTTTTATTCCAAACTTTAGTGAGCTTTACTTTCAAAATCTCCTCCGACATGAGCGGATAAAAGCCCATGTTGTGGGATTAATTTAGACATAATCACAGCCAACATATACAGGAGATCATTTACAAAAGCTTCCATTCATGTCTCAGCAGCGCTGCAACACTGAACTAACTAACCTGAGTTTGTTCAACTCAATAACACGTTAAACCCAGAAGTGACGCACAGAGGAGCTCTTACATCATCTTGTTGTCAAACCACACGCCATGTTTGAATGGAAAATAAGCACCTGTGCACATGCATACACACATCCCATAATGTCAGCTGTCCCATATACAAGAATGCAGCTGCACACACACACACACAATGGTGGCAATCCCATAATGTCAGCCGTCATCATGACCGTGAACAGCCATGCATGTGCATGAGCTCACACAAAGACGGGTCTTGGGAGCAATCAACTGATAATGTCAACTGTATCACACACACACACACACACACACACACACACACACACGCACGCACGCACGCACGCAAGACAAGGGAGGAGAGGGCTGGTAAACAATGCTACACAATGCTCTCTGGCAGAGACTTGAGTTTACAAAAGGAAAAGGTTTCCAATCACTAGACATTTATTCACCCTCTAACACACAGACACACAGCGGGGGTGAAACCAAGAGAGAGAGAGACCTTTACGACACACACACAAAACCAGGCAGACCATTCTCTCTCTCGCCCTATTCAATTCTTTCAATTGGTCTTTTTTCCTCTCCTTATTCTGTGAAAAAACTGTTATTCATTTAAAAAAATATATTCTACAACATAAACAATATTCTTGCTGTGAGAATTTTAGCATTTTTCATCAAATTTGTGTTAAAGGACAGATGTGATGGACAGGACTGGACTCACTCTTCTGGTTTAGTGTACACACACACGCACACACACACACACACACACACACACACACACACACACAATACTGAGACTTCTCACAGCGCATTGATGACTTAAGGTTGAACAAACAATGATGCAAACTCCTCAGTGACCTCAATCGACAATGATGGGTATTAACACAAACTCTTGGCAACTTGTGTGTGTGTGTGTGTGTGTGTGTGTGTGTGTGTGTGTGTGTGTTTTTTTTCTTATCAAAAAAGTTCCCAGTCTCTCATTCTATGAGGCGTAGTTGCAAAGAAAAAGTGTCTTATCTCTAAATCCTTCTCATCTGATCCCAAACCAGCATTCAGTTGTCAAGCCAAAGAGGCACCAGCATTCATCAGTCCTTCCCTACTCGCTGGTATGTTCCCTCTGGCGCTGAAAACTGCTATTGTGAAACCCCTTAAAGACCAGTAACCTGGACTTACATTCTTTTACGCCTCAGCAATTTCGAAAAGAAAAAATTGCTGAAAGACAAGTAGGACCTGGCATGATTTTACCTGTGCTCTGCTGAAAGTGAGTGTACAAATGGCTTTATGTTTCCTTAGGCGCACAGTTCAAGACTTTTATGACCATAAAACATGATAAGTTTGACTTTTGGCTCTTTTATGTAATTTTTCCTTTACGGCTGCTGAATGACGTGTCCCTTAAGGAGACCGCTCCGGGTTCTGTGTAGTTTGAAATCTAACTGCTGCCTCTGGGATTTTAATTAGCACACACACACAGTTACGCATGCACACACACACACACACACACACACACAGTTCTACACCCTGGGAGATGAGAATGCACAGATCATATAAAATAAAACTAAAGTTCATCGACACTGTTTCGTATAAAATCATAGAACTCAGAGTTAATAATTGTGCAGTATACTGTTAATCCTAATATAGTGTCTTATAAATATAAAAAAATGAACAAAACTTTGCTTTGATTGCTAAATTATATTGTATTACACAATATATGAACATCGACTTTATGCATTTAGTCTTGGTCACAGCAAAAGTGACTAAATTTAATTTGATTTATTTAGATCTTCCCTTTGACCAGTATCAGTGCATCTGATTGGTCAGCAAATAAATTAAATTAAATATCTTATTCATACTAAATGGGAATCTAACTTGCACCTTAAACTGTAATACAATCTTAAAATATGTGGGGTGAGGACAACACTCTTAGGGCCGGAATATACTTGCTGTTTAACCTCGCGTTGGTGCAGGCAGCAGGCTACGTCTTTGTTCACATACTTACTGCTACGTGGCGCTGCACTGCATGCTGTACTGGAGTGTTCCACTAGGGGGCAAACTAGAGTACTCAGACTGGATAGAGAACCGGGTTTGTGGGTACAACCAAAACAAACATGGCGTCAATAGGAGAGATCAGTAACTGGTTCGTTTTGAGATCACAGCAGAAAAAAAGACAGCAGCGGTATCGTAGATGGTGTGAAAGACCTCTAAACCAGAAAAGGCGTCACCATAGTGAGTGTGTCTCGCCCATTTTGTTAACTCCACCTACTGGTTACTCTTATAATACAGCGTTTGGATGCGTCGCGTTAATTTTGGGGGACGTGCACAAACGACGCTTCAAATCAACCCAAGTTACGCGAGGGCAGCCATTTTAAACACGCGTACTTGTTGTTAAACAGCAAGTATATTCCAGCCCTTATGGTGCGTTCAATTTGTCCTCGGAACTCGGATATCCCGACTTCCGAGTAGGAAAAATCAAATAAAACGCCCCGCAAAGTCGGACCTCCCAGTCAGAAACAGTTTTTCAGAACTCCAACCTTGAGATCCAAGATGGCAGCTCTCCATATCAACAACAGTAAGTTTTGGTTGAAATGAGTTTATTTTAAAAGACACACATGTAAGAGTGCGTTTAAAATCAATGTTACATGTAGCGCTTGTATCTCTAAGCTCAACAAACTAAAAGTGTTTTTATTAGTCGTCTGTTCGTTGAGAGCTACCAAAACAGCAGTTTTCGAGGGTGCCGCCATATTGGAATTCCGACTTCTCCGACTACGGTAACCAGAATGCTGTTAACTCGGGTGTGACGCCATTCCTAGTTCCGAGGTAACTCGAACGCAGCATTATTGTGTGCTTTTGGTTTCTTGCTCCTGTTTAAAGGTTAGGTTAACCGTCCAGATTGGGTTTTATACGGCTAAAAATCACAACTTAAAAGATTAAAGAGAAAGTTGATTGAAGGCAGAGGAGATTTTCAGACCACAACAAGTTCATCAATAATCAAAGATATAATCTATGAATTGGCACAGTACAATTTGGTGCTGGTCATCTTGAACAAGGGTTGAATCCATACCCAGCGTTTAACATTTCACCCTAGTTGAGTACAATAGTGGTTATCCATTTGGCCAATTTTCCAACATATGAAGGCTGCAAAAGTTGGTGAAAGAGAAATTCTGGGTAGGATGTGGGCAAATGTGGGTACAAAATTATAAACTGCAACAATATTCTGTTGCAGAAGAACAAATGATCTGGAGCCGTCCAAAACAGGCTGCAAGGAAGAAAATATATATTTTTAAAGAGGCAGGCAAATCAGAATATCTATTGACAAGGTAGGTCAGTGATGGATAACATAAAAATAGAAATCCATAAAAGTGTATCTGATGGTAGTCACTTTGTGTTTTTGTGAAAACACAGATACTGGAGTTGCTGTGTTGGATGCCAATTTAAAAACAACTCTGAAAAGGTTGACTGCCAAACAAAGACATTATAATAAACAGTAGTGTAACTTCACCAAATAAAGTATAACAGCATCTCGATTTCTTCAAGATAAAACACACACACATACACACACACACACACACACACACACACACACACCATCTGCCAGAACAGATATGATCCAATATGTTTTTATAAAACAGGATAAAAATAACATTTTTTCTAAAACCATGTGGCAGTTTGATGTTGAGGTTGACCAACATCTCATCACACCAGCTGGTTTCACTTTTTTTGGCCAAATTTTCAATTAGCATGACTCCTTCCCTTCCTATTGTATCCATTTCACTCTTGCACACACTACCTCTTGAGTAACTTTCTTTTCCTCAGTCACCTGTCAGTTAGTCCGTCTCTCACACACATGTAGACACACACACTCTCACACACATCGACAATGACAGCCTGATTAACAACTGTGTCTCCCCCTTGTTTCCATGAGGCATTACAACAGGGAAGGCCATCTGAAAGGCACTTCAAAACCAAATTATGTAGATTTTAAAGCAGCTTTGGACACCAAGCAGCAGGAGGTGGGAAGAAGTGGGTGTGGGGTTTCACTTAACTCATGAATATTAATGAATCGACACTTCAAACATATCTTCTTCATGAATCACCGCATGGGGAGAAACAGCTGAGATGTACTCTACCAGTGTTGGTGAAGCTGGACATTTTCTCAGCACCACTCTGTTGGCAAAGCTTTCATTGCAGTCAAATGAAACAGAAATGTAATTAAAAAGACGGGCTGTTTAAAAATAAACTTTAGAAGTTTGGTAACATCAGTGATCAAAATGGTAACAAGTCACAGAAAGTTTCTTATTCCAAACACATCAATCCACACAGCAACTTTGAGTTCACTGTAAAGCAAGAAATGCTTATGAGAAAATGATGCCAGACTAGAGCAACAGAACCCTATGGCATTTTCACATCTGGTCCGGTCTGGGCCAGGTTTTGTTCACACTTTTCAAGAACGTGGATGTCTCCAAGCATGTGGGTGGAGCAAAAGATGCAAAGAGAAGTGTGTGTTGAACAAAAGCGGCCGTGAGCAGTGTTGCGTTTGGAGACTGACATGAAGAACAGCTTCCTACTGTCTCACTGAGCAGTGGTGCTGTACAGCAGTCTGTCCTCACGCTGCAGCGGCAGGTCCAAGCTGCAGTCAGAGAAAATGTTTACCCCACAGCATCCAGACTGATCATCACGCATGCAGGAAGCCGCCGCTGGCTGACTCTACCCACCAATCAGAGGCTCCCTTTAGTAGGTAGGCATGAACTTCAGCTGACCAATCATTCAGTAGTGGGTGTGTTGGGTCGGCTCAGCTCCAAGCTGACCGCCGTAGAGCAGGTCTGAAAAAAAACGGTCATCTGAGCACAGAAAAAACGCACAAATTGCCCAGATGTGAACACAATTAACCTATCAGGGCTAGGCCAGGCCAGCCCAGATGTGATTGTGCCATATGATGGGCTTGTAGCCAAAGCATGAGACTAGCCATTTTTTTCAAATCCTCAACAACCAAGCATGTGTGGGCCACAATACTACCAAGATGTTTGTGCTCTACCCTAGCCTAGTGAACTAGACCAAATTCTTGCTTTGCAGAGTTTGGTCTAGGCACGCTTCATTGGAACCCTTGCAGCCTGATCCGCTGCTGTGGCTGTCCAATCACAGCTCACTATAGTTTTGGTTGGGCCAATCACAGCGCTCTATATTGTGGGCCAATCACAGAGCGGGAGTAGCCGATGACGTCAGCTAGGGCCGTGCGATTTCACGATATAAGATCGTTAAGAATTTTAATGTAATGACGATCTACCAAAGCTCGGAGATCGTAGAACCGTGTATTTTCATTCTATCACCCGTTTATGCCATTATTTCTGAACGCGGCACACATTTGTTTTGTTTTTTTTCTCAGCCGAGTCACGCCATTTGCTAGTCTGCTTCTGTCGGCACGACAGACACACCGATAAACCAATCATAACTTTAGGCAGCGTGTTGGTTTGTTTAGCTGGGTGCTCGGTAGAGATGAGGAGAATAATCTAATCGATGCATTAAGATGATGACACAATTATGAATAGTTGAAGAAGCACACCATAATCGATTGTAGCGCTAGCCACTAGCACTAGCCGCTAGCTTGCTCCGTCTCTAAGCGCTAATCACATTCTCATGCGTCTGCTCAATCAGGAAACCTCTGGGTCAATGTTCTGCTCTAAACTTTGCATTTGGCTTCGTGTCTTTTATTATTTGGGGACGTTCGTTCGTATTTTAGCGTGCCTTTTCACCGTGGCTGCCACCGGAGTTTGTTTATCCTGTGAAGAGACGGGCCAAACCCCTCCCTCGTAGGAAACATCTACGGAGAGCAGCAAGTCCAAAAAGGCAATGAGCGTAATCCGCTGGTAGTGGATGCAAACGCAAACACATCATGAATTTAGATAGATTTTTTTTCTCTGGACAAGAATTATTACTAATATATTTTGAATGATAGGCAATGAGCCACCTCTAAATAGATAAATTATTTTTCATTAATTATAAAAATATAATAAATAAAAGTGCCTGTGGGACATTTGAGACATGCCATTAAACAGAACTTGGTCCATTCTCCAACATTTCTGAACTTATTTGTTCAAACAAATAAATAAACTAAGCCCTGGAACTGTGGCATAAATATTTGACTCTAAAGCTACTCCAAAGACATTAAAAGCTAATATATGAACCCATTATGGATTTTTAAATGGAAGGTATTTTTTTGTTTGATCATGTTTATTGTAATAGAACAAATTAGCTATTTTTCTTACCTAAATTAAAACAAGTGTTCAAACAGTACCCTGTCTGAAATATTCTATCATATTTTCTGTGAAGGGGTATGCTTTTAAATGTATCTATTTTATTGGTAAATAACTTCCAAAATGTATGAATTGTCGAAATGGAAAAAATCGTGATAAAATCGAGATCGTGATTTTGCAAAAAATAAATCGTGATATTATTTTTTTTCCATATCGCCCACCCCTAACGTCAGCGCTGCGGCCGCGAACACAAACAACATGGCGGCAACGCAGGAACCACATTCGTTTGAAACAGCTTTGTCATCAACATTGGATTATTTAGACTCCAACGTGCGTAAGTCCGTCTGATATACTTAGCGGCTTCTTATTTTTATCAAACAAAGTAGTGCAATGTCCCAGTACACCTGATATTCACGTTTTTCATACAAAACGACAGAAATCATTGATGATAGGACGCCATTGCTGCCTCCCACTTTCCCGTCGCTGTGATTACGTCACGTTGTTCGTTACTCTGATTGGTCCTAGCGCTATCCAATTGCGTGCTGACATTTTGAAAGACAACCGTAGATCCCGCCTCACGACTATATATTCATATATATAGTAGGGATGAGCGAGTACACCACTATCTGTATCTGTTCAACCATCTAAATTATCTGTATCTGTACTTGGAGTGGGTGGGGCCTAACCCGGAAACGGGCGTGGTTCAAGCGGAAGTGGGTGTGGCTTAACTCAGTACATTAGGGGAAATTACTATTCGTGGCCCCGCCCACCTTGGCTTGTGACCACGGAAGGATGAGTAGATTCTGCAGCCAGGAGAGAGCAGAGCACATTAGCAAGTAGAAGCTAACTATTAGCATTAGCAACTCCACAACGCTATTTGTGGAGATAACACATCAATAGTGCATTTGTTACTCAAGAAAGAAGAGAGAACAAGGGCTGCAGAGTAGCGTTGCTGTTAGAAAATAAGAGGTGAGGCGTTTGCATTTCATGAATATTATTGAGTAAGACTTGAAATCCTGTCGTTCTCTGACAAACTTCTACCTCCTGAAACTGGAGCATGATACCTTTTATTCCCACTGACTCAAAAGTCATTTGTTCATACTAGAGACCACAGCAAATTTATTGAAAAAAATCGAGTATATGACTCTTTTAATATGCACTTGGAAGACCTCACCAAACCCCTGCAAAGACCACACACATTCTGGCTGATTTTTCATATTGTAGCGGGGTCTTCCTCCTGTGAAGTAGGCATTAGAACCAGGTCTGAACATCCTTGAAGATGCACTTTGCAGCTAAAACAGAACTCCTAGTAATTGAATTTTCCATTTGCTACATAATGCAAAGTGATGCCACACAAGACTCATTACAATTCAACCGCAGCAGCGCCCATCTACCTCTTTAGTGCATCAACAGTTTAAAACCACCGTTAATTCCAAAGTCAAATACCACTGGCTGTTAGGGGGCAATTACGTTCACCAGAAATAATTTCTCATTCTCTCTCTCTCTCTGTCTCGACCCACTCTTCTTTCTGATTTTCTTGCGACATCAAGGTCAATGTCACACACAGGCATACATGTACAAACACATACACATAGGGGACAGAGAGCGAGTGAAAAACTCTTCACAACAGCGAGTTGCAGCCTGAATACGGAGCACAGAACAGAACAAAAGCCTGAGCGACAGCCAGCTGGCTTGGCACCACTTGGCATTGGGACAGGC
Source organism: Aphyosemion australe (assembly GCA_006937985.1). Classification (NCBI taxonomy): domain Eukaryota; kingdom Metazoa; phylum Chordata; class Actinopteri; order Cyprinodontiformes; family Nothobranchiidae; genus Aphyosemion; species Aphyosemion australe. The sequence continues at coordinate 1,037,122 of SSNS01000073.1, forward strand.
CTGCTTGTCCTTGGTATGACAATGAAACACACACAGATACACACATATAGTATAACTTATCACTCTCTCTTCTCAGGTATAAAGACATTTGTAGCTTTAGAAGGACTTCACACTTGAAACGAGTTGTGATCATCAGATCCGAGAGAAGACAGGCGATGCTGGACTACAAAATAAAACCTGCAGGAACCACTTTCATCTGAGAAACTAGAGTGGGACAAGAAACACGGAGGAGTTTAAACAGAACTGCTGGCAGCAGACAAGAAACTGGACCAATATTAGGGAAAAGCTTTTAAATATTCTAAGACTAGGACAAGTGAGAATATAAGCTTTCAAAAGTAAAGAATTGAGGGTATTTTACCAACTTAGATATTTTACCTTTCCTAAACAGAAAATCATTTTCTGTCACGTTAAACTTTCCACAGCTAAGTAGAGCTACAAGGCCAACATCAACACAACCGAGAGATGCTCTCACATCAAAAAATTCCACACATTGCTACGACTCCAGCTAAGCGTCACCAATACACCATCACAAAGCACCTCCACAATCTAGCTGCAACTACCTTTACATACATAAATCACCAATCAACCTTGGCATGTCCTGCAGAGATAAGAAGTGCATAGTGTCACTCAACAAGGTTGGTATAGAGTGCTACGTGGAATATGTGTGTTGGAGATGTTTTGCTATCAATGCCATGGATGACTAGTTGAAAAAGACTGTTCATGTATGAAATGTTACGACACCATCATGACAAGAAGGTATTTCAAGCCTGGCTTGGAGTGTTTGGTTACTTGGTAATTGGTACAAACTAGGGCTGGGCATTATATCGATATTTTAAAAATATCGATATAATTTCAAACAAGAAAAAAGATGACTTTATATCGATATAACCAGTCAAGCCATTCGCATTGCGGCTAGCACTAACCGCTAATACTAGATGCTAGCTTGCTCCATCTCTAAGCGGTCATTACATGTTCTCACAGGTCTGCTCGATCAGAAAACCTCTGGGTCAATGTTTTACTCTAAACTTTGCATTTGGCTTTGTAGTTTTTAATTATTTGAAGATGTCCGTTTGTGTTTCAGCGAGTCTTTTCACTGCGGCTGCCAACCACAGTTCTGTTTATCCTGAGAGACGGGCCAAACCCCTCCCAACAGCTACGGAGAGCAGGAGGGCCAAAAACAAAAAAACACGGGAGTGTTATCCTGAGCAGTGGATGCAATTATATCATGAATTTATCTTAACCTGAGCTGAACCGATTAGACACTCGCGTTCCGGAAGTGACGCGGCCACAGTAGCGCTCTTCTGATAATATCACCGCCACAACATAACAACATCAAACAGTACAGAACGTATCAAATAAGCTGTACTGCAGCATTGTTGTTGTTTATTCCTTCATCCACGGTGCATATCCTGTTTCAATTCCATCTGCTTCACTCCCGCCAGCGTTTACTAGTTGTGTTGCTACAAGCTAACCGGAAAAATTCCGACATGAAAGGGCGCATGTCGCCACCTACTGTACCGGAGTGGAACAAACTTCATTTGATAGCTTGATTTTCTAATGCACGTTTAAACGTGGATAAAGACTCCCAGCTTATTACCATAAGATCGACCTGGATCGATCTAGATGTTGATACTGCCCATGTAACCGCACTGAGTGTGTCTCATGAAAGCGGCTAGCAGCATTTTAGAAGTCACATAAGGGTTCCAAGAATTTTGACTATCTACTACAAAAAAGTTTCAACGCTAAAGCCCATTCTTCTAATTCAGTGTAAAACTGTTGAATAATCAGCCCGAGGGGGTTTTGACAATATTCCTCATACCAGAACAATGGTATCAGATCCAAGGAGCACCAGCAGCATAGGTGGCATTCTGCTACAGATGTGGGGGGTGGGGGAAACACATACTATTGCTAATATTTCATAAGTCCTATAGAACTTAAATGAGCATTACTGTAAAGAAAAAAAAAACATCCTAACAGTTGTCTCAATGACTCAGATGTCTTTGTTGTAAAAAATCCCTAAACACACTCTCAGAAGGCTTGCTGTAAATGAGTTGGAACAATAGTCAATGTTTTGAACCTAAGACAACTATTCTTTACATTTCTGCGGTATCTTTCTGGAGCTTTACTCTTGTTTTGTTGGGTATCTTAAGTTGATCACCTCTGAATCACAACGAGGGCATTGGGCAACAGCCCATACACTACCTGCCATTGTGAAACATCATCTTTAGCTTAAGGTTGAAAGCAGCTCCTTGAATCCCCGATGCCCCACCTCTCATTCATATTTGTTGAGACATTACTGCCAGCAGGAGAATAAAACATGACTAATGGCCAGGGTAAAATCCGCACATCCAGTTACGACGTGTCAATTCAAAAGCGTGCGCTGGGGCTTAGCAGTGCAGCAACGGAGCTGACAGCACCTTTTGAAAGGTTTGGTAGGACGGAGACCGGCGTCAAGAAAGTGGGAGACGATGGGGAGTGCCTTGGGTTTACTCATTCTCTGTGGGCTGACAAGTTGTTAAAATGTAGGAAAAGACAAAAAAACGAGCCTACTGTGGGGACAAAGAGAGAAGGGGGTGAGCGCTGGTGGTAAAAGAAGCAAGAGTGAAAGAGGGAGGGTTACCTTACTCAGCAGGAGATGTCTGCCAAAGTAGGAGTCAGGCAGGGGGCGAGGGCATGTTGTGTGTGTGTTACATTGGGGAGATAGTGGCCACGTGCCAAAAACAATGACCCGCAAAGCTGGCAGGGCACTGGGTTAGTTGTGAGAATGTGTGTGTGTGTGTGTGTGTGTGTGTGTGTGTGTGTGTGTGTGTGTGTGTGTGTGTGTGTGTGTGTGCGTAAAGGAGTGTAGTGTTATGCTTGCATTCCTGAGACACATGCTGCTGGTTTCTCCACAGTAACTGTAAGAAGAGGCAATGGAGTTTGTCTCAATAGCAACATGCAGGGCTGGGGGGGGGGGGGGGGGGGGGGGGGTGCTGCAGCAAGAAACAACAAATCCTGAAGCGAACATGAAGAGTGAATATGAAGCTTTTTACATTAGCTACCAGCCCGTTCACACACGTTTTAACAGTTCATCATCAGGATATTACTGACACTTGTGACCACAGCGTGGGACTCACGGTGGTCGGTTTCCACCTTTGACCTGTGGATTTCTTTTCTACGACTTCTTTCACATTAAAGTTACGGACTTATACAATAAAAAACAAAAAAAGAAATGTCCTGTAGAGTACACAGCTGGAGGCAGATAGACTCAATACAAAAGACGAAAACCAGACGTTTTCTGTTTAGCTTTCACCGGGGCTGGAAAGGCGACACCTTCAACATCAGTTGGGTTTTGGAGTTTTAAAACCTGAACGTGTGCATATAAAAAGGTGCATGTGTGATACATAAAGGATGTTTATTTGTGTGTGTCAGATAATAATCTGTTACTGCATCATTACCACACGTCTTCAGCTCTGTCCATGTGAATAAGAGGCTGAATTACTCATATGGTGTGGATTTGTACCGAGAAACGTAATTAATGATGTTTGCTTTAATAAAACAAAATCATCAAATTCCCTGGATTTGATTGGATTGTTTTCTAGTTTCTTAATCTTGAAAAAAATTGGGTCAATTAGCAACAAAATCATAGCCTGGCAAGCCATCCTATATATGTGAATATATAGTCTGGCCACGAACCATTGACGGCTCTCAGTCGTGAGGCGGGATCTACGGTTGTCTTTCAAAATGTCAGCACGCAATTGGATAGCGCTAGGACCAATCAGAGTAACGAACAACATGACATAATCACGGCGACGGAAAAGCGGGAGGCTTTAATAGCGTCTAGCTTCAATGATTTCTGTCGTTTTTGTATGAAAAACACGCGAATATCAGGTGTACTGGGACATTGCACTACTTTGTTTGATAAAAATAAGAAGCCGCTAAGTATATCAGACAGACTTACGCACGTTGGAGTCTAAATAATCCAATGTTGATGACAAAGCCGTTTCAAACGAACGTGTTTTCCGAGTTGCCGCCATGTTGCGTGGGTTTGCGGCCGCAGCGCTTACGTCATCGGCTACTCCCGCTCTGTGATTGGCCCATGATATAGAGCGCTGTGATTGGCCCAACCAAAACTATAGCGAGTTGTGATTGGATAGACACAGCAGTGGTTTGGGCTGCGAGGGTTCCAATGAAGCGTGCCTAGACCAAACTCTGCAAAGCAAGAATTGGTCTAGTTCACTAGGCTAACAAAATCAGGCTCTGGGGCACTCTTTAGGTTTTATGAACGGTTCTCACAAGCGTGGTTTAAAGGAAGTCAGTGAGGGTTGGTGGTCTTATTTACCATTAAACACCACAGGTTGCACTTTGGTCACCTCTGCTCTGAAAGTTCCATTTTTAACCATGTTGTTAATCAACCATGTGTTAATAATGGAATACAGCTGATTGGAAATACTAATCAACATTGAGAACATTTGATTTTATAATTTCACATTGCAAAATATTGGACACGTTTTCTTAAATTAGGTAATTTCCAGGGAAGAATTGTTTGATTCTGATTGGAGAATAAACCTGGTAGACTGTTGTGCATTTTTCAAAACGTGGAGAGGGCGGACCTTTCCTGAAATTCTGAAACATCGTATGAGTTACCTTTAACTTTCTTAAAAGCAAAACAGTTTTGTTTAAAGTAGGGATGCATCGATCCACTTTTTTCACATTCGATACCGATATCAGAAGTTTAGTATCGGCTGATATCGATCTGATACTGATATGGAAAAACAGTATTAAACTGTATTACATAATGAACTATTTGTTACTATATGAAAAAGACTGGGATCATCCTTTCGTACGGAGGCCCAAAAGTTCCAAATTGCCGATCCTTTTGCTCGCTCCATTTTGACACCAACGTCAGCTTCTGCACAGCGTGGGACGGTAGCGCATGACGTTGTCACTCACAGCACATAGAAATATACTGAATAGATCAATTCTTATGGATCTGGCCCATAGTCTCCGATACCCGATCTAGAATTTTCTTCTATATCTGTACCGATACAGATATTAAGATCGGATCGGTGCATCCCTAGTTTAAAGCCATGTTTATATTTTATTTTGCCAGTGGCCCTTTCTCAAGTAGAAAAAAAGTAGATGACTGGACACAAAGCAGAAGGAGGAGGATGAGTTACAAGCTTGTGTGAGTTAAGAGGCACCGGTCCCATCTGGCAGCCCCCCCCCCCACACACACACACATCCCACACGCACACACACACACACACAGCCATTGTCTGCAGGAGGGAAGAGGGTTAAAAGGTCCCCTTCCCTCCCTGCTGACTCCTGGATGCTTGGAGCACTAATCCTGTTATCTCTGTCCCAATAAGAAATGAATAAATGAATAGAGCTGGAGGAGACAGAGCAGAGACCTCGGTGACAGCTCTACAAGCCAGTGAGCTCTCGTGTCTCTTCCCTCACCAACTCCAATTAGAGAAAAGAAGCACGGGTCTGGATTCTCACGGGCAGTTTTCTCTTATTTCAAACAGAATCGAGAACACATAAAAAGTGTCTGAAAGTGAAAAAACTAATAGTAATAAACAACCGACTCCTTTAAAGGCATCCATGGATAAAAAACCACGACTACAGAATGTAAAGCTGGGTGACGTCTGGAGTAAGTCGGATCAGTCGGTTTCCCGCACAGGGAACTGAACTTTTATCTCATCATAATTCCTGCAGATATTATAGAAAAGTTGCACAAATGAAAAGAAAAAATAGTTCTTATGTTTGGGGTGTTTTCTCTTCAAATCAGCAAAGAAAGTGTCATTTTACCCGTAGTAAAGGAGATTTTACTTTTTTCTTGTGTACGATCAAAGCGTGTGCAAATATGACTAGTTAAATGAGTTTGTGTATTATATGTACAAGTCTCTTATGCTGCGTTCGAGTTACCTCGGAACTATGACGTCACACCCGAGTTAACAGCGTTCTGGTTAACGTAGTTGGAGAAGTCAGAATTCCAATATGGCGGCACCCTGGAAAACTGCTGTTTTGGTATCTCAAGAACACAGACGACTAATAAACAACACTTTTAGTTTGTTCAGCGTAGAGATGCAAGCGGTACATGTATCATTGATTTTAAACGCACTCTTTTATGTGTGTCTTGTAAAATAAACACGTTTCAACCAAAACTTACTGTTGTTGATACGGAGAGCTGCCATCTTGGATCTCGAGGATGGAGTTCTGAAAAACTTCAGAGTTTCCGACTGGGAGGTCCGACTTTGTGGGGCGTTTATTTGATTTTTCCTACTCGGAAGTCGGGATTTCCGAGTTCCGAGGACAAATTGAACACACCATTACCCTGCCCTTGTTTGAATAAAATCACCTTTCTCTTGGCAAAAGATAATTCTGGTCCCCCTCTAAATCCACAAGTATGACAAAGTATGCCCAAAACATCAAAAGTGTGTTTAGTTTGTTCCTTAATGCCTAAATATCCTTTTTTATTCCCATTTCTTTTCTTCGGAAAGAAAATAAATTCTTTCTGCATCACAATTGTAAGATGGTGTAGGGTTTACAACCCTGAAAGGAAAGTAAAAACAAAAAAAAGAACGTTAAAGACAAGTTCTAAGTTTTCAAGCTCCAGGGGGAGGTGGGTTTTCCCGCATGTGAGAAAAGGCGTGACAAATTCTGACAGTGAGATAATAAAGTTGCTGTCTTTTGTCATAAATACTGCCTCCCTCTGCTTTAAACTCACCAGCAGGTCAGAAGTTTGTAATGCAAACTCACACACACACACACACACATTATGATAAAAGATGAGGTCCTTTCAGACCTCAGGGAGAAGACAAAAGAACCTGGAACTTCCCTTTAACTTAGCAGACAACCACGACACAATAAGAGCCGATGAGACTCGGTTTCTTTGCGCTATTTTAATATCTTTGAACTCATTTAGACTAAATCCATGCATTTGCGCTCTCTTTATGCATTCTTATCTGCCACACATGACAAAAAGTGCAAATATGCAAAAGCCAGATTTCATTTCAAAGCAAGCTGAGCTTCAGTTCCTCCCATATCGGGCCGTCGTTTTTCATCCTGGATAGCCAGAAGGGTCACAACTCGAGCTTAAAAGTCTAAATCAACAGTTGCAGTAGGAAAAAGATTTTGCTCTGCAGGGCGGTCTAGCCATGCTCCATTGTAGCCTCAGCAGGTCTACCATTGGTCCGAACAATTTTGTGTCTGGCCAATCAGTGTTGACGTTTGTTAGGCGGGTGTAACACTAGAGCTGCGATGGAGAAAAACAACAAAGATGGTGTCAGCTAGTGCTGGGTATTGTGGCCAATTTCTTAAATCGATTCGATTTCGATGCATAAGGCTCTGAATCGATTAATCACGATTCGATTCAGTTCAATTTGATTGCCACTACCGCGTGTTTCTCTTGATATGTGCATTTAGCGTCTTTTTACATTCTTTTCATTTGGCGACTTATTGTTGGAATTGGGTGTTGCTGAGGTAGAAAACGGCGTTTCTATCGTTTAGATGAGCTTCTTCCCATTAAGTAGATGTGCAGTTTGTGCATATTGGTACACATTAAGCATGTTGTTGGAACAAATTTGTACCCGGAAGTACCCGCAGATCCGGTCCCAGGTCAGTCTGGTTCAAGGGGGAAAATCGATCTTAGGCCTAATGAATCGATTTTGCAAAATTGATATGAAATCGATCCAAAATCGAACAGCACTCATTCTAAATGGCTTGGACGTTAACTTTGGACGATTTAGACTTGATCTTTTTTTAGAGACATGAGCTGAAAGAGGAACTTGAGTCATTTAGTTTGAAAAATGATGTATTTGCTGCTTTGCCAATGGGATACGATTTAATTTACCAGTGGTTGCTAAACGACGCAATGAATACGTCACATTGTTTGTTGCCCTTGCATGCAGAGAGCCATTCCAATGGGTCGTGGCCAGACTATAGACTTACATATATAGCAGGGGTCCCCAATCCTGGTCCTGGAGGGCCGCTATCCAGCAGGTTTTGTGGTTTCTCTGCTCAAACACACTTGATTCAGTGGTTGAATCATCTGTGCAGCAGCTCATCAAGCTCTGCTGAAGCCTGCTAATCACTTGCTAATTGAAATCAGATGTGTTGAAGCAGAGTTACAACTAAAACCTGCTGGATACCGGCCCTTCAGGACCAGGATTGGGGACCCCTGATATATAGGATAGCTTGCCAGGCTATCACAACTCTGGATTCCAAAAGAATATACCACACTGGTGGGATTCATCTCCGTTTCTTGTTGCCATGGGAAATTTAGCTCCTTAAATGACAAGGTAACAACTTTTAACTGAGTGTCAGCAACATTCAAGCTGCTTGCAAGCTTTGGGAGGCCTTTCTAAGGTTTTGGAAAATGACTCCTGCCTGCCTTCATGCTTTTTGATATCAAAAAGCATTATTTGGCTTTCAGCTCTCCACTGCCCTGCTGTCTATTGAGCAAGCAGAATCGGTCACCTGGCAACACAGGTAAAAACTAGTGGCTGGTTTCACCTCAGAGATTCAATACAAGTCACACTAGCCTAAATAGCATGAATAGCAGTTCTGTTCACAACGGTCAAAAGTGGGCTGCTTTCGTTTTTGTGTTCAGGTGAAAGTAAGACCTTTGCTTTGAGAGAAATGTGTTTGGTAATGCAATGACCAAAACTAAAGGGCTTGGGTTAGTTTTGTTTAGTTTGAAAGGAAGGAAAACGGAATGAAAGAGTGAACAGTGCAGGAACTGAGCAACTGGTCTTCTGTTCATAGCATAAATATTTTCAATAAAATTGTTCTCGTAGGTTTAAAGACGTTCCTATTAGGCTTATGCAAAACAGCCAGATTTGTATCTGTATTTGTTGGGGGGGGAAAGTATTTGTATGTGTATATGTATTCGAGTAAAACTCAAAATTGAGTTACACATCTACACTATAACATAAATTAGAAGTGTAACACACACAAAAAATGGATTTTCACGCCTATTTTGAGTTTTACTCAAATACATATACACATACAAATACTTTACCCCCTCTACAAATACAGATACAAATACTGGCTGCTTTGCACACCCCTAGTTCTTATCCAGGTTATAGACTCTTCTTCTGAAGTGGCAAGAATTTTAGCAAAGAAAAATGGTCTAAAAGTAAATTAATGCTTAAATGCACAGTAGCAAACACATAGCATACACAGCAGTCCCAGGTATTGCAGGATCAAAGAGAGACGTCACTGAATTCAAAAGTTTTATTTATAATTTAGAGTCATGTCATTGAAAAGCAATCTGCACGGCCCTGAGCGATCTTTAAACTGCAGACACACTTGTTCAACAGACTGCTATCAGCTGCTTCACAAAGGTACCGCCTCCATTACTGCCAGAGAGGTCAGGAATCACGTTTAAGAGACAATTCTCTCTGAAGACGGATTAAAATGAACTCAACACGTTACCAAACATGCTCTATAACCTTATAACTGTATCTGTTTTGGCATGAACAAGCAAAGTCAACCTATCTGATATATTGAGATGTTTCTTCTTTGTCAAGCCTCGGTGAACAGAGGGGAAAAAGCAAAGAACAAGGGAAGGATAACACAAACGGGTCAAGGCTGAGCAGCAGCTCTGAAACTTGGTTGGTGTTCACACTGCCATAGGAACACGTGGATTGTGTAACGAGCTGTTGCTGGTCATTGAGGCCAATTTGCCTTTCCACGCCACATTCACTAAAAACCGCAGTACACCATGTGGAGGGCTGTATGTTTGTTGTGTGTTAAAGGATGTGGCGACACTTAAAATCTGGGTAAATGTGTTTAGAACATTTGTTTAGAGTGTCAGGATAAAGCTGAGACAAAAACACCTGCAACAAACTGAGCGTTCTATTACAGCGTTCGTTAACAAGGTTCCCTGATTATCGTGATCTCTAATATTTCGTAATCCTACTAGACTTGTTTCATTTTTTCTCTCAATTGTTTAAAAGGTGCGTTTCTTCCACTTCACAGCAGCTAGACAGAGTCAGGACTTCTCTGTTGACCCATTTCTTTGTGTACAATTCAAAACTTTGTAAATGTGAGCAAAACTTGTTTTTCAGCACAAGAAGCTTTTGTTTACAGTAGGAATACTTTTTAGTGGGGTGTGTAGTGGCTAAGCTTCTACTTTACTCAGCCATTCAACTCAAGCTCAAGCCTGGACCCATCATAATGCCTGATGTCCCATCACACTCTGATGTTGGAACAAAACAAAGACTAAAGGAACTGCTAATGGCTCGTTTCTGCAATGCAAAAATACAACAAGGTTAACTGTTCAAAGGGCTGTAAAATATGGGAAAAGGTCACTGCTGTTCAAAAGCATCTAGTGAGAAAAACAAGGTAAGAAGTAACTCTATGGTGACCAATCTGGACTTTTGAGTGGGCTGATGCCAATCTGCTTCCAGTGGTGTTTAATTCGCCATCTCAAAACATAAAAAGAGAGCCAAAGATATCTAGCGGCAAACACGGAGCAGCTTGAAGAATACCTCGTGGAAAAAGTCCGAAAACATGAACGTTTTATTCACCGTGACTGGAGGAGTATAAAGATACGCAGCAAGCGTTTATTCGTGGATGGAAATGACGGGAAACGTGGGTTTAGAGGTGGCGAGCGTTTGAAGAGGTGGAGGAGAATGAGGGACAAGGTTGTCCGTGTTGAAAAGTTTCTTGAATGCAAAAAAAACCCCAATATAAACTGCAAATATAAACTGTAGATGCACTATTTTGGACCGGATGCATGACAGGATACCCCAGAAAAGCGATACGCCCTCTGTTGTCCTGGCGGGACACTTTGCGACACTCCCTAGGTGACGGACAAGTCCGAAGGCAAAACGGTTCCATCAACGCATGCTGACGGAGAAGTATAAATTAGGCTTTAACCCATGTTGCCTGCTGGTGGTGGGACTGGTGGCACCAGTGTACGGCAGCCTCGCCTCAGTCAGTACGCCCCAGGGCAGCTGTAGCTATGATGTAGCTCGTCACCACCAGGGAGTGAATGTGTGCGTGAATAGGTGAATGACTGATTGTGATGCAAAGCGCCTTGGGGGGGGGGGGGGGGGGGGGGGTTCTAGGTCTCTGGAAGGTGCTATATCAAATACAGGCCATTTACCATAAATAACCAATCATACAGTGGCAATTTTGGTGTCCACCAATCAGCAGTGGCAGAAAGCTGCAAATGACCTCAGAAAAAAAAGTACAAAACTTAATATGAAAAAATATGAAAGCACTTTTTGGTAGTAACAGCAAACGAGATAAGATAGCATTTAATTGCTTCTTTTATAAGCACAGCTTTAATCCTATTGTTACAGTGGTGGTGTTTCATCCCACTGATAAGACAACACTTTGAACACTGATTTACACACACACACACACACACACACACTATATAGCGTAGAGTACATATACAGAGACAAAGATTCCTTTTCTGCTGCCGTAGCAGAAAAAAGTGCTTAGAGTGCCACATGCTCTCTTTTTTGGGGCTAAGTCTAACTAGGTGAAAATTAGACTTTAAAATTTTAAAAAGAAGGCAAAAATCTGACTCTGCTTTGTGTTTGTGAAGATCTGGTGGAGAGAAGGATTCTGGAGACTATTCTCACCAGATCATACAGGAAGTTAAACCAAGAAAACCAATCAAACAAAAGGAAAAAGGAACGTTTGAATACTATCAATTTACCTCAGAAACGTTTTGGTGTGGAGATACCCTTACCCAAAGCCATAAGCACACAAACTAAACTTCCCTGGGGTATAGAGGACACCATGACCCCATGAGATAAAGCTCAAACGACAGACCCTTGAGCGCACACGCCCACGCAAAACAATAGGAATGCTGTGTAAGGGCCCCTAATCTTTTTACACCAAGACAACTGCTAGAAAACCGATATTTACTTATAAAAATCCATGTTTAAACACACACACACACACACACACACGCACACACACACACACACACACACACTAAAGCTTGATGCAAAAGAAAAGAGACAGTAAGTTCCAGTATTTTGTGTCTGATGACAGAGCACTGAAAAAAAAGTCATAACAAGCAGATGTAATGACATCCCCCCAAAAAAGTTGCAGTTTGGTCTGCCTCCTCCATCTTTGTTTGGGTGCGAGGAGGCTAAAAATGGTTGGGGTGGGGAGGGTGAGGAGGGTGTGTGTGTGTGTGTGTGTGTGTGTGTGTGTGTGTGTGTGTGTGTGTGTGTGTGTGTGTGTGTGTGTGTGTGTGTGTGTGTGTGTGTGTGTGTCTCTGCACTTGACTGCTCCTATCAATTCAATTTCGTTTCTCCCTCAGTTCCCCTCTTTTCTGCAGGCATCCCCATCCCCCCAGCACAGAGCTCTGTAGGCTCCCTTCCTGTGTGTGATGGACTGCTGAGAGCCTAATGAGGTCCCTCCCACCCCTTTGGCTTTTTTGTGACTGTGAAGTGTGCGAGTGTGTGTGTGTGTGTGTGTGTGTGTGTGTGTGTGTGTGTGTGTGTGTGTGTAGGGGGAAGGGAGAGCCAGAGGTGACAGGTTGGTTATGTACTCCTTACATTTGCCTTTCAGCTCTCCTCTTCCTCCCTCCTGTCATGTCTCCCTTGCTTCACACATCCTCTCACACCCCCATTGCATCTCCCTTCTCACCCATCTCATCTCTGCCCCATCCCCTTTTCATCCTTGCCTCCCTCTCTCCTAACCCCCTCCTTTCTGCAGTCATCTTACCGTTCATTTGTCGGTGAGACGCCGGCCTAATGGGCCATAGCAGGCCCTCTCCTCTAAAGAAACCACACTGAGTGCTGTTATTAGCAGGCAGGGGGAAAAGAATGGAGGACAAGCAGTGAAAGAGGGATGGAAATTGTGGAAAATGCAGCAGAAAATGTACACGAAAAGGTCGATGGAAGTGATTTCTTTCAAATTCCTTTTGCCAGCCTGATACGTTTGTGTACGTTCTACAAGTTGTCCTTGTTTACTGAAGAACAGAGCATGACTCGACAGAAAAACGTGACCCAACGGAGTCTTAAAATACAAACAGGTGACTCCAAAGAGGTAAAACTAAAAGACTTATTAGGAGGAGGGTCTGGTTGGACTCAGCCTGGATTGAGTATTTAGATGAGAAACGGTTCTCTGGGTATGTTTCTTGTTCTCTTCCCTCTGGGAACATAGAAATAAAGTTGAGTTGAGTTGGAGATAAACAAGAACAATAAATGTTGGGACTTCATAAAACAAACCCCAGACCTATGCTAACCCTTCTTAAGGTATGAAATAGAGAATGACTTGTTAAAGACGTCTACTTAAACATAGTGGAAGGACAGGAGGGGAGGCCCCTGAGCCTTGCTCTGTGCATTATATTTTGAGAACCAGTTAGCTACTTTAGCCAGCATTTTTAGTAAAGACGAAGCTGCAAAACTGAAAAGTCGAATCATATTTTTGTTGAACAATGCATTTACATGTGCATCTAAGTCGATCTACAGCAATAATCAAAGTTTTATCCTAGTTTACATGTCCGTTAGAAAAACAAACTACTGAATGAGGTGCGTTCTGCTCTGCTACAGTAGGTGGCGATAGTCAGCATCATTTGGGTTTCCTATAGCAACACAAATGGTAAAAAAAAGCTGGCGGGAGGGAGGGAAGCAAGGAGTAAGAGCAGGATATGCACAATGACCAAAGGAATGGACGACCACAACGCTGCAGCACAGCGTATTTGGTACGTACTGTACTGTTTGATGGTGTTACGCGTGTTACTTTGCGATGATGATGTTATCAGAAGACCGCTACTGCGGTCTCGTCACTTCCGGAACGTGAGTGTCCAATTGTTTCAGTTGAGCTGACCTGTTTACATGCAGAATGAATTCAGATTGCTAGCACATTATCTGGGTGCTTCAGCCTGATAAGAACTAGTTCACCTTCAGCCAGACTAATGCGTTTACGTGCATTAAAAATAAACGCGAGGCTTTTTATGGCAATACGTGGGTTTTCTGGGGCTGCATGTAAACGCACTGACTGTCACAGTAGTTAAAGATCTGCTATCGCAAGGAGAAGGCTGTTTTGAATCCATTTAGTTTCTGAAGTAAAGAGTCAACCACTGATCATGACTTGCTTCCACCATGAAACACTTGTCTGAACTGCAAGTGCCTAGACAAACAAGGAATTTAGGATTACAGAGTCTAGATGCAAGTGCCCACTTTACAAACCGATAGTTACACCATAAAACTGCAAGATAAATACATGACCACAGTCATCTGCATACGTGGAATGTAATCATATTGCTAACCGTATCTGTTATCTGATTCAAGCTCAACACTTTTACTTGCACTTAGACAGCAACGGTACATAAATCATCTTTCAACTCAGTCTTTCTGGAAACTCGTTTCCCACTTTCCCAGAATGCATTGCAGTATGGTGTCCCACTAAAATCTATGCTAACACTACATGCATTTTTCTATATTTCCTTTCCTGTGATGAAAAAGAAAAATACTGATTGCTACAGTTAGCATAAAGTACATAAAACTATTGAAAAGGACATGCAACCCAAATTATTTAAGCAAATTTCTAAGGTACTGTATCTTTTTATATGATAATTATGTTTTTGCCTTAATAAAAAATTAGGATCCAAATGGTTTTAAAGAAAGTATAAAATGTTTTCCTGGTTATATTTCTGATTGTTTTGCTTTTATCAACATACCAGCAGATAATGAAACGTTAACAGTCACCGTGGGGATACAGACGCCGATAACTGACTCACAAAGGTGCACCGACTACCGCCAACAAGGAAAACAAGAAGTGTGGCTGACACGTTCAAGAGCACTCCACAATAAAAGTATGTGTGCTGGTCACATTTCAAATTCACACAGTGAAGAACTGAGAATAATTCAGCCGCACAGGATTACCAGGTCCATTTGCTAATGCACACTGACAGTCTGAATCACTATAATAGGCAACTTGGTCTCCAATTGATATGATTATTTGTACTTTTAACACTAAGTGCTCCCTTTTAAACCTTATTCACACATTTAGGGAGCGGGAATGATGGAGGTGAAGAGAGCGACGAAATGCACCGCACGACCAGAGACAGACAAACCTTTGTGAGCAGAAAATTTCAAGTCATGTGAAGAGGTCATTGCTGATGAATTACATTTAAACCTGAATGTAGAACGTTGAAAAAAGGCTTTCAAGTATATGACAAAGATATGAATCACAGCTATAGGACATGACACTATATATATACTAAAGAATAAGATGTTCAAGATTACTGTTGAATTTAGTTTCCAGGGATTAAAGTCAACCAAATGAGATGGATTCTAATACAGGTCTTTGAATGCAGCTGAAACTGGGAAAACACACAGAATACACACACTCTTTGTAATACACAACCTTGTGTGCATTATAAAAATGTAAAAGAAAAGTGCGGGTTGGGAGCCGTCAGTGCCTCAAATCTATGATCCACGACTGACCGTTCCAAGATGAGACGAGTTGAACAACAGGAAAAAACAAATGTACTGCTTTCAGAGGAGAGATGGAAAGCATTAGCATACATTAAAAAAATCTGAATCGACGAACACGAAGTAGAGCACGATGGGTACAGAAAAACGTAACCCCTACTGCACACTGGAAGCATCATAATCGCGGAACGGCAGCGGAACGTCACCGCTTCAAATAGAATCCATTATAGTCTATGGGGGTGTCACAAACCAGCCGCAACGCGGCGATTTTCAGACGCATCCCAGAAGCGGCATGCCGCGCCGCTAAAGATGGGATTGGGTTCTATTTTTTCCGCAAGCCGCTTCTGGGATGCGTCAATTTCCACAGTTAAAAAAGGGCTAGACAGGAAATCACACTCGGTTTCAGTGTACATATGTAGATTACGCCTATACGTGTGACCTCACGGCTTATTTACTTACCGCATAATTCGAGAAGTGCAGCGGTGGGTTTTTCATGGCTTTAATCCTGGCAGTGGAGAGGAACAACATTATATATGACATCAAACAGCGATGTCACACGTGAGTTTCTTCTTTTTGGTTTAATGGTGGATGGTATAAACAAACCGTGACCTTTGAAGTCTCGAGGGATCTTGTGATCTCGCGAGTCAAGCGAGGAGCACGGCGGAGAAGCCGCTTCACGGCTGCCCGGTGTGCATTGGAGTGTCGCGAGTAAACCGTTCTGCGCCGCTAATGCTTCCAGTGTGCAGCTGGCGTCAACTTTCATGACTGATAGACACTTAGCAACTGTGCTCCAATTGAAAATCTGTCTCAAATATGTCTAGAAGTTAAAGAAGTTGCTCAGCAGGTGACACGAGACCAAACAATTTATTTTTTATTTGTGTAACGTGCATTTTGTGCTCTGTTAGCTAGAGATCAACCCAAGAAGAATGAGGATCCAATGAGGTTAAAGGTCCAATATAATTGAACCGTTTTGAGGAGTGTCTCATTGGTTTAGCATTTGTGCAGTGCTGATGCTTGTTTTGTCTTTTTTGAGAACCCAAATCACAGACTATGACTAAAAGATGTGCTGCATTACCATCACCTTTTGTAAAAAACTCTATCAGGGGCTAGAGGCAGGATAATGGATGCGAACAACCAGAATCTCTATTTAGGCCTTTTCCACATGAAAAACAATCTTTATTTGATGTTCCTAAACATAACGTCTTAAACATGAGTGTTTCTAGAAATGTTAGGAAAAACCAAAACAACCCTAAATGCTTTATGACTATACCAAGCCTGTGGCACGTTCACGCTGTCAAGAAATATGACAAAATTCCAAAAATAAGCCATGAAAGATGTGCAAACACTTTTACATTTAGTGCAAAAGTAGAGGATTGAGAGTTGAAGATCTAAAAGATCTGCTAGAGTTGAACAGCTAGGTTCTAAAATATCTGCAGTAAAACTCTTTCACTGTTGCCTTTATGTCTTTGGTTAGAGAAGAGGTGCCCTGCAAAACCTAAATTCTAAGAAAGATTTAAAAAAACGTAAAGTTTAAACATTTTATATTTTTTGTCTAAAAAGAAAATAAATTCTTCTCTAGAAAAATAGCATTACTTAAAATTAGGTAAATGTTTTTAAATATGATCCAAATTTTCGTTTTGGGTAAAAAAAATGTGCCAAAGCAATAAGCAAAAGTTGCTTGGTTAGAAATCTTCAATCTAGCAAAAGAATCAAAATTTTGACTAGTTGAACTTATTTTTTGACACGTTTTAAAAAGCAGTTTGAGCTCAACACGACGGCCTTTCATTTGGGGTAAACTTATTTGATTTGCAAGACAATTCAGGCATGAAATGCATTCAGGTGATGGAGCTCGGGTTTTTCCTAAATGCTTTTAAAACTCCACACGGTCACATCCTGAACAAATCAGACCAAACTCATGACAACTTTTTTTACATTAACCACAGCTTTTCTCTTCATCTCCAGTCATCCTAGATTGACTGTAAAGTCAGAGGAACAGCTCTTATTTTGTGAAAATGCACCCAAGAATCTTATCGAGGAAGAATTTTACATGACCAAGTATGATTTTAAAAAAGCATTCGTCATGCACAATGAGTCTGATGATATTCTGCAACGGACTCCCATTAGGCCCGCTTTGCATTTCAAATGACCCCCTTTCTCTCCACGTTTGTCAATTTCTCCCCATTCTTCCAACATTTGTTAGGCAATTACAACCAAACCAGGGCGTAACAGCCCGCGAGCCTCCACCTTCCCTTTCCAGTCGGTCCGGCTCGTCTCAGGCGCGAGGCCAAATGTGCGACCACAGTAAACACACTTGTACACACACTCAGCAAAGCTAATAAAAGACAGGTGTGGAAGAGAGCAATAACTAAACACAGGAGGCTGTCAGCTTCAAGAGCTAAAAGAACAAGGCCGCCATTGATCTTGGCTGATGATTGCACACCTACCACCTGAAGGTAGGTGGGAGGAAAACACACACACACACACATTTAAGAAGGAGGCATGAGAAAATGAAAGTAGTAGTAACGATGTGTTTGCTCTGTGTGGTATTTCATACACACGTGTGCTGTTACACCACTTCAGGAAAGAAGCTGTTGTTTGGAGACAGAGCTGAGCAAACAGAAGCAACAAATGCCATTTTTACCTGCTGCTGCAAACAAAGCTGCAACTGAAAAAAGGATCCCAATCTAAGGGACGACACCGGAGAAACCGACTCACGAAGCAGGGAAAAGGTACAACTTATGATGTTAAATATAACAAAGCATTCGTTTCAAATTATACCAAGATAGGTTTTTAGATGCATGATGCAAACATGAAGTCAACATGCTTCAACGTTAGTGCAATAAGTGAGATCAAGACTAAAGCTCAGGAAAGATATAAAATATGTTACAAAAGAGGTTTTCCTGTTTTGAAAAAGTGTATTGGTCCACGCTGCAGCTTCTGCAAGGAGGAGGAGCAAAAACACACACAGCCAAGAATACCACGCTGAACCCTTCAGCAGGTGCTGCGTGTAAAACGAGGTTATGCTACGACGGCCTGTCACAAACTGCTGCTCTTCCTATTTCTGACGAGTTGCACTGATGGAACAGCACACGTGACGTCCGTGAGGAGTGTTACTCAAACACATATCAGGCGTGTGCATTAATAATTTATCAAAGCACCAGATCCTCCTGTTTAACTGACAAGAAAAAAGCAAGCCAAGCACTTAGCGGCAACAATGAGACACTAAAAAATGTGAATAATTACCTCCCTAATGTTCTTCCATCATGCTTTTTGTGTCTCAAATTGGTGGATGAAGCCCTCTAACAAAAACCCTTTGATTAACGATTTTTATATAATCATGAATAGCATGCTCTCACACATGCGTGCGTACAGGTGCGGCTGCCTTTGATGAGTGCAGAAAACCGAGCGTCTTCCTAATGGCCTCATTTCTCACAAGCCTCTCAGAGCTAATAAGAACGCAGGGATGATTTGTTTTACCGATCGCCTCTTTCTTTTCTGAGCGTGGCGGGCGTGGAATTAATTACACTGATTAAATATCCTCTTTCTGTTTTGGGGGGATAGAAGGAGCTGACCACGAGAGTCTGAGAGCTGCAAGCTCAAAGTTTGGGCACAAAACACTGAATTATGAGAAGAAAACACGCTTAGGAAGTTCATCAATGCTTTTGTATTGAGTTACAATTACAAACGCATCGAGGATTTCAGAACTTCAAAGCTTAAAATGAGGTGTTTCTTGAAAGAGCATTTATGCTTTACAAAAATCTGAGAACAGGTATGATAAACAAAAGGTTCCATATGTCTCAGGGAGCTGGAGCCTAGCCCCAGCAGTGACTGGGGTACACCTGGACAGGTCTCCAGTCTATCACGGACACACGGACACACACGGACACACACACACACTCACACACGCACGCACGCACACACAAAGCAGGTGAGTTCCTCAGAGCTGATAGTTAACGTCCTTCATCCAGTGAGTCGTGAGTCCTTGGACAAAAACCTGTAAAAGTCAGTTAAACTTCACTTAATTGAATCTCAAAGCAAAATCAGAGCATAAAGATGCTTACAGGATGTAACTGTTAAGACAGAGGCCTACTGCTTTAGTTGGAAACACATCAGGAGTTAGTAGAAAGTTATTGGTGAACTCATTTAGTTTAACTACCGTTTTTCCTTTTTTATGTTTGGTTTCGTCTCAAGCTTTTGGACTTTAAGGTCTTTTACTCTAATTGTCTCATTAGTTTATCTCCACTTCCCTCCTCCATTTCACTGTGTCAGCATTGTCCGGCAGTCATAATTGTTCCTGTGAAACGTGATCACAGAGCAATATCTGTGGTTTAAACAAAGCATCAAATCCAATGACTGTGCCTTGAGGAGCCTCTGTAACTGATCTGAAAATCTATGAAACATTCCAGCCTTGGTCTACAGTTTTATTTGTGCTTTTTTTTCACTCTGAGTTTCGCATGCAGGCTGAACATGAAAATAGTCTTCTACACCTATCTCCTGCATTAGCTTCTGATAGAAAATAGACGCAAAAACACTCTGATTAGAAAAGCCTGTCAGATCTACGTCACACTGTAAATTAGCATTCATGGACTCACCCATCTTGGCTCACCATGTGGAAAGCTGTTAATTTAGCACTCAGGAGAGAGCAGAGCACATCTTGAAGCTAACCGTTAGCATTAGCAACTCCACCACACGGCAGAACTCCTTCAGACTTGTCTTATTTGTGGAGATAAAACATCAACGTTGCAGAGCAAACAGAGTCAGTGGTAGAGTTGTGTTGCTGTTAGCCAATCAGAGGAGAGATGTCCACATATCAGGAAGTAAGACTCCAAATCCTGCCTTCTTCTGCTCGCCTCTCCTATGGCTCACTTCTAGTTCCTGAAACAGGCGCACCAGAGCTTTTTACCCATAGAGATTGAATCACAAAGCATTTGTTTTTTCAATACATTTGAAGTGAACTTGGTCTTTAAGAAATCTAAATTTGAATTAAACTTTAATTTAAGAGCCAAGAGAAGTTAAGACAACGTGAGCTACTTCAACATGCCATTGATTGACTGCAGAAAATTGACAAACCTATGTGTAATATTAATGCTAACATTTTAGGCTGCCTTGTTATAGCTGCTGCATGACAACTGGATCATTTTTAATCAAAACAGCTGAGACTGAAAACACAACCACTGAGTATCGAGAACAAAAGTAAACCGAAATGACGCACATTTCAAATGGATGGAAAATAAACAGAGCAATTGCAGCTGCAGGACAGCCTAATCAATGTATGTTTAATAAGGAATAATTAGAACTTTCTTCATTTTTAGGCTCAGGAAGTGGAGCTCAAACAGAGCAGAACCCTCATAAAGACAGTTTACACATAAAAACCCTAAAACTGTGGTCTGACCTTCGTGAGGTTAGTCTCCGTTACACACCGCCACCCCAAAAAAAGACAGATGAGCCAACATCCCAACAGTCTGGAGACAATGCTGAGTTGCAAGCCCAGAGCGTTGTCTGTCGACCACCTGACCTCAACAGACTCATGACTGACTCATTCAAGCTTCCTCTCACCTCTCGCCTAAACCACTGGCACTTCCTCAACAGGCAGAACATAAACGTCAGAGGACACAGAGTTAAAAATAAAACTTCTAAGTCCTTAATTTGACCCAACTAGGAATCTGTAACTTTGAAGGAGCTTCCACAGAATTTGATCCAAGTGTGAGACGTGTTTTATGGGAACTAAAAGAAAGGGGAAAAAAACATCAAAGAACATGACGGATAAGAAACATATGGAGTTACCTACTTTGAAAAAGAAGCCAAACAAAGACCAGGCAAAAGAAACTACAGACACATCAGAGAGTGAGTTATGAAATAAAAGATAAAAAAGTGAGTGGTGGCAGCGGAGTGAGTCCTGAGACTCCAGTCAGGAAGAAAGATGGGAGATGAGGCAAGAGAGGATGAGCTCACCGCCTCCGCCGGTTTGTTTTATCGCCTGAGAAACTGAAAATGTAGAAAACAAGGAACCCTGCAGCCGTCCTGCCAGGAAATCACATCTGAGCAAACACAGTCAAGACAACCTCCTCGCCTTCAAATTTCAGACAAAAAGTGATGTTTGCATGATGAAAGATCAACACTAAAGCATTAAAAAAAAGTACTCTTAAATAACCATCATTATTCAAAAGCTCTTTTCTGACATTAAAGTCACATTCCTGAACTTTGCGGTTATATGCTCGCTGTCGCCCTCTCAAGGCTGGCTGCGTAACGTCACTGTCGTTCCGTAGTACATGCCGTTCTTTCTAAAAGAGCTCTCCAGCAAGGCAAAGACAGCCCAATAATAACTCTGGTCTTCGCTCTTGCTCTATCGCGTTCTCTTTTTCTTATGCTAGATTCCTCTGATACGGGATTTCTAGCATTCTTTGGTGGATCGGCCATTGCTCAAGTCTCCGCGGGTCTATGTTATACTACTGTGGCAAGCCAATGGGGTGAAAAAAGCGCATGTTCTAAACGCGCGTTTTGTCCACCAAAACACACATCTTGAACGCGCGTTTTGATGCCAAAGGGGGCAAAAAACACGCGTCCTAAATTCACGCATTCTAAACGTGCGTTGTGTCCGCCAAAACGTGCATTTTGAACGCGCGTTTTGATGCCAAAGGGGGTAAAAAACAGCGCGTTCTAAAAATCACGCATTCTAAACACGCATTGCGTTATGTCCACCAAAACACGCATTTTGGCAGACATAATGCGCGTTTAGAACGCACGCTTTTTTACACCCCTTTGGCTTGCCATATACTGCCGGTGTCGGGTTGCAGGTGAAAAACTGTATAGTGTGGTAAACAGACGTGGGACCCCCTAACACCATCACAGCTCCAAAAATGAACCTAACAGATGATAGTATGCCACCAAAACTTTACAAAAAACATTATTTTAAGGTGTAAAAGTTGCGGAATGTGGCTTTAAATCAAACTGTCTGGTTGCAGCTTTGAACAAGAAATTCATATTTTCAACTTAAACTTTGTTCCTAAACTTTGTTGCCCCGGTTTGTGCGAGTCACTGGTGCTTCCAAATGCGTCAGGGACCCAAAACAGATTAAACGTCTCAGAGACGGCGACGAGCATCGCCCCCCCGGTCTGTGAACAAGGGGTTTTTCTACAGCTGGGTAACAAAGCATGACCCAATAATCCCAACGCTTGACTCAAAGCTGAAGAACCCCATTCACCCCAGCCTCCCTCCAGATATATCCCTTCCTCCTGCTCTCTGAGGACTTTATAAAAGCTCTAGGAAGGGTGTGTGTGTGTGTGTGTGTGTGTGTGTGTGTGTCATGTGACAAAAACAATCATGCTTTGCTTTGATTATTCTAATTATGACTCGAGGCGAGGAATAGATTATTACGAGCACATGGGCCGATGAGATGCTGATGAGCTCACATCCTTTCAATCTGTCAGTGTTACTGTTAAAGGAGGCGACATTAAGGGACCTTTAACCGTAACGCACAAAGGACGAGGGCATCGATAACAGTCAACTCATTTCTTTCAAGTTTACACACACAGACAGGTCTGAAGACCAGCGAACTGCTGTAGTTCTTTTGTAATTTCGTTATTACTCATCTTGAGTAAAGTGTGAATACCACGTTTGCTGCGTATTATTGGTACCAGATCTGTTTATTAAGCCCCAGAGAAGACACTTAAATCAAGAAAGACTCCGAATCTTGCTACAAGCACCAGTTCTGAGAAACCGGAACACAAAAAGTCAAAAGATGAGCATGGGTTTACAGGAACAGGAGCTCCTGTTCTGCTTGTGATAGCTGTGAGGAAAATTAAGAAAAGACCTCATGATAGCCTATCCTGCGTGTTCACATCCGTGCCGCACCAAACAAACAAAAACAGCTGATTTCTGCTCTCCAAAGGTCACAACAACACATCAGCCATGTCAAACTGATACAGACACCAAAACGACGTCGTCTTGACTGGGAAGAGTCTAAATACTCCAGTTAAAGATTAGGGCCAAATCTACATTATTATTAACGTTCAAACAATGACAGCTGAATGCATGACTTCCTCACTGTCATTTTTGACCTGAAATGCACCTTTTCTCAAGATTGTTCACCACCAGGCACGTATCAGCATGCCTCTTTAAAAAAAACACCTCGTTTTTATCTGAACACTGATTATCTCAGATAAAATCTGCTTTAAAATGGTCATCTGCAGCCATGCAACACGATGCTTAATTGGTGTACATTTGAGAGGTTTGTTACCTAAACCAAATATGTTAAATCAATAGTGTTTAAAAAAGCGTTCCTCTTCAATGGAGATTTTTAGATGGCACATAACAGATCACACTTCAACTAGAAGCTAATGATGGGTATATTAGAGCAGCTGCATCCTGGTGGAATAAGCTAGACTTTATGCATGACACAATTAGTCGACTAGTCGCCAAAAAAAACTGGTGATGAGTCGATTATTAAAATAACCGTTTGTGGCAGCCCAACTGGCAACCAATTAAAACGTGTCAGCCATGTTTATAACCTCCTACCTGCATCTTCACTCTGATTAATTTAAGGAAAAAAAACAAAATGCTTTAATATGAAGTCAAATTAGCAGCTACAGAACACGATTATCTTGATCTGAAGTGAAAAACTTTATCGTCAAGTAGATGCACGATAAGAGTTGTTTTAGCATTTTGGTGCAAACGGTTATTAAAATATATAAGAATAAGCTGGGACAAAGGCAAGGGGGGGGGGCAAACTGCAGCAATTCAAATATATACCATGTTAAATGTTTATGTAAATTTAATAAAGTGCAATAAAAGTCATATTTGTAAAAAAAAAATGTTACTAGCAAAGTCCCCAAAAATGGACCTCTGATGGACCTCAACCCAGGAGGTAGCACCTCAAACAGATTCTGTCTGGGATGAGAGGGATCCACCACCCAACCATCATCTCAGCTGAGCTGCCGTCTGCTGATGATGTTACCAGAGGAGGCAGCTTACCATGAGGAGATGGAGCTGGTGCAGATGGACAATAATGGATGAGTAGAATCCAGCATGATTGGTTGTGACAATTTGTGTGTGTGTGTGTGTGTGTGTGTGTGTGTGTGTGTGTGTGTGCGTGCGTGCGTGTGTGTGTTAAATGTTTCAGAACCCTCATACGGTCACTGTTTTCAATTGGATATATAAACACCGTTTTAAATGTTGTTTATAAATGTCATTTCCTTTTAACTTCACCAGTTCGTTAGTGTTCAATCTGCAATTCTGTTTAACAAATCCCAACAGGAGATCAACAAAGAGTGTTCACTGCACAACATTAAAACATTTTTTAAATAAAATGAACTTGTTTTATTAAGAAATCTGATTACATGAAAGAGGGACAACCCTGTTTCCCTACCTCCCATGTATTGTCTTTAAGGGATGTAGACCACAAGTATGTGCTGTAAAAACAGCAAAATAATGCAAACCTTAGATTTAAATGTCCTGGATCAATAACTTAGATTAAACAATTTGGATCCCAACATTCTTGGTAATTATCTTTTTGCTTTTAATCTTGCTCAACAGCAGTCAAAAACTGAGATAAGTGGCACCAATTTATGAGCTTGACCCCCCATCACCACCACAAAAAAAAAAACTTGCAAAACTGAACAAACCAGGCTGTAACATATACATCCCAGAGCAAATATTACACTCCTTCTCTGAAGTCTTAGATTTCCCTTTGCTGTGGGGGTGGGATCAATGAGCATCTATAAGATGCAATTAGATACAGCAGTCGCGGAGAAAAGCAGCGGACACAGTTTGAAGCTTCTACCCCCCTGATGCATCAGAGCAACATGAAACCCCTAGAAAAGCTCGCACCATCTGGCTGCAGAAAACTCCTCCTGGTGGCATTAAAAACGCCGTTTGGACTAAATGTGGGGCTCATTCCACCGGTTTTCCCGGTGTCGGGGCTCAGTCTGCGCCCGCAGCAGAATAGAGTGGAGATGGAGCTTTGCGGAATGGCCCTTTGTTTAGCAGCCTCCTCTCTCTCTCTCTCTCTCTCCCTCTGCAGCGCTGGAAATGCGAGACGCTTATCGATCATTTCAACTGGAAACCCTTTGTGTTGAAAGCGACTCAGAGGGGCTGAGGGCAAACGCGCCGATTCAGGCAAATATCGCAGCTTTCCCTGGTTTTAACTTTAATTCTAACACAATAACTCCAAACGAGCGCGTTTCATCCTGGTAGCGACGCTCTTTGTCCGGTCGGACCCGATCAAACAAAAATAAAGAGGAAAAAAACGCAGGGGATTTTTTCGGATTAACGTTGGATTAATCGTAATAAGAGACTCAATAACCGCCTTTGTTTTGTTTTTAAGCCCTAACTCAACCCAAGTTGGGTTCAGAAAAAATGCAACGGGGGAATCATCGCAAACAAATCTAAAGCCCCGACGCTCGAACGTTGGTTCCTTTTGTACGCGCGTCTGTCAGCCCTTCTGCTCCGCGCCTCCCCCCGACCCAACACCGGGGTGACGGGCTACAGCCATCCGGACCGAGCGAGCGGCTCCGGGGAGGAAGAGGAGTAGCTACACTCACTACCACCGAGAATAAATTACTGATAATTGGAGCCCTGCTTCAAAAGACAGAAAAATGAAGAAGAACGCAACATTCAGCGGAACACCGAGCGAACAGGAAGCCCTTTAATTTTTAAACAGCAGCTGGTCGGCTAGGCTAGCGCGCACCATTCACTCTGAGCTGAAGCTGAAATAAAGTCAGAATCCAACAGAACACGACTTTCTGTAAGTCTGCTGAACTAAAAGCACAAGCAGAACAGTGTTCGGTCAGAAATTCGCTGAAAGTAGACGCTTTGCATACTTTTCGCGATAGCAGGACAAACTTCCATCAATCATCCCCAGAGCAGCTCCAGCAGCAGCAGGAACTCGGAAACAGAACACGATGTTTGAGGCTCCACTTAGAAACAAACGGTCCACTTACCGACTTGTAAAACGTTTTCCACACAGCCGGTTTCGAGTAGTCTGATACCCCGGCGGAAAGGCAGTCCGTCTCCCGTTCCCACGGCTCCGGCTGCGCCCACGGTAGCCGAGGTACCAGAGGCAGATCCTCCGCCACCACCAGCGGTGGTAGATCCGGACCCCGTGCCCCCAGCCCCACCGGCCGCCGCGGACGGACCTTCCTCGCCGCTGACTCGGCACTGAAACGAAGAGTACATGCATATCTCCTTCTCGTTCCGGGGAAAAGACCAGTATACGATACGCCGCTGAACGGGCTCCGGGATCCGCTCGAAGCGCTCCTCTACTCTCTCAAAGGCCCACTTTTCCGCTACTGCCTTAGCGGCGCAGTCCAAAAGAGACTCCGGAGAACGATACCGGGAGCCGGGCAACCCGCTGCCGTGGCCGGGCCCCGGACCGGGACCTCGGGGCGCAGGACGAAGGCAGGGTCGCTTGCTGGCCGGTGGCAAGGAGAGAAGAGGATGAGGCGGTTGTTCTCTGCGTCCTTCCGCCATGGCGCGCCGATCAACACTGACGAGACGGTCGGTGTGCGGACACCGAGCCACAGCAGGAAGCCGAAAACACGCTTCAGAAACACGCGCGCGCGCGCGCGAGCGCGTTCAGTGTCACACCGAACAGCTACGTGTCCTGTTCCTGCCTTCAAAATAAAAGAACCAACAAAAAAGGATTTACATTTGCAGAAATTCTACCCTAATAAAAGCTTTAAATTTAAGTCGCACAGCAGGTTTGTGATATCTGTTTGTTTGATAAAACATTTCTCATTCAATAAAGAATAAAAAATCGTATCCAGTGTTGGTATTGTTCAAATTAAATATATTCTAATCTATCTATCCATCCATCCATCCATCTATCTATCTATCTATCTATCTATCTATCTATCTATCTATCTATCTATCTATCTATCTATCTATCTATCTATCTATCTATCTATCATCTATCTATCTATCTATCTATCTATCATCTATCTATCTATCTATCTATCATCATCTATCTATCTATCTATCTATCTATCTATCTATCTATCTATTTATCATCTATCTATCTATCTATCTATCTATCTATCATCTATCTATCATCTATCTATCTATCTATCTATCTATCATCTATCTATCAATGTATTTATTCATTTTGTTCATTCTTAGATCATAGTTTTGTTATTGTTTTAGAAAAGTACTTAATGTAACTGGAAAATCGTATGATAAATAATGATCTTTCAGGAATAATTCTACATATTTGATCCTATGATTATTTATTGTTATTCCATCCAATAAGCAATAAAGGCAACTAATAGTAATAATATATATTTTAAGTTCCTCTGTTCCTCCTTTGTGCAGTTCTGGAAATTTCTGAAGAATAACTTCTTTCTTCTGAAATATTTATTTTCAGCTGATACTCATGTTAACACTCTATCTCCATCAAAGATTTTTTTTAGTAAATGAATATTATACTCTTTATTGGCATGCAGGTAATCTTGCTGACTTTGCAGAACTCTGAATGAAGTTCAAAATGTCCATTCTTTACTTTTATTTTAAAATGCCAGAATATAGCTTCCTGTTCACTTACCCGTCTGTTTGACTTATTACAGCTCAGCAGGCAGAGAGCGCATCAGTCCAGAGCACAGAGAGAGAGAGAGAGAGAGAGAGAGAGAGAGAGAGAGAGAGAGAGAGAGAGAGAGAGAGAGAGAGAGAGAGAGAGAGAGAGAGAGAGAGAGAATAGTGATTCTGTGGACAGAGGGGAGGTTGAGAAGGATGCTTGACACTAACCAACACAACAACAAACCTCTTCAGAGTCCAATCAGCATGTCATGCAGGTACAGCTGCAAGATCTGCTCTCATGTGGTGCAACATCATGTATTGCTCACAATAATGGCTGTTAGCCATGGACAGCGAGAGAATAGCAGAAAGGAAATAAAGAAGGGCAACAAGATAAATGGATTATGCAGTGTTTATCTTGACTTTTACTGTTATTTTGTTTAAATATTTGCTTTCACCCTTCAGACAAGACATCAAGGCCTTTTGAATGTAAGCATTTTGCACCAGTGTAGTAACGGTCCCATTTTTTCCTCGTGAATAACAAAGTTATTGTTTTGCTAATTAAATTCACACCATTATGTGCTCTATAAATATCAATTACTCCAGGTCAGCAAATACACATTCACTTGAATGGTTGCATGCATGCAGATTCGGAGGTTGTTTCCCACAGCAGATGCTTTAGAATGAAACCATGGCTCATTACCCTCAGGCTATACCAGAATGTTACAGCTTTAATCTAATTAGGTGGTTTATGTGTTTTTAATCATCACATATAAACTTTTAAAAAAATCATAAGTTGGTTTTACTGCTGATGAGGTCCAGCTCACAACATGAACACAAACAGGACTTTTGTGGCTCATTTAGGTTTGATCTAAAATTAGGAGAAATAAAACCTCAAACATAGAATTTCAACAAGAACAGACATAACTAATATTGTCCTCTTCTGTTAAAGAACTGAAAGAAATAAAAATAACAAAACTTTCTTGATGAAACAAACGAAAACCAGATATTGTTTGTAAATTGTGGTTCAACAGAATACTTAAAAAAAACTTGCTTTGACAAAAACAAAATAGTTCCCTGGAGAAATTGTTGAAAATAATTTGACCACAGCGACATATGAAATTAATCTTAATTAGGCTAATCATTAATTAGCATCACATGCATCATCAGTCTGCCTATTCAAAGGATGAAACAGTAGTCACAGTGCTGTTTGGTATCAGGGTGTGTAGTGTGACCAGTGGAAAAATACAAAAGGTTCACACTGGATCCAAGTGAGGGCACAATCCCAGAGTCCAAGGCACAGACCACAACCACCGGTCAAATAAATCAGAGGCAATTTATTGTTCTTCATAAAAATCAGAGTATTAAAAGTCTTTAAAAACTAATCTAAAAAGGTTGTCCTCTGAAATATCCCCCATCCAAATCACCAGTCCGATTGCCGATGGCTCCTCCCCCAACGCAGGGCTGTCCCGCTTGGCTGACTTCCTGAGGCTCGGTTCCTGCCGCAGCGTGGCGTCCTGGAGTGCTCCTCCCCTCAGTGGCTCCGCGTCCTATGGCCGCTCCTTCCCTCTCAGTACACGCCGCTCCGCCTAGACAACACAGGAGAGCACACCGCCAATACAGGCCGACACCACGGTATTCCACAGGCCCAACTCCAACTCAGCCGGCTCTCCCAACGAGAGGGGACGGTACTTACAGACGAGGGCAGAGGGAAACCTCCGCCCTGATCCTCTGTGTTGCACGACTGGTCCACCTCCAAACGGTGCTCCTCGCTGATCCCTCCACCAGGCGCTGGTTTACCTGGGTGTGCGCGCGTGGGTGGGTGCGTGCGTGCCTGCGTGCGTGCGTGGTTCCGGTGCGCCTGTGCGTCTCACGGAGTCTCCAGGCAAACTACTCTGTGCTCCTGCTTGTCTCCTCTCAGTTCCTTATATAGTCCCTTAATGAGTCCGGTTGCACCTGTGGGCTTTTCACACCTGTTCTCCCCAGCTCCATTTATCGCCAGTTCACTAATCAGTGTCTCAGGGAGTGCTCCAGGAAGGAAAAAAAACACTCAATAGCAAAAACACATCAAAACAAAATCATATGAAATCATGCAAACAAAAACACACACAAACCATGCACCTTAACTAAAATACAAACATTTCCCACTGTGCAACATGTACAACACTCAACATGGATCCCAGGAAGCTAAGGAGACAGATGTGTGAGAAGATTAGGACAATTATTGGACAGCATGGTAAAGGAAAATGCTAGAAGACCATCTCTCTGACTACAGCTGCACACATTCAGATGTTTAGGGTGCTCAGGACGTTAGGAAACCTCCCTGGATGTGGTACCAAGAGAAAAGAAATGATGACAAATAAAAGATAAAGATGACCTCATTGGTAACGATAAAGCCCAAAACAAATTCCAACTCCGAGGTCAAGTCACTACTTCAGTGTCAGATCACACCACCCAATGCCATTTAAGTGGACTTAATGTACGAAGATAAAGGTTGACATCAGTGATGAAAACAAATCAGAAAAAGACAAGATCAGAACTCACCAAAATGCATATGGACACATCCCAAAACATCTGGGAGAACATCTTTTGAGGCAAAAGTTGAGCTTTTGGCAAATCTCATCAGCTCTTTGTTCAATTGCAAAAAAAAAGAGATTAGAAAGAAAAGAACACTGTTAAATATGGAGGAGGCACGGTTCTGTTCTGTGGTTGCTCTGCTGCAGGGATTTGAATTTGTTTAGGACATTTAAAGACATTCTAGAGTGAAATGTTTCAGTTTGAGTCACGGGTCCTCCTATTAGCCCAAACCCCCAAGAACGGATCAGAACCAAACGTTGGACTTAGGTTCTGTCCACACGTAGCCGCATAAGTGCATTGTTAAGCACATTCATAGGCGTGCCAGACCTGTAGGGGGCAGTAGTTCCCCTGAATCCTATCAATTTCGTCTTCCTGCTCAACTTCAACAAAACATGAAACATGGCACCTAGCTAACCTCGTCCTTCGCCTGTGGTCTTCGACATGTAGCAGTAATTCTGCTTGTGAAAACAAAACGCGCTTGGACGATTGATAACGCGAGCTCAGCTCTGAGGGCATCCATGTTGTAGTAAACACAGATCGCACATGGGCCATCAGCAATTTTGTCGCAGACGGTGACGTGAAACCGAAAACTCCGGTTATTTCTGTCCACAAAGAAAACGGAGAAAACGCAAATCTTCACTTTGGTCGGAGTTTTTAAAAAGATTCGTTTTTGCTACGTAAATCTGTGTTTCTGTGTGGATGACAGGCCGAATCGTAGAAAACTATCTTCGTTTTGGGAGATACCCGGCTACGTGTGGACATGACTGAAACCTCTGGAGAAGACGTCCTTCAAACTTGACACAACTGGAAGATTTTGGTCTATAGTGGACCAAAATACTCATTTACAGGTGCACAAGTCTCATTAAAAGTTATAAAATGGCGCCATCATTTTAGTCCAGGCCAGTTTCATTAGTTGGTCTTCAAAATTATTCAGTTGATTTTCAATTCAAAATCAATCTCTGACTTTTACTGGTTAATTTTCAGTAGATCTTTCATTTTTACCTTGATTGTATTTTGGAGGTACCAATATTTTTATCCAGGCCTGTAAAGAGTGGCCTATTTATTACAATTATAGACTGCCCAGTACTCTTTTATTTACTAAATAAATGGTCCATGAAGTTGTTTTGTCACTTTGGGATGAAACCAGTCCACACATAATGGTTAATAAAATGTCTGATGAATGAACACCACGGTTGAAATAATGCTCTGAAGTTGACTCTTCAGAGATGTGGGAGACATTAGTCGCCGAGACAATATCCAAACCCGCTCTCCTCTTCTTTGCTTCCCTCATTTTTTCTTCTAAAGACTGCTGTTTAGTGTGCAATTATATTTAACAATAGGCCAAAGCCAGTGGAGGATGCAACCCGTTACCATGGAAATGATTATGATGGATTTGTGGATAGACAGAGCAGGTAATTGGAAAAAGATTGATGGGTGACACAGCGAAAGAGAGAGGTAGAAATGAATGGATAGAGAGAGGGATAAATTACCAATGCAGCAGTGGGAGGAAAGAAAGTCCTATTACACCCATCTTTGTGGGATTTACAATTATTAAATGATGCATTCGTTCTCATTTAGTCAATAGGCAATCGCTCTGTCTTCCTTTTCCAGTCATTCCCCCTCCTCTCATTTTTTTGCCCCCTCTTTTTACCCAATATCCTGTTTTTCCCCTTTTCCCTTCTCACTATTTTCCCCTGCTGACACCAAAGAGAAAAGTGGATCCATTGTGTAAAATTCCACTCATTATCACTCAGCACAGAGAAGTGCTGTAAAGGGTCGGAGACGTCCCTCCGCCTCAGATGCATTACCAAAAGTAGTGTACAGGGAATGTAAAGATGTGCTGGTTCTGTAATGACAAGTTTTCAGTTATTGTGGAGGTGCTTTGAGGTTGGGGAGGCTTTCTGATGAGCTCAAAAACACTGGTGAGGAGCTAGAGCCCGATTAGAAATGACACATAATAGGGGGAAATAGGCTGACAACCTGTCTGCGGGCACAAAGCATGTTCTGTGTTCATGTTGAGAAGCAACCAGCAATGAAATGGATTCATGTGCATCTGCAACATTTAAGAATGTTGAGAGTTGTTTAGCCCAGAGAAGAAGAACAGCTCAGAGAGACTGACTTAATGTGGTTCTGTGTTTCATTGTATTGCTAGTTTAGGACACAATAAAGCAAACGGAGACGTTTCAGAAGTGGATCAGAATAAAAATGACATATTTGGACAAATCAAAGACAAACTAAGATACAAGAAGCTGATTGATGATAGCATCAAGCCAGAATGTATTTGTTTGATTTCAATCGTGCTGTAAGCTCTTAAACGTGTCTGTTCTACACCACAAGCAGGCAGCATTCACTTGCATGCACCTGTACTTTGACAATCTGAGCTTATTACATGCATAATCAATGCATTATGAGTCATTATTCATACCCCGGTGTAGATGATGTAATATACTGGAATAGATGTTTGAATTGTCTGTCTCTTTGTTGTGTTTTGGAAATGGCAATTCATGCAGTGCAAAATAAATAAATGAAAGAACATCACGGTTATTGTAGCTATACAATAATATTGTCATATAGCACAACTGCCTATAATTACAGAGACATGTGCTATGGTAAACAGATGAGTGCAAAGTAGTGACCATTTTGTACCCAACTGGTACAAAACACCAACCACTGAGTAAAAAATAAAGAATTGAAGTGAACTAACAAACATTCTGCTATAAAACATACTGGTAACAACCAAAGTCAGTATTTTTCTAAGTTGCATGGCCTGCTGACAGAAAGATCCAGGGGAGCGTCTTATTTAATTAGAATAATATTTTTCTTTTGTTTGTTGGTTGGTTTTCTTGGCCACTTTTCTAATTTCTGACCACAGATCTTGAAGACATCAGTCCAGAGAGACTGGATCCTTTCTTGGTGTGCTGACGTGTGAAGATATTTAGATGTTTGCTGGAGTAGCTGTGATGATCCAGCTGTAAGGATGTGTGACACGTTTTGGTCATGTCCTCGAGGGAAACCGTGGGTGAACTAAGGATTGTGTACCTATATTAGTTTGGAAAAATGAGAATTCAACTGATTTGTTTTTGTCTTTAATAAAACTTTTTTACAAGGCAGTTATTTTTCTAGTGAACTTACTACATCTAACACTCAGTCAGGCCTTGTGTTTGTGGTGCTGGAAGTTTGAACACGTTAGAAAAATTATTGAAACATTTTTAGTCAAATAGGCATTATTGTGGACTTTTGGAACTCATTGGCAGCTAGTCTCACTGTTTTAATAAAACAGCTTTGATTGATATTCATCACCAGGTTATGGATTCAATTGATTAAACTGTAAAAAAGAGCTAAATAAAACATTTTGAACTAAACTGAGGCAAGAATATTTGCACAGCTCTTGCATGAATGTCCCAATTTGTTTGAAACTATACCACATGACCCATGTGACCTGACCGTGTAGAAAACGTTCACTCAAACAAATGAATTCAGTTTGGTTTCAGATGAAAATGTGGCTATTTTCTTATATGTTTTCACTTAACTGAAGCCCAGTGGCTTAAATAAATAGTGGAGAACCATACGGACGTGTCTTGGTGTCGCTTACTGAAAGAAAATCAAAATTACAACACATATTGAGTCAAAGATCCGCTTTTGGGCTGATGACACAACAGTCTTCTTTTTTCTCAAAAGCACCTTTGTTGTGCCAACAAGGAAGTTTCTAAACGTAAAACATTTCAGCACTTTTTGATACGGTTAGTGCAGCCACACCATAGGAAGTGAAATACAGATGTCTCTTTAGGTTAATATTTGTTATAGCACCTTCTAGGGTTCTACAGCCCCCCAAGGCTCTTTACAACACAACCATTCACATAACACCCCATTATGAAGTCAAACATCAGAATCTAGTTATAAATTAACTTTTCCAAACTGCTGAGCATCATCACTGTGATAAAAACTCATTTATCCTTTCATTTCTGCAAGATTTCTATAATATCTGCAGGATGTCTGATAAGGTGGAGCTTGTGTGGGATCAAAGTTACACTAGACATCACCCAGCTTTACATTTAGTAGTCACAGCTCAGTGAGATGCTGGTTTAACTGGGGAAGGACTGCCTTACACACACACGGGGTAAAAAGACTCACGGCAACTAGCTGATCCCAAGGGCTATTATAAAAACATCAGACACGATAAAATATATTTCAAATGAAACAAGAATGAGCTCAAAAGATGCAGAGGGCAAAGCATAAAAGAAAAATGATACGGTTCTAAAAAGAGATAGAAAGATGGAAAACGGCCCAGAACTCTCCAAAAAACAAGGATTATAAACAGAATCTAGAAATGAAACAAAACCCTAAAATCAGGCCTAATGTAGCTGTGGAAAATGGTGAAAAAATGCACAAATTTCTGCCAAATATCAAAAATATTCCTTAATGCATCTTTTTATTTAAATCTCCTAAGTGGAAATTCAGCAGTCCTGTTGCAAACATGAAAAGGGTTCTTATATAATTTTCAGGTGCTTTATTTTCATACACAATCTCAGCAGTCACACACACACACACACACACACACGCACGCACGCACGCACGCACGCACACACACACACACACACACACACACACACACACACACTGACTCATGTTCTGAAGTGACAGCGGAAGATAGAAATAGGTTTTCTGGTGATAAAAACAGAGCTTCACCTCAGTGTGAAGACATTTGGTAGACAAAGTGTGTGTGTGTGTGTGTGTGTGTGTGTGTGTGCGTGTGTGCGTGCGTGCGTGCTTGCGTGTGTGTCACTGTCCTTTACACACACACACACACACACATCTTTTGTCTCCCACATCTTGCTTACTGAGGGGCTGACAGCTTGTGAACATGCTTTCCTTGCAATAAACACTCGTCCTGAGTGGTTCATCACTGAGGGACAATAGAGCAAAAATATCCGTCCCTCAATCTTTCCTTTCTTTCATCCTCTGTTCTGACGACTGTAATCATTTCAATTACTTTTCCAGAGCAGTTTGATCCATCACAGCTCCACCATTTCAATGATATAAAGGCTGCAAATTAAGAACCTGCAGGTAGAAAATGTTTGTGTCTGTTTGCATTTGGTCAGATGGAAGCTCACCAGTCCTGAATGTAGAGCAGGACTGGTTTTAGACCTGCACCAACACAAGTAAAGCTATGAACCCAGAGCTATTCACCTTGAGAGAAGAACACAATGAATGGATCTTTGAATGCAGGTCTGTGGTCTCCTGTGGATCCTAATACTAAATGAGTGAAATAAAACTAGTTTATTATTATTGCACCTTTTACAGATAAAAATCACAAAACATGTTACAAAAACGAAGTTTAAACAAATAAAACTTACAGAAAATTACAGAAATCTAAACAAGAATAAATGAAGGCACTGATTATTAGATCCACCTCATGTTTTCACCCCAGCCTTCAGATTTTTAAGACATTGTCTTAAGTGAAAAAATGTGTTGAATCAGTTTTTAAGTGAGCTTAAAGCCATACTATGCAACTTTTACATATTTTAAAATACTTTTCTTGAGCCAGTATGTGCTCAAGAGTGGCAGGAGAGCTGTTCAATTACGTACCCAGCCATGCAGGGGCAGTTCGCAGTCAGAATGCAGTTGTTTTTCTTGTTTACAATGACCCAGACTTCCTCCATTGTCTTTGACTCTGCAGCACCTCAGTCTTCATACCACAAAGTTTAATATATTAAAGTCGTGCAATAGTATGTTCTTATGTCTGTTACATAGCTGTAAGCATCCATGAATTAGGATTTCAGGCTTTCCCGGGAATAGAGCTTTGGCGTGTCGATCAAGAGTGGATGTCCGTCTACTGAAGTTTGGGTCATTTTTTCTCGTCATTGATCCACTCACCGTCACCGTTAGGATGTCTTGTTGACTAATGTCAATTTCACAGAGTAACTAGTTGTATCGCTATAGGGATAAACTGTTATAAAACACCAACAACATCGCTAGCCAACAACAACGAAACCACAAGATAACCGCAAAAAACAAACCAGAGGAAGCCGGATCTAGTTTCTTCACACTGCTGCACGCGCATCTGCCTTGTTCACAAACAAATTAGTGATCTATAATCAGAAAAATACACTTCCAGTCAACATGCCTGATCTGGGTAAAAGCAAAAGTAGAAACCCCAGAAGCTCGTGCATTCTAAACATTTACAAGTTTTCTTTATCTCCTCATTAAGTCAAGAGTCAAGTTTTGAAAGCCAAGAATAATCTGATTTCTTAAGTGCATGCAAATGCAGCGAGTGTGTAGCGGAGCCAGATCAGAGCGGTGCGATTTGTCAGCCTGCCACAGAGGTGATGATTAAGGCCGAGGCGTTAGCACGCTGTGCCCTGGCCAGACACCGGGTGTTTACGTGTCTCCGTCATGGGGGAGGAGGAGGAACGGGAGCAATCACTGAACCCACGGCAAACTCACGAGTTCACCGTTTGGTCCTGAAAACACTTCTTCTCTAAATCACACACACACACACACACACACACACACACACACACACACACACACACACACTTGGAGACATTCAGCTGATGAGATGTTTTCTGAAGGGCTCCTCCTCCAGCAGAGGTGGCACAAGCCTTTTAGCAGCTACTTATGACCCTCCATCCTCGACAATACACACTCACACTCTAGCTCCAGGCAACCGACCCACTCCCTCCCTCTTTATTCAATGCTTGATTTCTTTTCATCAAATCTGTCTCTTCCCCTTTTCTCATCTCCACCTTTCTACTCAGCTGGGTGCTTCTTTGTGTCAAATCCACGTCCCTCCTTCTCTCCCAGCTTTTACTTTTCTCTGCTCTTCTCATCTTTGTTTCCATTATCCTCTCTCTCTCTCTTCTCCTCTTCTTCTTCTATCGCTTTCACCACTCTCTCTCTCGCCCAGCTTTTATTTGCCTTCTTTTCTCAATATCCTTAGTCTTCTTAAGTTTTCACCTCGCTCTTTCTCTGTCCCCTATTCTCCGCCGTCCTCCCTGCTTACGCTCTTCTTCTCCTCCTCTTCTCCAGTGTGACCTCTCACCTGCTATTTTCTCCTTGCCGGTCTCTCTCACCATCTCTCTTTTTGCAGCCCCTTTCTCCTTCACTCTGGGTGTCAGGTCTTTGTGGGGGTTCAGGCCCTGGGAGTGGGGGGCATAATAGGAGTAAAACAAACTGTTGGGCACAGAAGAAAGGCGAGCTGTGAGGGAGGAAAGGATTGAAAGAATGTAATTAAAGTGATGTGCGAAGAGAAAATTGTCCAAAAAAAAAGAGAAAGTTTAGAAGTATTTTTATAATACCATTTATATAAGGATTTCTGAGTGGAAGTTACATTAAAAAGTATCTGTTATGATTAGCTTAATGAATGGCCTCAGTTTGTAGAAATAGCTTTTGGATCTTAACACGCTAGGTGTGCCAACTCAACCAAAACTAAAACGTATTACTGCTGTAAATTTTATTTAACTTCTTATTCACATTGGAGTGATTTTGTCTTGAATTTAAGAGAATAAAATTTAAACTAACTCAGACGTTTACACATGGAGCACAAAACACTGGCTGATGGGCTCATTGAGCCCCCTCAGGGCCTGATTAAAGAGACAAGCTGTAGTTTTTACCATTAATCTCTGGAAATATTCATCGAAATGTTGTTGAAAATGAATTAAATGATATCCAGTTGTTGAAAAATATTGGCGGCTTCGTAACATATAACCATAAAAATCTAAAACATATGGAAGCGGGTCTAAGTCACTGGGTGACGCCATATTGGATGCCATGTTTCCTTCTACGGGAGCCCGTGAGAACAAAATGCATTTACTGTTTTGTAACAAACGGTTACAAAACTTTCACCATTCATAAACATTGTTGTTTTACACATTTACCTCTTCACTTGCTGCCAGTGATGACGTTCTTGTCATTTTGCTGGAGGTTGCACTCTCAGGGATTTTTGACCCTAATGGCCATCCGTAGGTAAGGTCTTACTCAAACACAAAAATACTGCTTGCTTACAATGTTTAAGGTATATACTGCCCCCTATGGCCAGGGAAAATACACACAGTCACAGAACCCCCCGCCCTGCACTCGCGGAGACCGACAGTGGAGACGCTTCACTCCAACAGCACCTCCGCTCTCATGCTCTCTTGTATTTTTATTTCCAAAACTTGTCAGGATGTCCAGACAGACCTCTGAATCCCTCTGTGAGCTCTGCTCCTCAGGAACATAAAGACACACCGCTCACCTCCGCTGACTCAGTGACGTAGTGACATGACCGTTCAGACTCCAGTCGCTTTTAAAAACATCATATTTTATCGGAATCAGTACCACATATGAAAGTGACCTGGATCAGATCTGATGCACTTTTGCCTGCAGTGTGAACATATAGTCTTAGTCTTAGTAAAGAGGAGCTGACATGCCTGGTGCTGCAGTCTGCTTCCAGCATGTTTCCTGCATGTTTTAGATCATGAACACAGCTGATGTGTTTGATTTAGTGATGAACCGCTCCTGTAGACACTAATGAAGGCTGAGGAGACGTTTCAGCTGTTAGATTAAGATGTTAAAAAGACCAACGCACAGCGAGAAGATAAGTTTTACTTTTGTTTTCACTAACAAACACTAGGGGGTGCTACAAGCAAGCCAAAACTGCATAGTATCCCTTTAAAGAGAAATGTTAAAACCTTCTTAACACATTTTTATTCAAGATGTTTGTATAAAAAACAATAATTACTGAATCTTTAGAGAAGCCATAAAGGCTAACGTGACTGGTGTCGAGAAGACCTCTTCAAATACCTTCATGACTCCAAATGACTCAACTCAAAGAGCCTGAGCGGCAGTTCCTGTCTGAACTCTGGACCTTGTCCCCACATCCGACGCAGGATGCTCATTTCCTGACATACAGTAAATGTCTTTTTGCCAGCTCCAAAACAAATGACACAAAAATGAGCTTAAGTGGGTGGCTGGAATGGAGGAAAAGGGGCTGCAATTACCGCAGTGACAGAAACACTGAGAAACGTTGATGTGGTAGCAGAACTGCTGATTGGGACGGATTTTTTTTACAAGACATAAAGAAACATGAAAAAAACAACTCCAATCACCAAGCTTTCTTATATGATTCAACAAGGGATTCGGCTTATTTTACTTTTTCGTCTGAACAAAATGGACCATCACCAAATGTGAGACTTAGATCTGAAATTGGGAACATTACTTGAAAGATGAATGTCTGTATCCTGTTCTGCTCTGGTCCCACCCCAGCTCTCGTTTCAGCCCATTTTGTTCTCCGTATGAGCCCATTGGGTCCTGATTGGAGTGTGTCTGTGTGTGTGAGACAACGTGTGCATGCATGTGCGTGCATGCATGCATGTGTGTGTGTGTGTGTGTGTGTTGGAGCAGCATTTCACACCCCACTGCTGTATGGTCTCATCAGCCACCATCCTAGCCAAATGGTTTGTGTGAGTTGAAGACATTGTTTGCCTGGCGTGTGTGTGTGTGTGTGTGTGTGTGTGTGTGTGTGTGTGTGTGTGTGTGTGTGTGTGTGTGTGTGTGTGTGAGTGATGGGGAGCTAACATTAGCTGTTGTTTTGTTTGCTTAACTGCATCCTTCTGTTCATGTTTCTCTTTTTTTGTACGTTTGCATTTATTGTTCCCCGCTCTCTAATTTGCATGATCCAACAACATCAAGCGTAGAGAAAATCGACAGCAAACAATAAAAGGAGACAAATAAGACAGATTAGCTTTGAAGATCAGATTCCAGGAAGAAAAGGAAAGTTTAGCTCTTTTATAATAGTTTATTGTTTCCATCAGATGGGAGTCAGGCTGTAGACGTGTGCAAAAACGTGCCACATTCAGAGGCATGAAACGAACAGCATAATGCTTCCTTTCACACTGTCTGTTCACTTTGGGATAGCAGCGTCTTCTTTACACCTCAATATTTTGTGTTACTGTTTGGGAGTTTGAATGTCTGAGCTGGCAGCAGAGGTGCTGCAGAACCTAATGAAAGTTTTTGTATAAAAAAGAGAATAAGAATAGTAGAACACACCATAAAAGCAACATGATCAGCAACAGAATATTACAGTATGTTTTCTTTTCCAACAATATTACATTGGAAAACAATTATTTCAGTTTTATGGTTTTTTAAAAATTCAACTCAATACCTTTTGGGTGAAATATTGAAGCAGAAAAAACTCTTTCTAAGAATAATTTGAAACTTTCATTGCAAATTGTAAGAAAGAGCTTTTATTCTTTGACTGTGCTGTTAAATTAAACGTGGAAATCATCTGTAATAGTCTTTGAAAAAAATGTTTTTCATTGCTTTTTAAAAATGTTTTTGGACAGCTCAAAAAAAGAAAGGAACACTTTAAAAACAGATTAGGTCTCAATGAGAAGAAAGAAAAAAACTGCTGATATTCGTACTATATGGAATGTGTTAGGAACAAATGGATGCAATGGACCCAGTGGCGCCCCCAAGGGGTGGCCCCTGGAAAATTGCACCCCCCCCCCCCCCAGGGAAAACCAGTGTTATCATATTAATGTTCACTCAAACCATAAATTCATCTTATTTAATCAACACATAAAATTAATCTAATTAATTAGAGGCTTTGTAATTAATTAATCTTGATTAATCGCATTTTAATCGTTCAAGAAAATTTGCCCCGAAACCAATTTTTTAAAATGAAAAATAATGAGACAGAGAATCAAACAATAGTCATTGACATTATTATTGTAAACACAAGCTCTTTAAATTTCTAAATAAATGCTTTTAAATTGTATTTCAATTCAAAACAGTAGAATATATATATATATATATATATATATATATATATATATATATATATCACTGGCAAAAATAGGACAGACCTAAAAGTACAATACTATTTTAAGTACATTTTGATAATGGTATTGTCTTTAACATAATAATAATAATAATAATAATAATAATAATAATAATAATAATAATAATAATAATAATAATAGGTTTGATTTAGCATCATTAGAGACAGAAATGAAGGCAAAAACACATCAAGAGGGATTTCTGATCACTCATTTGATTGTAGTTCTAGTTGTGTTTGGAGCACATAAAAAATGTTTACATGGTCTTGTAGCCAAGGTTCGGAGCTTTCCTTAGAGGTGCAGCTTGACTAGATTGATATTTAGGGCATGGATTTTGCTGCTAAACTTCAACATCCCCCAATTGGGGGACCCTCAGGCTTAAAGGGTTAAATGCGTTATATAGTAATTATACAATTAATCAGTAAAGAAATAATCAGATTTTTAAAAACTGTATTTATGCTTCTGCTGCTCACCATTTTCAAAAAGAGTAAATCTCCATAGTTTGAACTAAATTTTGAAATAACATGTAAAATAACAAACGTATTTTTCTGAACTTTTTGTATTTCTTAAATTTGAGTTAAGTGTTTTGGATGCATATTGTTTTTTTAATAAAAAAAAAAAAGAATAAAGGAGCATGCCATGCATCACCAGAGGCTAAACTCTCCTAGAGGTACCACAAGGACCAATTTGGTGTGCCACCCCAAAATCCTCTCTGGACCCGTCTGGCCACCCTTATCAAAATTTTCTGGGGGCGCCTCTGGATGGACCTACTTGAGTCTCAGTCATTATGAACTACTACCTAAAAAAACCGATGCAGCAAATCAGTTCACACACACACACGCACACACACACACACACACTGGGTGGTACTCCGTTAGAATAATTCAAACATCTTTCTAGATCTAACATTTGGAAGAAATGACCGTTTTCCCACTCAGCTGAGATTTTAACAGAAACATTTCTCCGCTTTTGATTCAGACCAAAACCTTTAAACATTTAATCACTTTGCATTTAAATGTGTCCATTGACTTTTTCAACACCAAGTGATTAAAGTAAAAATAAAAAAGGTGTATTAATTTGTGTTTTTGTCAGCTTGTGTTTGCTCTTGAGTGCTGGGATCAAAACAGTCATTATGCTCTGCACTCTCACAACCAGCTGATTACATAAATAGTACAAAGATTTTGCTCCAATTGATGGATGCAGCTCGAGAATTGATTCCCTTAATACACACTCGCATGATTATGTGTGTGTTTGTCAATGCACTGACCTCCGTTCATGTCAGCACATCGTGTTCATGTTGCTAGGATGTTGACACTGCATGTGGGAATGTTTGAGTGAGAGTAGCTGCATGGATTGTCCTTATAGTCAATACAGCTGCAAGAATCACCATTAAAACTACATGAATTTCTTTATGTATCAAAAATTATAGATCATTTTATTTCCCTTCACCCTGCTTTGCCAGCTCCAAAAGCGCGAGAGTGTGTTACGCCTACTTCCAGAGATTTATACCAGAGAGATGGAATCACAGAGGAGGCCTCTAAACATCCATACAAGGGAGGCATGTCCAAATCCTCAAACCTTTACCTAATGAGAGATCCTCTCTTCCATGTGAGCCACAACTCAA
Organism: Aphyosemion australe; assembly: GCA_006937985.1. Taxonomy (NCBI): domain Eukaryota; kingdom Metazoa; phylum Chordata; class Actinopteri; order Cyprinodontiformes; family Nothobranchiidae; genus Aphyosemion; species Aphyosemion australe. The sequence goes on from SSNS01000073.1 coordinate 1,080,048, forward strand.
GCAAAACCAAACTATAGGAGTTCATAAGAGCCTTAAAAGTTTTAAAATAGCAGCTGAAAGTCTGAACATGTCCTGAATCAAGTTTTTGAGTAAAATCAGAATCATATTTTATAAGAAATGAAGATAAATAAGATGTAAAACTATTTTTCATATTTGATGTGCCATCATGCATTGGGTATTAATTTATTTTCATTGTAGCCAACATTTCAAACAGCTGCTGATGATCAAACTTTCTTTTAGTCATGAGCTGAAGCTTTAGGAGAAATGCATCACGTTTCCCATTTAACCCACGTTACGCCGCTTCCACTTGACTTCTCCATCTTCCACACAACTTTGCATTCATGAGTGGGTGAAAAACAAACAAATCATATCCATCTTCATGTTTGGAAGTCTAGTTTTCAAGGCTGCATGTGCTTGTTTGCCCACATTTAGAGTATGTGAAGTGTTTGTACCCCGCTGTTGTTTGAGATAGGAGTATGAAATGAAGTGTGAAATAAGCCTCTCTGTGTCTGCGGCGCTGCTGTGGGAAGTCCCCTTCACATGTTTCCCATCCATCCCTACATATACCCTCCCACGCTGCCCATTAGCCTCAAACTGAAGCTTTTATTTCACTTTAACGTACAGACTCACAGATGGATATGTCTGCTACTCGTGTATGCTTAGAAAAGACTATTTGGAGCAAGTTCAAGAGTGGCTATGTGCATTTTTGTTTTAAAAATATGAAATAATATTTATAGAGAACATAATTATTTTGGTTAAATGGCCGTCAAAGCTTTTTTAAAGGTTTGCTTCACTCGTTTAATCAGTCCATATGCAGTGGTCTCTAGTAGGAATGAATGCTTTATAAGTCCTACTCTGGGGAAACAAAGCTCAGGTGCGCCTGTTTTAAGAACTAGGAGTGAGCCACATCACAGCTGAGCTTCAGACGGCAGGATCTGGAGTCTTACTTCCTGATATGTGGACATCTCTCCTCTGATTGGCTAACAGCAACACGACTCTACCACTGACTCTGTTTGCTCTGCAACGTTGATGTTTTATCTCCACAAATAACACAAGCCTGGAGGAGTTCTGCTGTGTGGTGGAGTTGCTAATGCTAACGGTTAGCTTCTACTAGCCCAGACGTTCTCTGCTGTTTCCTGGACGCTAAACCAACAACAGCCTTCCCCGTCGTGAGTCCAGATGGGTGAGTCCATGAATGTTCAGTGACAGTGTGACGTAGATCTGTCAGGATTTTCTAATCCTAGAGTTTCACCTAGAGTCTATTTTCCATCAGAAGCTAATGCAGGAGATAGGTGGAGGAGACTAGTTTCATGTTCAGCCTGCATGAAACACTCAGAGTGACCCATTAGGGTCAGACATAATCATTAAAATGTTTTTTTTGATCTTAAGTTCATCCAAAGTTTAAAACAAAAAATTACTGAATAAATCTCTCAGTGTGAAAATAATAAACAAATTAAAACATGAAATATTCCAGTGAGGTGCATTTTTGTGTGGGGAAATGAGTCTTCAATAACAAAACATACACAAATGGCTTGCTGTAGAATTTGAAAATGCCCATTACATGAACGACATGCATGTGACACTTCTTGGCAGGTCAATCAGGAGACGTTTCCACACAGCTGATTAGATGTTTATGTTTATTCATTAAGCTGATGCTTTAATCCAAAGTGATTTACAGATTAACCTAAAATGCATGTTTTTGGTCTGTGGGAGGAAACCGGAGAAAACCCATGCATGCACGGAGAGAACATACAAACTCCATGCAGCTGGGATTTAAACCTGCAAACGTCTCACTGTAAGGCAACAACGCTACCACATGACCTGCTCCACCATGCTGCAACAACCCATCAGATCTTTATGCTCTTGGTTCTGCAGCAGTGGTTCATGCTGATTGATGCTGGTTGTATTCTAATCTCTTCTTTCCAAATGCAGGTTTTAATATAAATGCATTTCTCAAGTTGAGCTCTGCTTAATTTCACTGGTTTCAAAATTAGGACAAAGCGCTCTCCCAGTTGTGAGCGTTTACCTCCCTTGTTTCAGAATTTCTGTGTTACTGGGAGTGGTGGATTACAGTTTAAACCCCCGGTTCTGCCCCCCGAGGGTCGGCCCTCAGACGCAACAGCCGATCACCCTGTTTGTTGAAAACCTCCAAAGGAGCCACGCAGCCTCACCTTGCCTCAAGGCTCTGCTCCACTTTTCCTTTTATTGGAAAAGACCCTGAAAAGGACACTTGTCTGCATGAGCCAATCACGCGCCAGCATTTCAAACAGCTCTCCCCCTGAAAGGTGGGAGAAGGATAATGTTGAAAATCCTTTAAAAAATAAAATAGAGCCCCTCATTTTAATTTCAGGTTATATATATTTGTATTATAATACCCACAATGCTGCAGGGTAAGTGTTACCTGCCAACAAACCCACGCCTGGCTCCATTTTTTCTCCTTTCCACTCTCACCCAGTCCCAGTTTGGATGGATGCTCATGAACGCGGCGTGCAGATGAAGTCACGGGGTTGCAAATGATTAATTTCCCCTCCAGTCCGCAATATCTGAAGTTGATCTGCCACTGATAAATTTATCATAATCAGACGCAGCAAATTTAAAATCCCCGTGACTCACACTTTTCTCCCATGTCTTTGTTTCCTCTCCACAGTTGGATTTCCCCCCTCCTCATCTATCCACCTCCTGCTTTCTCCTCTCCAGCTGTTAAACCAATTAAATCCTCACAGAGGGTAGACTGCCCACTCTCCTGTTGAGAAAAATACACGCAATAAAAGCCTGCTCTGTGCAAAGCCATTGTGTGACAGCAAGGCCGCCATCTTTAATTATGGCCTACGCCTCCACCCTTCGTCTTGCTGAAAGGGAGTGGGCTGTAGGTACAGACAGCCTCTGGCACTGGATCAGGTTTTTGTGTTTTGTGTTGAGTGAGCGGCTGAAAGGAGGTGAGCCGGTGGATGGTGCTGATCCTGGATCTGCTCAGGGGGCTCAGGTTGCATCACAGAAGGTGTTAGTGGTTGTTATCAGCTTGCAAAGTTGGGTGTTTTTTTAGAGGCCGGGTTCACAAAAGTGTCAGATCAAATGTAATTATTTAATTGCTGCTGAAACGACAGAGGCGATAGATGAAAATGATCAGAAAAGATTAACTGCAAACGACAAGTTTGCATAAAAAATAAGTACGATTGCTGCCTTAGAAAAAGGGGTCTGGTTGACTCCATGATCGTAGGGTTTTAAGGAGGAATAATATCAAAAGGAGAAAGGGAAATGGGGGCGTACAGAGACCTCTGCCCCTCCCAGTGGCCTGTGCCTTGAGGGGGGACTCAGGGCAGGTCTGGGGAATGTATGGCATGAGGGGGGGAACAAAGCTGACTACTGTCCCCCAGAGAGAGTCCTTGTTCTGGTCCAGGGGGGTGGGGGGTTGGGGGGTACAAGAAGTCAGCCTCTTGGTGGATGAATGGATGTCTGAATGGCTGTATGGATGGACGCTGGGTCCCTGACTGGAAGGCTGGCTGGGCGGCTTGCCCACAGAGCAGGCAAGTAAGGGAACCAGGGCAGGTCTGGGGAATGTGAGGCATGATATGCAAACAAAGCTCACTACTGTCGCCCGCAGAGAGGCCCTGTCCTGGGCTGCAGGGCACGAGGAGTCAGCCTTTATGGAAGAAGGATGGATGAGTTTGATGCCTGGCGTGTTTACTGGCTGGAGTTAATACCGTATACGCACTAAGATCTCTGGTTTTATCTTACAAAGACTAAAGCACAACATGGATCATCATTCTTTTAGCACCAACAACCCTAATTTAGTCATAATATTGGGTAAAAATTATATTTAAACTGATCAGGATTAAGAAATCTTAAAGATGCACGTTTCTTTATGTTTTCAGCATTACAGCCAAAAACTGTACATTAGCAGGTGTAATTGACTGAAATAAAGGACTGCAGCGTAGAGTTGGCTGTAGGATGTTGGCACAAGTGTGCCATTTAGTTTGATATGCAAATTTACGTCATTCATCCGTACACCGAGTAGCAGATTTTTATTCATGCATTCTGCTTTTTATTCACTGCATGCATTTTTGGGCTTTCCACCAAAGAATCCGTTTAAACCACTCATGCATGTTCCACTGCATCTCAAATAAATAGTTATTTTTAACATCCCTTCAATTTGATACGAAACATGAAACAGCAAAGTAAGAACGTGTATTTAAATCTTTTTTAAAATAGGTAAATTGATAATATATTGTATTAGGTAGACAGGGTTTGTTAAAATCTACTCACGAACATCTCGATGGAGGAACATGGAATACTGACCGTTTGAATCGTGTGCATGTGGAAGAATTAAACTAAAGACACGTGTGGCTGAACTTCAGGACCTGACTCTGCAGGATTGGTGATGGGATCCATGAGTGATGGAAAAATGTTCCAGCAGAGCTGCAATCTGATGAGGACCTGTTGCAGATGCCAGTTTTGGTTATTGTTGCGCTGAATTTGGCAGAACGTTCCCCTGATGCTAAATGATGACAGAAAAAGAACAATATAATCAAACTGTCATACATTATCTTAAACAGTAAATCAGCATTTTTGGTGTTGCTTTTTAAAATCTTGATAATAAAATGGTCTGAATGAAATCTAATTTAAAGTCTATCTGTAAATAAACTGTGAACATTTGCATTTTTTTGGTCAAGACTTTTTCCTACTGCATATCATATAAAACTATTGAAAAGGAACCAAACACTGCCTTTTAAAATGTCATTGGTGTTTTGTTCGGACTGCAGGAGGGACAACATATTTTTAGACCATAGTTCCTGCAGTGGGAATGCTCTGACGACCTTGAAAGCTTTTTAAGTTTTTGAAGTAAATACACATAAAAGCAAAACCGTTAACATGAACCACAAAGCTGCAGAGCAGGTAAACAATAGGATCTGATTATGAACTACAAAGACTGAGGAGTATATGTACAGGGAGAAGTGATCAACAAGATTAACATTTATTTTTTTCTGTTTATTTACAGGAAGCCAGTCATGCAAACATGCATCTATAGATGGCACAAAGATGTTGTATTTTAAGAGCCAGGGAATGCGCACTTGAACATGGGGCTGAAGGTCCCGCCTACTCACCTGGGCACAATCAAGGTGTTTTAAACAGCCAGAAAATAACTGCAACTAAACATTTATGGATAATAAACATTTAATCATACAGCAGTGAGGTAAGAACCACACGAAGAACAGAAGCAAATACCTGAAAGCAATTATTTGGGGTCTGTTTTTTTTAAGAGGACCTAGAATGTAAACCAACATGCTCCTTGTTGTTGAATAAAGACAGCTTGGGTGGTCAACAGCAGCATGCTAAAGAGTCAAAGCCGTGTGTGACCTACTTTTTATGTAAATTAGAAAGTTGAAAAAGGCGAGAGAAAAACTTCTGATCTGAGAAAGCCTTCCTTAACACGTCACTAGGGGGAGCCACGCCTCCTCAAACCTGCATGTGTCTGAGGCCTTCTGGGGAAACCAACCAATCAGCAAGCTGCTCATTATCATATTCATGTCCTGGCCGAGTGGGAGGGGCAAACAGCTCTTTTCACAGCAAGGCTGGTTTAGGGGGTTTAGAATGGCCTGTATCAGGGCTCCTGGGACAGATGAAAGCCTAAAGAACATTTCTGATGCTTTTTAGAGGCTCAGAGCTGTTTTAGATGGTTGATTAACTGCATTCTGGGACCTCTTTAATCACAAAATGTTATATTTATGGCAGGACCTAAAACATGTACTGCAGCCAGCCACTAGCGGATGTTACTTTATTTATGGCTCACTTTAAACGCCATACGTTACCATAAAATGTTGCCTATATATTTTTTTGACAGATATTCTATCATTTCTATAGTGAAGCCAAGGAGCTGTTGAGTTTGAAGCTTTTCACAAAAAACAAAAGAAGAAAAAAAAGCACTTAATTTGAAGAACACTGACCCGCGTGCAGTTAACGCTAAATTGATCTGCTCACACACAATTTCTTCGTTTAGCGAGTACAATGGGACTAACAGCTCTTCACCAAGACAGGAGAGATTTAAGCAAATTGCCAGTGTTACCATTGTTGTTCCAGGTAATTCCAGGTTATTAATGCCTAAGGTGCCAATCACACAGTGGTATGTCACCCATTCATTATCCTACATTATCACGCTTACTTTCTCTGGTCGTTGCTAGATGGTATTGTCTCAGACTCTCACTCATTTCAGCTAAAAACCCAGAGTGGCCCTGAGCTGCACAACACATAAATCAGATAAAATACAATAAAAGCAGCAACACAAAGACACACTTTAAAAAGCCTTCATTCCAATGGTTTTCTTTGTATTGTTGCTGTGTACAATGTCCTTTTCTCTAATGTTGCTTCTTATGGAAAAAGGTTTTGACTTCTGATGTGTGTATTTGTACTCAGGGCAACATCATAATCTGTAATTTGCTCCAATTCTTTTCTTGCTGTCTGTCATTCTGAAGAAAGAAATAGATGGAGGTAAATTTGAATGATTTTGACTGTGTTAATAAAGTATGAATGACTCCTTTTCTGTTCCTGGATAATTCTGTTCAAGTCAGTTCAGTTTATTTCTATAAAGTTGTCTCAAGGCACTTTACAAAGTAAACATTCCAATACAGTTCAGTTCATTAAGCCAATCAGTAAAAACGTTTCCTATATAAGGAACCCAGCAGATTGCATCAATCCTCATACTAAGCAAGCATGTAGCGACAGTGGAGAGGAAAACTCCCTTTTAACAGGAAGAAACCTCCAGAGGATCTTGGCTCAGTATGAGCAGCCACCCGTCAGTTCAGGTTCATAAGGGGGCCGGCGCCATGCAGACAGCAGACCAGAGGCAGGGGACACTCATTTTACTTAGACTCTTCATAAAGATGCAGAAAATACTAAATCTCAAAAATATTGATAATCTGAAACAAATTCAAATGATTTGTTTAGCCTGTTTCTCTAAGTAAATTAAAATACTGATCCATGCCAAACCCACTTCTAACTTTTAACTGTTTTTTAACTGGTCATTTATGTTTTTAATGGGGTGGTATCGTGATAAAAGTCTGTTGACATTTTATTCTAATATATATATATGTATATATATATATATATATATATATATACATATATATATATATATATACATATACATATATTAGAATATATATATATATATCTAGATTCATATAATCGTATGATCTTATAATATTATTTGTAGTGAATGGTGTATTGAAATTATGGGATTTTTATTGGGTTATGGTTGATAACTGTATTGTATTTTGTCTTTTTATGACTTGTTTTGGGAAAGGAACCCATGGAAGAGTAGTTAAGTTTTAATAAACAAATAAACAACATTCTAGAACCGTATCAAATTATTGTCTGACTGACACACTGTGATCATTAATGTTAAGGCAAAAGGAGTAAAGGAGTTAGGAAGAGCCAGCTTGTTTGTTTTTTTTAAAATAAATTTCAAACCAGAAAAATACATGAAGCAGCCCTTTACCCAGAATGATCAGGCTTATAGTCAGACGATGCACTTTTACACTTGATCAGATCAGAAAACCAAGGAAGTCATGTCAGAGCTGGGTTGTTTTCTCTGACTGCAAAATATATGGTTGGGATAATTTCTCTGCAGTCCAATGCTGTTTTTAGTTTATTTGAGAAGATTATGGCTCATTCAAAGTGCTACTTTCCTACTTATTTAACCTTTTAGTTGACATTCGTTGCTTTTTTTACTTTTCCGTTTATTCCTGAGTATGGTCATGGGGAGATGGTGCCTCCCCCCAGCAGGTGGGAGGAAACTCTGGATAGGGTCCATCACAGAGACACATAGGGACAAATGAGACAAACGCCACACAGAAAGGATGCAGCTGGGTTTTAAACCTGCAACCTTTTTATTGTAAGTGCATCCAAATGTGCCTCCATGCAGCCCTTTGATTATTGTTCAAGTTATTGTTTTTGTTTGTTTTATTTACCATCTAAATAAAAAAAAAACAATTTTAAGGATTTTGCTCATTTACCACCTGTGATCAGACTGGAAAGGGGCCACCTGCAGGGCCTCTGGGGCCCCTCTATGCAGACTGAAGGCTAACACAACTGAAACAAGCGCTGGCAGCTGAGTGACTACACTGAAGTGTTTCTTGTGATGAGACAAATTCAACATCACTACATCCATGCACTATTATTTTCCTTGTTTGCAGATTTGCAGCATTAGCTAAACGAAACGATGCGCAAAAAAGTCCAAAATGGTCGGCGAGAAACACAAGGCAGGCATTAGAGTATGTAGCATGTGCAGGTTGTCATTACAGCTTAGTTCCAAGTGTTCTTGATGTTGTATATCACCAAACAGGCAGAGAAACACAATGTGGAGATGCTAACAAGCCATTTTCTCCCCTCTTCTATTTGCAGAGATGGAGGCCAATCAGAAAGAGGCAGAATGGCCAATCAGAAACAGTAGCCTTGGAAATAGCCAATTAGGCCTGTTTGTCTGCAAGGACAAAGGAAGTGATATTGCAGAGTGATTGCACCAGCACAGAGCTACACAAACATGCTCAAATGACACCTTGCTTGTTGCCTTCCAACCCTAATTTTGGAGGAGTGCGAGATCCTGATTGCATCTGTGCCGGCAAGAGGGGACGGCTCATTATTACACCAAAACAATCGCCACCTCAGAGGCAAAAAAAACGAGATTTTGTTTTCATTAGGGAGCAATTGAGTCACCGGCTCTGGAGTCAAGGCCAAGACACACACGCACGCACGCACACACACACACACACACACACACGCACGCACACACACACACACACACACACACACACACACACACACACACACACACACACACACACACACACACACACACACACACACACACACACAGCCTTCAATCTGGCAATTTTATTCCAAAAGATTTCTCCTTTACTCTAGTCCACTTAATGAAGCTGTAAATTTCGAGGCGTGAGGGCCTTCACAGCGCTCCTCTGAGAGCTGCTACAATGATCCTGGGACCGAGCTGGTTAATTAACTGATTGTTTGCTTGGCTGGGAGCCACAGAGAAATAGGGTAGATATAGGGAAAGGCAAGACGGGGAGAAGAAACGACCAGCAACAACAGCAGTGAAAAAAGGAAATAGAATACCAGAGACGACCATGAAGATGGAAAAAAGCAGGAAGAAGTTGATGAAAATAAAAAATGTGACAGAAATGAGCTTCCTTTAACTGGCCTTGGATAAACTAAACTGTGCTATCTCATCATCAGGAAGAGGAATAGGCCATGTTGGCGTTACAACTGTGAAAAAGTCAGTTAAAGAACAGAAATCTTTGGCTCAAGGTAAACATGAAAACTGGAATTCTTCATGTATTCATCTTCGTCACGACTATTGGCGATCTTTATTCTGCTGATTTTCTATTTATAAGGACGTACATAAAAGACACTTCTACCGCTCTGAAACTCTGATTTCCAAAGGCCAAAGCCTCCTTAAGCAAAACGCTTTTCAAGTTTTACATTTTCTAAGAAGCTTTTCTGACATGTGCATTTACAGAGAAGACTGGTGGGAATAAAGAGCCGCCTCTAGGATTTCAACAAGCAAGCTGATAGGGAGATAATAATAATAACCTGAAAATATTTCTATTTCAATGGTTAAAAACATCAAGACTACCATTATTGCTGAAGTTCTCCTCCATTTGGTAAAGAACTCAGTCTGTCTTTGGTGATGAATAAAAAGTCTAAACAACAAAATAATAAATAGAAACAAAGGAAACGTGTGGATCATGTGAGAACGCATTTACCTTAGATGGAAATAGCTGACTGTAAACTCTCAGACGTAGAAGGATAATTGTATAAAAATATAAACAAAATTTTACTTTTTGAGTCGATATAGTGGTTAATGCTTTCAACTCACAGCTAAAGGTCTCCCGTCCAGTGCTTTAACAGGTTTGCCTGTTCTCAGTCAGACACGAGTTTATTCTAGTTGCTCTGGTTCCTTACCCCAATCCTAAAACCCTAGGTGTTAGTAAACATGTATTGTTTTGCTCCCTGGGATGGACTTGCAAATTCTACTTGGCAATTGAACAGATTAAAGGTTGAATATGGAACACGGACACTATAGTGACATCTAGTGTTCACAGGTGGTATTGCAACAACAGAACAAATTTGTGTTGGTTCTCTGCTGATGCGTGAAGTGAGCAGCCAGCACCATGTCCAGTGATGAATCGTACAGGGTAAGGACTCATTTCTACTAATAAGTTTATTTTACAACAGTATTTACCGTTAGAACATCTTCTGGGCTCAGAATCAGCTGCTTGACTTGTCCAGTCCTCCATTTTACACAGGCCCAGCCTCGCCTTGCCAAGCTGACTTTTTACTGCAACGGTGCCCTCTAGTGGCTGGTAGATGTAAACATAAACCCAGTGTCGTGCCTGTCAAAAAAAAATGTTTTTTTTAATATAGCTTTTAAAGGAAAAACTGTACCTTCATTCTGCACACCTCTAAACTCCCCGTGGAGGTAATATAGCTTTTTAATAAATTGTTCCATATTCAACCTTAAAACGGGCTAAAATGTGGATATTTATGAAAATAAAACATGACAGTCGTTAAGACCTCTCTGAGCATTGCCTCACACTGATTTGACACTTACTGGAGTTTTTAATACATTTTTGGTCATTCTTTTACCCTCCCTTTGATTTACTAGAGCCATACATTGGTGAATGTTTTATTTTTTACAGATTGTGAGTAGCCTATAGAAAGCTCAACATCTACTTGAGTACAGGTACATTTGTATCCCATGATGTCATACCCTCAATCTGGATCATATCCAGTCAGTATGAGAAGGTCACCAAATTCATATCCATGCACTTAACACATACATCCACCCATACAGCGCTGCAAGCACTTTGTGCATTCCTGTGACCTTGCATGCACTAACTGTAAGTATCATATTAACCAGCTTCTTCTTTTTGCAATGCTATTTCTGACATACCCTGCATGGATACCCTCCAGTACAATAAATCATACACTGGGATGGCACATATGTTTTTACTTGACTTATATGGGTCCAGCAATTTAGTATCTTGTTACTTTTTCATGTGGTTGCCATGATGAATCGAGGTATCAGGGCTCTGTTGATGATTGCTTCTCAAATTAAGGTGAATATACTGCTTGAACTCATTGAAATAAAGCATTCTGGCGCCAAAAACTTGTTTCCTGACCCCTTACCTCAGAGTTCATGAGTACAACTTGAACCTCCAGCTCACATGTATGAAAGCTATTTAGATTTAAGTGATTGAAGCAATATCACTGCTACCTACCACTGGTGATTGTGGTCCAGCTGAGCAACACTTAGAGTACAGAATTTTGAATATTCTTGGTAGGAGTTAAGTAATGTTTCTTGTCTTTTTTCCAATACTGTCTATTTGCAAATGATCTGTTTGAGCTCTGTGTGATCCAAAGAATAAGATTAATGGAAAAAAACTCTAACATTTCTTAGAATAACACCGTCATGGATCCACTGATCCCTGCATGTCTGCAGATATTAACCTGCTGCTTCGCTCCAGTAACCTTTTTCTGACTCGTAAGTCAAATCTTACATTAGAAAAGAACCTTTAATGTTTTTATTTTGAGTAAGCACCATAAGGACATGATTGACAAAACATTTTTGTGGAAATGAATCTTACGTTATTAATTTGCTTTCGCTTAAACATCTCTGTTGAAGCTGTGCAACGGGTCAGGTCAGTTAGGAGTTAGACCTTCCTGCTGACTCTCTTTAGCACCACAGATCCAGCAGTAGAGGTCTACAATAGGGAAAAGGAAACAGACAAAGCTTAATTCAACATTCAGTAATGGCTCATAAAGTGCAGAATGTACTGATTTTCCATTTTCAGCCTTTAAAGGGACACTTTTTCATATTTTTTAATCATGTTTCAGGGTTTCCCCCAGCGCTACTTTAGCCTGGCGGGCCGTCACTTTTTTATTTATTTTAAAGTTTCTTTAATGCACCAAACTAACATTTAAAATTTTAAATTTAGCGCTGAAACAAATACTCGAATGTTTTGATTTAAAAAATTCCTCAAATGATTATTATTTACTGATTCGAGGCGGTGTTAAATGCGCACCGCAGTCGGACTCTAATTTACACGGACACATTTTACTGGCGCACAATGGTGGATATCAGCGGTGATGGAGAAAACAATAAAGACAAAAACTCTTGCAAAAGGCAAAAGCGGTCTAAAGTTTGGAACCATTTCAAACTCAGAAGAAGAGAAAACACGGTCGAGTGTCTCCACTGTTAAACGGAGTTGTCTTACCATAACAGCACAACGTTATCCTTGAACAGGAAACCGCTCCAGCCAGCCGAATCCACGACCAGGTAGGCTAATGCTAATACCATAGACATAGCTAATACGTAGCACGCACGCTAACTTTCGCGTCACGTAGGGACCAGGAAAAACACGTTAATCGTGTTCACGTTAAACTAAAACTGAATAAACTCTCCAACTGAAAGAAAAATCCCCATCATCCTGTTTATGTCTGCAGCTGCAGCGGTGTGGAGCAGGGACGCAGCTAATACCTGGAGTCATTGCTGCGGCTCAGTGTGACGCTGCATTTACGGCAAGCCATTGTAGCATGTAATTTACAAACATATCTAATATAATTTTAGGTTGGATTATTGTCAATCTGTGTATATTTAGAAAAATCTGACACGATTACATTGTTACAAGTAGAAATTAGTAACATTTCTACTTGACGTTAGATTTTGAAACACAAACTCATTAGAATTGTTTTCCTCCGTTTTGAAAGGTCTTCAAATAGAATATTTGATGAATTGACAGAGGATTTGATAGAATATTCGAATACTAAAATATTAAATAGCTGTAGCCCTAGTTAATGCAGGAGATAGGTGTAGGAGACTATTTTCATGTTCAGCCTGCATGAAACACTCAGAGTGATCGATTATAATCATAAAAAATGTTTGTTCAGTGAAGCACACCTTTAAAATGAATAGGGGTCTTTAACCTGCAAGTCTGACTTTAACAGCATCTGGTGATACAACAGCACAATAGCAACATCTTACTATGGATAAGTGAACAGGGTGAGAGGTCAGGTGTATTTTCCATGATCTGAATTGTATTTTTTGTGTCTGGTAAAACCATATTTCAAGATTGTGCTTTTTTGTAAGACAAATAAATATTTTTAATAAATGGTTAATAACACCACATACTAGTCATACTTTTAAACTCCTGACAACTTTTTTTTTTTACACAAAAACACCGTGGCTCGCCCGTGGGGCTTGTCTACCACCGGGCTTTGCAAATTTTCTGGGGGAAACCCTGTATTATGGTATGCATTAGCAGTTTCTAAATATATAGTATAAATATTTAAAGTGGCTAAAAATAAGATAAATGAACAAAAGAATGCTCTCAGATCTCTCCGAGTAACACCACCACTGATCCTCTGATCCCTGCAGATATTAACTTGCTGCTTTGCTTACATCACATTTCCCTGACTCATCAGTGAAGTCGTCTTTACCAAGAAAATGTGTTGAGTCACCGCTTGGAAATCAATGACCAAAACGCAGATTTAATCTGGCGTAACGTTTACTTTATTGTTGTTTATGCTGATTCTTTGTTGTAGATGTACAACAGGTCAAAGGTCAGTTAGATCTTCCTGCTGATTCTCTTCAGCACCGCAGAGCCACCTGTGAGGATCTGCAAAAGCAAGAAACACAAGGCAAACGTCATCAAAGCAGAAAGTATCTCTACCTAAACAAGAAAACTGTGTAAGAGTTTGATGAAGTAACCGTGTCGCTGCTGAAGCTTTTAAACAGTAAACCCTGAGGAAGTTTGTTCACCTCGATGAGTTTTCCTCCTCTGACCTCACAGACTTTGCGGTAGTTGGGAAAGCTTGTGACCAGCTTTCCTTCCTCCATGTTCACTGTAGCCTGTAAAACGTCCACAAGACAAAAGCAGTCACCAAAACCTTTCTAACAAGGCTATTACCCAACCATCCACCCCCCTACCTTAAATGTCTTTCCTCCAATGGTCTGAATGTCAGACTCTTGGCCGATGGTGAACGTGTTGGTTACCACGGTGTTCTTGGGGTAGATGAGGGTCCAGGTAAAGGTATCCCCATCCTGGGTGATCTCAGTGATGATCTGGTAGTCACAGCTCTTCTCAGTGATGTCTTCTGGGTTACCTAGAGCAGGACAGAGGTCAGACAAACACTGCATGCAGTTTTCTTGAGTATAAGAATAATTTTGGATTCTGTCTCGGATCTCACCAACTAGGGTGCAGAACTCATCGTATCCCTCCTGGGTCTCGACTTCCCATCTTCCAGCGAAGGCCATTCTGGTGGTGTTGGTGGACTGAGGAGTAGCAGAGATGCTGAGGCAAGCAGAGAGAAATGTAAGGTTCTGGGAACAAGACCGCTCCCTTTTATACCTTTTATGCATGCATCTCACCACCTCCTTTGTTTGCATGTGACGACACAAGAGAGCAAGACTGTCAAACTCCTGCAGCTACGGTTTTATGTTCATAAATCTGTTCTGTTTCCAAAAAAGTAAATATAGACTTTGTTTTACAACTCAGAGTAAATCTCCCAAATGGAAATGGTCTGTAAAAAGATAATCATGTTCCTGTTTAGGGCTTTATTTCTGGTCTGGTGCTGGAAACGGCCCAGGAGGGATGATTGGGACAATTTTAGTGGGGATACATTCACGGCTGGGGAAGCATAATTAGCTTTTTACAAGGTATGTTAGCTCAAGCTTGATCACTGTGGTTTTATTCTTTAATTTCCATCAGTCACTAATAACAGAAGGCATTGTTGTTCCAAATGCATGTGTTGTATAAAATAATTGGGTAAAAGATCCCTCTAACATTTCCCAGAGGTATAGAAGTTCTGCTGAAGTTAGTCAAGCTCAGAAATATTTGAATTTTCAAATTTCTGCTGAATTATTATCAAAAATATTGCGTGTTTTACCTAGTGTTATTTTCCTATTTGGCCTTTTTCCCACATGAAATGAAATGATGTAAATCAGACCAACTCAAACGGAATCTGGTTTTATTAAAGCAGGTAGAAAGAATAATAACATATGAATTTTAAAAATATCCAAATGAAAGAACAAAACATTTATATAACATAAATATTTGTGCAAAGGTTTAAGGCCACCACTATGACGACTAGAATTTGTTCTTTTCTGATCTTCTAACAAGTCAAACGTCCAACAGCTTCTACCTCCATAAGTGTCACTGCCCATAGTCCTCAGTTTCAGGTGAAACAAATATAAAACCTGGCATTTCCACTGGATGTGTAACATAACAGACGCGTTTTACCCACAAGCTCAGCGGTGTGTCCCTTCTCACAGAGAGTTCTTTAAACTTGAAATGGTAGCAAAGGCATTTCACACAGCTGGTCCCGCAAGGTGGTTTTGCAAGACCACACGTGATTTTGGCAGTTCATGCAATAACGAGCAAGGAGAAAGACGACAGCCTTTAACCAGAAGGGTCTGTTGTTTATTTTCTGTCAGATTTACCTTGGCTATGGAGGTTTCACAGGTAATTACATACTATTTTTACTAGTTAAGCAACTGGAAATCTGCACGTGACTTTTATTTTGAAGGTTTTTTTTGGATGTTATACAGTGTTTCGTGTTTGACTTCCTTTCTGGCCCGATCTGAACTGCTTAGCTTGACGTGTTCTGGAAGCATAGCGTGAAAAAAATATACTGGAGATATAATTTCATGAAAATTGACCAATAACTTTTATGCGCTGGTCAAAAACATGTTTAAATGTTTAAATAGTTGTCAATTTTAAAGTTTTATTCAAGAGCGATCCCTCCCAACTCCTATTGATGATGCTGAATGAGACCTTATGAGGGTTGAACGTTGATGATTTTGGAATCATGACGGCTCCATAATGTTCAAAGTTCAGAGCAACAACTGTAACATCTTAATGGATTCCATCTGCAGCAGTAAACCTAGTGATCAGTGTCAGCCATTATTACTGCAGTATACCTTCTGGTGACAGTGAACGCTTTATTTTTTAACTTGTGTTCCTAAAAATAAGACGAATGAAAAAAGTTACACCACCACTGGTCCAATAATCCCTGCATGCCTGCAGATATTAACTTTTTAGAAGTCAACTTCTAACAAGTAAAATTTTATGCTGAGTCACCATTATGTGGAAATAATGACAAAAACAAAGGTTGACGTTAGTTAATTCTTATTTTATTGTTACTTTAGTTTCATGATCTTAGTTGTAGATGTGAAGCAGGTCAAAGGTCAGTTAGACCTTCCTGCTGACTCTCTTCAGCACAACAGAGCCACATGTTGAGACCTACAAAAAGAACAGAAATACGCAAATGACATCAAAGCAGCACATTAATACAGTTAATGACCTGATTCATCAAAATTATGGTCAAAAATTCCATTTTCAGTCTGCAGTTTTCAAAACATGAAAGCAAACCGACTCAACTCAGTTGATGCATTTAGTGATGCCTTTTGTCGTTGGCTCTAGCTGCTCTCCAGTAGCAGAAACTTTGATGACTTTAATAATCAATGCAATAACTGCATGAGTTGATCAGCTTTAAAGCCCGAGGCAGAGTGTTTACCTCGACGAGTTTGCCTCCACTGATCTCGCTGACACGACGGTAGTTAGGGAAGGTTGCGACCAGCTTGCCGTCCTCCATGTTCACTGTGGCCTGTTAACAAACACAAAGCATAAGAAATCACAGAGACAAGGATCTGACACATCAACCATTCTTCCTTCCTACCTTAAATTTCTTTCCTCCGATGGTCTGCATGTCGCTCTCTTCGCCAATGGTAAATTTGTTGGTGACCGTGGCATTCTTGGGGTAAACATGTGTCCAGGAAAATGTGTTTCCATCTTGGGTGACTTCTGTGATCATCTTGTAATCACGGCCCTTCTCAATGATGTCTTCTGGGATACCTGGAATGGGACAGAGGTCAGAAAACTCCAGGAAATGCATCCAGTGTTTGTCTAAGTTAAATTCTGGATTATGTCTCGGATCTCACCAAACAGACTGCAAAAGTCATCGTATCCCTCCTGGGTCTCGACTTCCCATCTTCCAGCGAAGGCCATTCTGGTGAGGAGTAGCAGAGATGCAGAGGCAAGCAGAGAGAAATGTATGGTTCTGGGAACAAGACCACTCCCGTTTTATATACCATATGCCTCTCACCACCTCCTTCGTTTGCATATGACGACACAAGAGAGCAGTTACACCTAAAGATCATGAGTACTGCGGGCTACAACGAACACGACAATTAACTCTAAGATTGGGAGTTTATGGAGTTCACAGAGAGTGAATGAAATTCTGACAACTACTTTACCTCAAGACTGTCAAACTCCTCAGCTATGGTTTTATGTTCTTACATCTGTTCTGTTTCCCCAAAAACGTAAATATATGTTCCTGTTTAGGGCTTTTTTTCTGGTCTGGTGCTGGAAACAGCCCAGGAGGGATGATTGGGACAATTTTAGTGGGGATACATTCACAGCTGGGGAAGCATAATTAGCTTTTTACAAGGTATGTTAGCTCAAGCTTGATCACTGTGGTTTTATTCTTTAATTTCCATCAGTCACTAATAACAGAAGGCAGTGTTGATCCAAATGCATGTGTTGTATAAAATAAGTGGGTAAAAGATCCCTCTAACAGGGCTCTAGCTATAGAAGTTCTGCAGAAGTTAGTCACGCTCAGAAATATTTGAATTTTCAAATTTCTGTTGAATTATTATCAAATAATATTGAGTGTTTTACCTAGTGTTATTTTCCTACTTGGCCTTTTTCCCACATGAAATAAAATGATGTAAATCAGACCAACTCAGACTGAAACTTTTTTTTTTTAAAGAAGATAGAAAGAAAAATAAAATGTGAATTGTAAAATTAAAATATGAAAATATCCCAAATTAAAGAACAAAACCTTTATATAGCAGAAATATTTGTGCAAAGGTTTAAGGCCACCACTATGACGACTAGAATTTGTTCCAAAAAACTACACTTTCTTGTAATCTTAAGGAGATTTTGATCGATAATTCTGCAGACTATGGCTTCATGGTGCAGTTGGCAGCACTGTTGCCTCACACAGCCAGAAGGTTGCAGGTTCCAATCCCAGCCCTTGCGTTTCTGCTCAGAGTTAGCGTGTTCTCCCCATGCACGCAAGAGTTTTCTCCAGTTTCCAGCCGCAGACCAAAAACGTGCATGTTGGGTCTCTTTTGTTTGTTACGTGTCCCTGTGACAGACTGGTGACTTTTCCAGGGTGCCGCCCACTTCTCACCCAATGACCGCTGGAGGAGGCTGAACGCCGCTCACACAAGTTAGCTTGTCCGTTTGCTCAATATTGAACAAATTCTTCAGCTTCTCTCTGAACATCATGTTTCATGGTAAAATAGATCGAATGTGAATTATCAATGATTCTAATGACCTACAGTGTAATCTTATCTGTGGGAGGGTTTGATATGAGGTCATGATTCATTAGAATTAGGCTTAACTTTCACTCATGAAACAGGGACACCAAGATGTTTATGTACCTTTTATTTAACCTATCATCAGTTCATTTGTTTTCTTTTTGTTGTAGAAAAGAATTTCCAGACTAAAATGGTTGAAAGCACGGAATTTTTCCTTGTTTGTGTAACACAGTCATCAGGAACAAAGAGCTGGTCTCCTTTCCTGTTAGTCATTTTGTTTTTGTCTGGAAACAAAAAAGGACGTGGCTGCAGTTTTTGTCCAAAGGGAGTGGAAATGAAGAGATGGATGTTCTAGTTTACAACAAAAACTCTTTTAAGTACCCTAAAAAAGCCTCTAACTTTCCTTTCTGATCCTCTAACAAGTGTTTCACCTGAAACTGCTCATAGTTCTCAGTTTCAGGTGAAACAAGTATGAAATCTGGCATTTCCACTGGATGTGTAACGTAACAGATGCATTTTACCCACAACCTCAGCGGTGCATCCCTTCCCACTGGGAGTCTGTCACACCTGAAACGGTAGCAAAGGCATTTCACACAGCTGGTCCTGCAAGGTCACAAAATGATCGAGTATTGCAAGACCACGCGTGATTTTAGCAGTTCATGCGATAACAAGCAAGGAGAAAGACTTTATCCAGAAAGGTCTGTTGTTTATTTTCTGTCAGGTTTGTTTTTTTCTGTAACCTTTGTTACTAGATAAAGGGACACTAGTCAGTTTTGGCTTGTTTTTAGCACCCCCTAGCGTTCGTTGGTGAAAGTGAAAGTAAAACGTATCTCTCCTCGCTGTGCGTTCATCTTTTTAACACCTTAATCTAACTGCTGAAATGTCTCCCCAGCCTTTATTAGTTTCTATGGGAGTTATTCATCACTAAATTAAACAAATCAGCTGTGTTCATGATCTAAAACATGCAGGAAACATGCTGGAAGCAGACTGCAGAGCCAGGTATGTCAAGCTCAAATTTTTCTAAGTCCCAGCAGACCGGACCGGCAACTGTGAAGTTGCAAGTGGAATATTTTGGCCACATGGGGCAGCAGGGGCTGGGTGGCCTTTCATTAACCATGTAAAGGGCATTTTAGCACAAACTGGCTCAAGAACATGATTTAAACATATTAAAAAGTTGCAAAGTGTCCCTTTAAGCAACTGGAAATCTGCATGTGACTTTTATTTTGAAAGATTCTGGGTGTTATACAGTGTTTCGAGTTTGACTTCCTGTCTGGCCCAATCTGAACCGCTTAGCTTGACGTGTTCTGGAAGCATTGCGTGTAAAACATAGACTGGAGGCATAATTTTAGTGGAGCGATGCATCACTACGTTTCTGGACTGTGTCCAATATGCACCACTTAATGGTCGGTTGAAACACACCCATCCACTATAACAGACGTTACGGTGTAAAGGTGAGTGTGTGAAAGAGGCGTATCCCACTGTTGAAGCTCATTGAGTACATGGTTGACTGTTTGTGATGAGCAGGGGACTTGTTTATCACCGGATCTCTCATTCAAGGTCAAGGGCTTCAGGAAATGGCTTCAGTCCCCAAAACACGACAAAGTAGATGAAAATTGACAAATAGCTTTTATGCGCTGGTCTAAAGGACGTTTAAATGTTCAAAAAGTTGTCAATTTTAAAGTTTTATTCAAGAGCGATCCCTCCCAACTCCTATTGATGATGCTGAATGAGACCTTATGAGGGTTGAACGTTGATGATTTTGGAATCATGACGGCTCCATAATGTTCAAAGTTCAGAGCAACAACTGTAACATCTTAATGGATTCCATCCGCAGCAGTAAACCTAGTGATCAGTGTCAGCCATAATTACTGCAGTATACCTTCTGGTTACAGTGAACGCTTTATTTTTTAACTTGTGTTCCTAAAAATAAGATGAATGAAAAAAGGAGCCCTCTCAAATCTCTTAGAGCAACACCACCACTGGTCCAATAATCCCTGCATGCCTGCAGATATTAACTTTGCCTCAGTCACATTTCTCTCACTCATTGCTGAAGTCAACTTCTAACTAGTATAATTTTATGCTGAGTCACCATTATGTGGAAATAATGACAAAAACAAAGGTTGATGTTAGTATAAATCTTATTTTATTGTTACTTTAGTTTCATGATCTTAGTAGTAGATGTGAAGCAGGTCAAAGGTCAGTTAGACCTTCCTGCTGACTCTCTTCAGCACAACGGAGCCACATGTTGAGACCTACAAAAAGAACAGAAATACACAAATGACACCAAAGCAGCACATTAATACAGTTAATGACCTGATTCATCAAAATTATGGTCAAAAATTCCATTTTCAGTCTGCAGGCCTTATTAATGCTGTTTTCAAAACATGAAAGCTAACCGACTCAACTCAGTTGATGCATTTAGTGATGCCTTTTGTCGTTGGCTCTAGCTGCTCTCCAGTAGCAGAAACTTTGATGACTTTAATAATCAATGCAATAACTGCATAAGTTGATCAGCATTGAAGCCCGAGGCAGAGTGTTTACCTCGACGAGTTTGCCTCCACTGATCTCGCTGACTTGACGGTAGTTAGGGAAGGTTGCGACCAGCTTGCCGTCCTCCATGTTCACTGTGGCCTGTTAACAAACACAAAGCATAAGAAATCACAGAGACAAGGATCTGACACATCAACCATTCTTCCTTCCTACCTTAAATTTCTTTCCTCCGATGGTCTGCATGTCGCTCTCTTCGCCAATGGTTAATTTGTTGGTGACCGTGGCATTCTTGGGGTAAACATGTGTCCAGGAAAATGTGTTTCCATCTTGGGTGACTTCTGTGATCATCTTGTAATCACGGCCCTTCTCAATGATGTCTTCTGGGATACCTGGAATGGGACAGAGGTCAGAAAACTCCAGTTTTGTCTAAGTTTAATCCAGGATTTTGTTTCTCGGATCTCACCAATCAGCCTGCAAAACTCTTCGTATCCCTCCTGGGTCTCAACTTCCCACTTTCCAGCGAAGGCCATTCTGGTGTTGGTGGAGTTGCAGAGGTGCTGAGGCAAGCAGAGGGAAATGCAAGGAGCTGGAAACAAGACCGCTCCCCTTTTATACACTGTATGCCTCTCACCACCTTCTTCATTTGCATGTGACGACACAAGAGAGCAATTACACCTGAAGATGGTGACCACAGACTACAACGAACGGGGCAATAAACTGCAAGAACAGGTCTTTATGGAAGTCATATAGAGTGAGTAAAACGCTGACGGCTCATCGGGGTAGACTACAAACTCACCTGAAGGCCATTGAACTCTCCTACCGGGGTTTTATGGTCATAAACATGATTTTTACTGCTGCTAATTAAAAAATGTAAAAAAGAGCTTTGTTAGAAAACTCAAACCTTTGATTCGGAAAAGTTTCCCTCCCAAATGGAAATGGTCTGCAGTAAGATAATGACGTTCATATTCTTGGTCCGGTGCTAAAGAAAGCCCAAGAGGACTGATTGGAATCATTTTAGCGCGTTTACATTTGCACAAAGGGACACATAATTAGCTTGTTAGAAGGTATAATAGCTAAGCAGAAGCACTTGTTCAAAGCTTGATTACCGGGCCTTTGCTTCTTCTTTATTTCCCATCAATCACTTATAATATAATGCATTGTTGTTGTTCTAAATGCATTTATTGTAATAATAATTGGGTAAAGGGGCTCTCTGACTGGGCTTTACTGGCATCCAGAGGCTTTATTAGGATGTTGAAACACTGCAGGTTTAACCAAATGACTTCTACCCCATTTTAAAAAATAAATATGTATTTTTAAACCTTATAAACAGAAAAGTAAACATCAAATGAAATAACTCAACAAATTAAGCTAAGTTTGCTCAAATTTAACACAATTTTATTGTTTTTCTCCCATTTTGAAGAACTTTCAAAGGTTTTTGTTTGACTTTGGCTACTTTTTACACACTTTCTGTCCAGTTTTTGATCATAACTGCATAGTTTGTGCTTAAAAACGTATTGGACAAAACCAAAAGTGTGAGACCTAAAAATGGATGTACAGCAGGTGAACAGTATTTGCAATTTGTGACTAAAAAACAGTAAGGACAAAGAAGTCCACAGAAGCTTTATGTAGGACCTGAGAAATACATCATGGAGTATGACACATTTCCCCCAATGAATCTTTGGGAATCACCTTGTTGGTGTTAAAATATTTACCGTGTGGAACATTTATTTATTTATTGGTTTGGGGGGGGACAAATTTAGAAGAACGTTCTAAGAAAAGTACATCAAATATCTTTGAAAGGACAAAAGTCAGCTTTTTAAAACAGTATTTATTTTTAATGATGGTAAGAAAAAAAATGTGACTAAAGGCCTTAAATTGGATGTTTTTGTCTTGATAATAAAAGTTCAAATCATTGGAGGAAATCTTGCATCACCGAATCTGCAAAACAAGCTAGCTTTTAATCACAAACACAGCCGTAGCACTCTCAGGCCACATCCCCCTGAAATGGGAGCGCACGTTGCCAGAGGAAACGAGATAGCGCTAAACACCGGTCACAGTTTTCTAGGTCCAAACGTCTTTTGTTGTCCGTGACTTCAAATGGTGTTTTTCTTTTTGGGACTCTGGTAGTTTGTCCTAAAGTTGAAGTGGTAGCAGCCGGCTGTTTCTCCTTCTCTGATATTATTGAGCGGACAACCTCTCACACCAGTGGTGTAGCGTAATGAATGGAGGACCCAGGGAAGTGCGGTGGTTTGGTGAGACAGACAACCAGATGGTCCAATAGTTGGTTTCAGACTGAGCCATGTTATTGGCTGAGGCTTTCAGACAAATACAAGCGAACCAATTCATTATTTTTTTTTCAATCTCCACAAAATATTTATAGCTATAGTATGTTAGAACGTTGTTAAGAGGCATGAAAAAATGTTTTAAAGCCACATTCCTGAACTTTTGGACATGTGCTCTCTGTCGCCCTCTCAAGGCTTGCTGCGTAACGTCGCAGTCATAAATCAAATCTCTCTCTCTAGGGGATAAGAGGCATGTTTACATTCCTAATGTCAGGCAAAACAACGAAAACAAACTTTTCCACCTCCACACATTGAATAAATAGTTTTATCAGGACTGTATAACAACTTTATGCCCGACCAAACACAATAACCCTGGTGAAATCATTTATTACTTACCTAGCCATTAGCAGCACGGCTAGGTCAGAGTCCCTAGTTCATGCTGTTCTTTCTAAAAGAGCTCTCCAGCGAGGAAAAGACGGCCCAATAATAACTCTGGTCTTTGCTCTTGTTCTATCACGTTCTCCTTTTCTTTTCCTAGATTCCTCTGATACGGGATTTCTAGCTTTCTTTGGTGAATCTGCCACTGCTAAAATGTGGATCTACGTTATACAATTATGGCAAGCCAAAGGGGGCAAAAAAGCTATGTCCATCAAAACGCGCATCTTGAACGCACGTTTTGATGCCAAAGGGGGCAAAAAAATGCACGTTCTAAAATCACGCATTCTAAACGCGCGTTTAGAAGGCGCGCTTTTTTACACCCCTTTGGCTTGCCATATGGTGTCGTAAAGCAACACACAGGCAGCCCTTCCGGTGTCGGGTCGTAGGTGAAAAACTGTATAGTGCAGTAAACAGACGTGGGACCCCCTAACACCATCACAGCTCCAAAAATGAACATAACAGATGATAGTATGCCACCAAAACTTTACAAAAACCATTATTTAAAGATGTAAAAGTTGCGGAATGTGGCTTTAAGCTAGCTTGTTTTGCAGATTTGCCATTCTAGCTTTAATGTTGTTGCCTGAGCATTTGCAAGTTACTATTCTTTGATGGTAAAGGCTTGACACAAACATTGTGCTGTTCAACTTATTACATCACAATTCCAGTGAGACTGGTGAAGCTTTTTAATGGTATTTACTGATGCCTGTAATATGGAGCCTTCTTTAGTCTTTTAATGTTCGGATCAAGAGTTTGTTAGAGCAGATTTTAGTCCCTATCCTACTGAAACATGCAATGAACTTCACTTAAACAAACAGCAAACAAATTAAAATTTTTGCTTTTTTGTTGAAATTTCAAAATAAAATGACTACAAAGATAAGAAGTTATTTGAGTACTGAAGCAGTGCAGTCGTGTAAAAAGTAGCCATGAATCTCTTGCAGAGAAATCTTACTAAATCTGATGACATATTACCTCTTAACAGCAATTTAATTACTATTTTTTATATCCAGTATCCCAAAGTTGTGTACATACAAGTGAGACACGTGAATTTGAGTCATTTCATGTATGATGTAAATATGTCTACATAACATGGGTTTATCTCTAAAGTTTCAGCCTGTTTTTAGTATAAAGGAGTACTTTTTCACAGTTTAATTAAAGAAGACACATTAGTTCATTAAAATAATTGAATGCCCTCGAGATAAGAGAAAGACTTCTGACACATGTGTGGGAGGAAACTGTATAATCACAGCAAACCAGTAACAAATTCAAGCACCTCTTTAAGAAAAAATTACATGAACACACACTTCACACAAACACAATACGTTTGTGTGCGTACAGACTGTAGATGGAAATGATCCATTAATAAGGTGACTATAAGACTCAAGCACCTCGGGCTTTCAGTTCTGACAAACTGTGAATAGATAAAAGCTTTTGATGCTGCACTGATCTCCCACAATGCAGCCTTTTTTCAGATGGCTGATACCGTTTCTAAACCATGAAAAGTCTACCCGGCCTTGGAGCTCAGCTCTTTATAGCTGCATAAAACATCAGATTGGCCAACATCCTATAAAAGACACCCACTATCTCTTTCTCTGGTTTTACTGAGCTGCGCTGTCCTTCCTCGCTCATGCACTCATTCATGGATCAAGTGCACTAATGGAGTTGGAAAAACCAAATACAGTTCTCAATGTGTCATCCTCAGAAAGCAGGATCTTTTAAAATGTTTTGCTCTGACTGAATTTTGCTGCACAACATCATGAAACGCTGTTTGTAGTCTGGTCCCATGTCTGACCTTCCAGATTATAAATGATGAGGCAACATTTATTGCCTAAAATTCAAGTTTCATCATTTCCTGGTATGCTTCAAAGTTAAAGTTCATAGTTTGATCAGTTCCACATCATAATATGTGTTTCTTTTTCTACTTTTCCCTTCAGAGGTCGCCAAGGCTAACCATCTGTCTCCATTTAATCCTATGTCCTAGTCCATTTAGTTCTATGTCCTAGTCCATTTAGTTCTACGTCCTAGTCCATTTAGTCTTATGGCCTAGTCCATTTAGTTCTACGTCCTAGTCCATTTAGTTCTATGTCCTAGTCCATTTAGTCTTATGGCCTAGTCCATTTAGTTCTACGTCCTGTCCAGTTAGTTCCACATCATAATTTGCAAAGTAAGAAACGGGTTCTTGTTCTTATGTCACCATGATTGTTCACTTGTAACATGTTTGTTCCTGAAATTAAGCTTTTAGGGTGTTTGCATCAAAGTTCAGTAGATTGAGTTGTAATTGTCCTTTAAATAAAATATAAATGATATAAAAATTTGATGGATGTACCAAGCTTTAGACTGATTCAATAGGGTGATGGTGACAGAGGAGTTAAGCACCCCACCCCCCACCCCCCATTGGAAGGTTGCAGGTTTGCGCCCCGCTCAGTCTGTCACTGTCGTTGTGTCCTTGGGCAAGACACTTAACCCACATAGCATGCTGGGCGGAGGGACTAGAGGCACCAGTGTATGGCAGCCTCTCCTCCATCAGTGCGCCCCAGGGCAGCTGTAGCTATGATGTAGCTCATCACCACCAGGGTATGAGTGTGTGTGTGAATGGGTGAATGACTGTGTTGTAAACGGGTTTCTAGGACTCTGGAAGGTGCTATATCAAATACAGGCCATTTATAGTTTTACATTGCCTCCCAGATAGTTTCAGGTGTGAATCAGGAATCAATGAATCTTGGATTTTTTTGTGCAGTTTTCCACTTCTCACCTTTACATACATGCATTTCTTTCTGTTTTCTTCCACAATCCAAAAACATGCAGTTGTGTCATTCATGAAATCACCTCAAGCTCTGTAAAAATCCATCTTCAACTTTGCATATTAGGGAAAAAAAATGGTTTCAAAGATGCATGAATTTAATGGTTATAACCAAAACGCTCAAAAAAATGTTATAAAATTCCCATTATTTAACACTACATCTGAGAAGCATTAGTAGAAAATTAAAAATAAACATTTTACACAGAAACACAGAGGAAGTGGGTAAACCCATCCCCACTACGGTACTGACGTAGCTGACAGGAATAATGACAAGCAGAGTGGTTTCATTCTCACAAATTGTCCAAAAAAAGTGGACCATGCAAACATTTTTAAACCATTACATCACCACCAGTTTTTCTTTATACAGTTTTTAACAGAATTCATCTGAAGCACAAACACAGCAGCGGTAGTTACTGGAGGAGCCTGGAGCTTACAGCAGGAATATTATTTTATTTAAGTGTGGTGTTAAACAAATGGTGGTTTAAAAGTTTCTAAAATAGCGTTTTTTGGAATTGGAGTTGTTTATAGATGGCTGTAATTTTTTTTGTCTTGCACCCAATCAGACTTTTAGTGATCAGTTGGTCAGAATTAAACTAGATCTCCAAAATGAATCCAATCTTGATTTGATGACTAACTTTAAATTTCATAGTTAAATCTTTTCTACAGTCATTGAGTTCAATGCATATGTGCATGGGTCCTGATCCATTCCAAATGTGACAGAGGCTCCACTTTGATTTGGTGAAAAATGGAAGCATTGTTGCTTCGGCCTTTCTGCATAGAGTTAGCAAGTTTCCCCCATGCATGTTTGGAATTTCTCTCCGTTTATCTCTCCCAGACCAAAAACATGCATGTTAAGGTAACTTGTAGTTCACTACGGATAAAAGTGTTTGCAAAATGAATAAAGCGTAAGATCCTTACCTGATAAATCATCATCTAAAACTGAATAATTTACCATTTTAGTCCAGAAAGAAAACATCAGGGATTTCTCCTTCCTGCTGCATGATGTAATTTTGCACACCCTCCTTAAAACCCATTTATTTTTATTTGTTTCAAGGACAAATTTAATCAAAATTCATGAACAAAACGGATCAAAGTGCAGCTTTCTGATGGCTTTATAGTCAGAGTTGTAAACTTGCAGTTAAACTAGTTTAATGGTTTGGATGTGATTCCAACTTTTGCTGAAACTTTTTATTTCTCCAAAGTGCAAATGCAGCTGGACAATCATTCACTAGGATGACTGGACATTCCCTCTCATCCGATGGCTGGCATGTCGATGAGGTCATCCTCTACTTTTGCCTGTCTTTGTTTTATGATGCACGTCCTTTCATTTGCAAACATTGATGCTGAAAAACACAAGAAGAAAACAACAAAACAAGACTCTAAAATACTGAGCAAGAAGTTAAAAAGAACAAGAGGGGGATGGGGGCCCAAAAGATTCTAAAGAAAGATACATACATTGTATAGAGACATTCCTTTTATCTGGAGCTATAAAAAGGGGATTTGCGATGGAGGAATTAAAAGAAGGGAGGCCTTGATATGTAAATGAAGCTGCTACTAATCAAAGCAATAAGATTAGCCTTCCAAATTGAGATGAAGAAAGGCTCCATTATCTGGGCCGAGTGTCATGTTTAATAACGCAGATCGGCATGGTAATTCACCAGTGATGCAACTGTAGACCGTGTGTGTGTGTGTGTGTATGTGTGTGT
This sequence comes from Aphyosemion australe, assembly GCA_006937985.1. Taxonomy (NCBI): domain Eukaryota; kingdom Metazoa; phylum Chordata; class Actinopteri; order Cyprinodontiformes; family Nothobranchiidae; genus Aphyosemion; species Aphyosemion australe. The sequence goes on from SSNS01000073.1 coordinate 1,108,161, forward strand.
GTGTTTGCATGTGAGAGAAAGGTGTCTGAAAGAAAAAATAAACGAAATACACAGAAAGATTTACACATTTACTTATCCTGTGACCTTGTCTGTGTTACGCTGCATGATTCTGAGACAGGAACAGAAAGTGCTAAGAGGAAAAAAGTGTGTGTGAGTGTGTGTGTGTGTGTGTGTGTGTGTGTGTGTGTGTGTGTGTGTGTGTGTGTGTGTGTGTGTGTGTGTGTGTGTGTGTGTGTGTGTGTGTGTGTGTGTGTGTGTGTGTGTGCATGCATGCGTGTGTGTGTGTGTAAAGCACATTTAAAGTTTTATGTGGTAGGGTTCAAAGAACTGAGGACAAGTAAGGACAACATCCTACAACTTCTCCCACCATGTGCAACAACACTACTACAACTGGTTTATAGGGCAAACATAAGTGCAAGTGAACATGCGTCCAATGGCTTGGGATCAAAGATCCAGGATGAGCCCCCATGTTACGTTCCAGGCCATCTAGGAAGCCTGGGGTAACAAATGAGGACGCACGTTCGTGAGGTAAAATTAAATATAACAAAGTGTATTTACAAAACAATAATATTAAATGCAAACACAATAGAAACAAAAGACAAACCGGCGGAAACCCCAAACTAATAACAGTGTCCACTAAAGCTCTGCTAAACACTAAACAAACCAAACTAAAAGGCATCACAAAAACCTTCACGTGATGTCTTGGGTTTGTTATAAACCTTAAGGAGACGAGCTTCCTTTATTAAAAAGGTCTGAAAGTTTAACAGATACAAGGTGTTACAAAAAGAATATAAGTTCACAAAACCAAAATACCGCCGGGGAGACAACAGGACAGTGAGCACCTCTCTGTCCTGCTGCTCACTGAATCTGTGGAGTGGCTGGGCAAAAAATAAGTGGGGAGTCCTCTTTTACCAAAAAATCCCCCCACAAATGGTATTCTGATGTTTAACCAGATTATCGAACAATAAAATGATTCTATCTTTGAGTAGTGCACAGAAATACCTGCACACAAGATATATATTGGGATCTAGAGTATAGATAATAAAAAATCACTTCTTCACAACTGTGGCAATTACACTCCCTGCTAGCTACACGGAGAAACTGGGTGTTAGTGTTTACAGTCCAGGGGCCTCATTTATCAACCGTACTTACGCTCTGTACGTAGGAACTAATTTACGCATTGTGTGGTATTCATCATTTTGTACTTGTGTGTGAAAATGTTCTTAAATACAGCATCTAGTGGTAGAACGGGGGAACCGCAATACTGAAGGTCTTAGTCGCGCGAACATGTTCCTCATCCACTAATTATTCTACCCAAAAAGCAATTATTTTGGTGGGAAAAAAACTTTATTGCATCTGTCCTGACCGTGTTTACAATAATAAAATTACAACCTCTGCAACTAGTTTGTTCTCTTCTAAATCGGCAGCCAGTGCCTCGATCTCGCTGTCAATAAAGTTTTTCTTTTTTTTTGGAAAGAAACCAGGGAATCTCCTCATGAGCTGCTCACGTAGCGTGACCAAATATGGTTAATTGAGGGCGTTTCTGTATGTGAATGACTGTGAACGGAAACGAGCACCTGGGTATGCACAGGTGGGATTTATTATCAGACGATTGCGAAGGAACATGCGTACGAGAGGCTACCGCATATTTCATAAATCAGGATTTTGAACGTTGGTACGAATATTCTAAACTTCGTTCATAGGAAGGAATATAGGAATATTTCTACAAATGTTTGATGAATAAGGCCCCAGGGGAGGAGGGATCTGGACTCAAGGCTAGGTAAGTGGAGAGGAGCAGGCCGTTGTGACGCAGGAACTACACCATCCAACTGTCTACTGCCTGGGAGCGACCTGGGAGCGACTCAGAGTACAACCACTGCTCCTACACACCAAGAGGAGCCAGCTGAGGTTGTTCGGGAGTTTGTTTTGGATGCCTCCTAGACTCCTCCGGCGGAGTTGTTCGGTGCATATCCTGCAGGCAGAAGCCCCCTGGGATGGCTCTGCAGGAAAAACATCTCTAGGCTGACTTTGGAAAGCCTTCGGGTCTCTCTGGAGGAGCTGGTGGAGGTGGCTGGATAGAGGACAATTAGGGTTCCCAGCTCAGGCTACTGCTCTTCAACCTGGACCCAGATAAGGAGAAAAACAAAGAATCAAAAGACTGAGAATGGGTCCGTTTGGATTTTAGGAGGAGTCAAAAATAATTTCAATTTTGGTTCAAGACATTTCTGTTTAAAAGCTCAAACGAGATATCTTCCTGGGTGCTAAAAGTTTTCAATTTTGATGCAAGAAAAATATGAACCTAAATAAAGAAAGATGTGAATTATTAATTAGATATTCCTTTAATTCACATATGAGCCATAGAGCTCCCAGTTCCACGGGTGCTGAAGGGAAACTACCAATTGTTTATGGTAATTAAAGCGGTCTATCACATCTCATTTAAGCATGACCACTGATGGTGGAAAACGCTGCACATAGCACCTTAAACTCCCAGTAGCTCAGGCAATGAGCCAATATAGCCATTAACACCACGACAGAAGTAGGCCACAGAAGCCGCCAACAGTAAGCATTCTGCTGCTGTTATCTCTACTGTTCCTCAATCCTTCCTGACAGCCTTGCCATCCTTTGGGGAAGGAAACGGCAGTCGCTGGTGATTAGAAGGAGCCCACCACCCCCACCTCCACCCCCTCGTCCAGGGAGTCGAATTATGCCCGCATTAATATTTCATATTACACAGGAGAAACCACATGTGTACTCAGCCCTTTGTCTTTACGTCAAATGAAATGTGCTCAACAGCCATCAGAGGGTGAGGGAAAGGGGTGAGGGGAGAAGGAGAGCGGAAGGGGCGATGGAAGATGAGGAGAAAGGAATGGTGGGAGGAAGAGAGGGAGGCAAGAAAAGGACAAGACGTCAGGTTGGAGTGAAGAGGAGAGAGACCTGAAAACAAAGTGGCAAAGAACTATAAAGTCAGAAGAACAGATAAAGGGCGAGCAGATAGAGAGAAGTAAAGGACGGAGGAAAGGGGGAAGAGAAATACCTCAGTGATTTGAATAATGTATAGAGGTAAAGATCGGCATGGGGCCGAGCAAAGGACAAAGAGCTTCGTTAAAGGAATGTCTTGTTCTCATTTTCATAGAAAAAAAGAATAATCACTGCAAAATGGAAGGAATAATGATGTAGTTTAAATATATATATTCAAATTCTATATTGTTACAGCATAATGACTACTATCCCCAACCAGTCCTACTCTGTCACCATGGTGTTGGTGATAATTCTGAAGAACAAGTACATCTTTATATAGATAAATGTCCAAATTGTGACAAAGCAAGACAAGCAGCAATAACAATGCTTAAAATAAATTCATAATTTCATCACATCAACATAACGTAGCTAAAACATTGACTGTATCGTGTAGAAAGATGAGAACGGATGCATTTCTGCAAGTATGGGTTTGAGGATCTAGTTGGTGTTAAAAGTTCACTCATTTAATCAGTACATGTGCAGTGGTCTCTAGTAGGAATGAATACCTTGTAAGTCATCCTCTGGGGAAACAAAGCTCTGGTGCACCTGTTTCAGGAACTAGAAGTGAGCCAGATCAGAGCTGACCTTCAGACGGCAGGATCTGGAGTCTCACTTCCTGATATGTGGACATCTCTCCTCTGATTGGCTAACAGCAACACGACTCTACCACTGACTCTGTTTGCTCTGCAACGTTGATGTTTTATCTCCACCAATAACACAAGCCTGAAGGAGTTCTGCTGTGTGGTGGAGTTGCTAATGCTAACGGTTAGCTTCTACTAGCCCAGACGTTCTCTGCTGTTTCCTGGATGCTAAACCAACAACAGCCTTCCCCGTCGTGAGTCAAGATGGGTGAGTCCATGAATGTTCAGTGACAGTGTGACGTAGATCTGTCAGGATTTTCTAATCCTAGAGTTTCACCTAGAGTCTATTTTCTATCAGAAGCTAATGCAGGAGATAGGTGGAGGAGACTATTTTCATGTTCAACCTGCATCAAAAACTAACAGTGACTGATTATAATCAGAAATAATCGTTAAAAAAATGTTTTTTCAGTGAACCACACCTTTAATAACGTCTTTAGTGCTGAGAAAGCAAATATTTATCTTTTATAGTTTAAGGCCCATGATGATTGAACAATGCTTTTTTTGCCCTGAGCCTGAATAACTTCTGAAAATCTCCTTTGCTTTAAACACTCAGCTTACAAATCTTGATTTTAAAGCTAGCTTAAAATCCTTCTCGTAGCCTTCATAGCATTCCTCAGTGCCCCAGCGTATTTACCACTTTGTGCTTTTAGACCAACAGTAAGACAAGTACGTCTTCGTGTTAGCTGTTTCAGAGCGGAGACGCTGCTCCTCCTCACTGGTTATTAGACTGTCTCCTGGAAGTTTTCTTAGCTTGTTCAAGTGGGAGGAGACCCGGAGCAGACTGAGAAGTTGCTGGAGGGGTTATGTCTTCTCTGGACTGGGGACACTGTGGGATTCCTCAGGAAAGATAATTGAGTGTTTCCAGGTGATGGGTCTCCTTTTCCCTCTAAAACTCAACTCCACAAAAGTGGAGGAAGATAGACTGATGTATTGTGTTTTATTAAAATAGATAAATAAATATGTCAGAGTTAGCTTTTTTAAATCTGTTTATTCTTATTAGGTCTTGTCTCTGTTTTTCTTTTTTGACATTTTTGGGATTTATAATTATTCAAGGCAAAATAAAACCTATTAATAGAATTGTGGATTTTATATTTACACTAAAACTCTCAAATAAGAGACCTAATTGACTTTTTTATGATCATTTTTAATCATTTTTAATTATTATTTCTATTGTTCTTGTGAAGCTCCTTGTGATTTTTATCTTCTTTATTTTTCATATCTTTTATCTACTTTTTTATTTTTTGGGTACTGAAGGTGAAACAATTCTATTTCAGATGGTATTTATTTTACTTTACTGATAGGAAAAAAATAATACATGGTGCTTAAGTTAGACCAAAAATACTTCATGCCCCTAAAGTATCAAGTAACTCAAGTAAAGCTTTACATATTCATAAATGCAAAGTTCTAAATTGGAACCTGCTGAAATAATTCTAATACATTTATTTTGGCGGGGAGATTGCAGTGAAAATAAGATTAACATCATTTATCCTTATCTGTCTTATTGTCTGACACACAACAAATATTACACGCCATAAATCAACCTGCTGCCTGTCAGTGCACACACACACACACACACACACACACACACACACACACACACACACACACACACACACACACACACACACACACACACACACACACACACACACACACACACACACCATTTTAACAAAAAGATTAATGATCTTTAAAATGGTAAAGGTACTTCTTCATGTCTGAAATTAGCCGAATACACACACTTAGGATGGCGCTCCGTGCTGCTTTGTTGGCTGATTAACACTAGTTTTCCTTTGTTTGAGAGCGTTCCCATCACGCTGAGACTGCTGCAGCCTCTTGTTAACCTTCATCATTTAAAACAACCCAGTGGCTCTCCTTCGAGCATGCTTATCAGCCTCTTTGTCCCAAACCTCTCTCTCACTGTCAACAGTTACGTCTCTGTTAGCCTCCGTCCAGCTCAGTAGCCACGAAGTTAGCCGCAGCCGCTCGAGAGCCACTCCAATATCCTCTCACTCTAACCTGATTATTAATTACAGTCTGCCTCACGCTGACCACAGCCCAAACATTGTCTGGCACAGTTTCCAAGGAGACCAACGCAAAGTCATTCACAAACAAGATCCTGCAAAAAAAATAGAGTTAAGCACCATCACGGCGCAGCAGCTGCTCATTTTGCTAAGCTACTAATGTCTTTGTTAACCACGACATTCAAACTATTTTAATTAACATGCGTGACAATCAAAAGTTATTCAAACACGTTGCATTTGAATAAAGAGAATTAACGTCTAGTTGACACCTCTTACGAGTCTGGCGCCTTATGAAAGGCCCCATAACTCACTCAAGATGAAGGCCATCATCTGGTAGCAAAATTATAAGTTGATCAAAGTGACGGCGAGCCAGAAAGTCAGTCATGCCTGAGCAGAAGCCACTCAGCAGTAATGAACCTGGAGCTGCGCCTGCAGCGAGGCTGAGGGACATCAAGCCTCAAATGGGCTCCTGGCAATCAGCTGTGTGTGTGTGTGTGTGTGAAACACTTGTATTGAGATGGAGAGTAGATTAAGCACTTGCCAGAAGCAAAATATGGTTCACAAGTGAGTTATTATGAAATTCACCAAACAGCTCCCTTTAGTCTCAGATGCAATTCACCAAATATTCACCAGGCAATGTCATTTGGCAGTTTTTTATAGAATCCCTTTGTTTCTCTTTGAATGTGAGCAAAATCAGTTTTTTCCAACCATTTTAACCCCTGTAATGCTGAAAAAAGTCTAATGATGTATATAAGAGATGTGGTCCATCGTTGGTATGCTCTCCATCATCTTCAGTCACTGATAATAACACAAACAGACAACTTTAGTCACTGTGGAGGTTTGTGTGTTTCTATTATGTGCTTGGAGAGGAGAGCTAGAGTTCAGGTGACGAAGGAAAACCCATGGGTCATCCATCTTTTTTTACTGCAGTGTTTATCTAAATCCTTCCCCCATGTTGAAGCATGGGGCATCTGACCAAGCTGATAAGTTCATGCATCTATGGTCGGATGGAGCAACAGGAGAGTGGACTGGAGCTTCATGTGCAGTGAAAAGTGAGTTGCTCAGGTCACAAAATCCTGGATGCAAGCAGCTCTCTCAGCTTTAAAGACGTGGTGAGGAGCTCCACCGTACCTCCAGGTCACCTCCCTTTGGAGGTCTCAGGGACGTCTCGTTGGGAAGAGATCCAGGGACAACCCCAGGACTCATGGGAAGGAATAAATATATCTGGCCTGGGAATGCATCGGAATCCCCAAGGAGTAGCTAGAGAGAGCGAGCGAGCGAGAGAGAGAGAAAGGGACAGAGAGAGAGAGAGAGAGAGAGAGAGAGAGAGAGAGAGAGAGAGAGAGAGAGAGAGAGAGAGAGAGAGAGAGAGAGAGAGAGAGAGGTGTGGATTTCCCTCCTGGACCAGACCTCAGAAAGCTGGTAGAGAATGAATGAATGGATGTTTCTAAATAATATTTTTGTGCTGATATTTAAGAAAATCTATAATAAAGCATTTTATTTCAGACATGCTGCAGTACCATGGGGGGGGGGGGGGGG